>JAHQIW010002869.1:0-475158 GCA_019055375.1 Parelaphostrongylus tenuis | reverse complement strand
TAGGAAACGTGTCCGGCTTAGGTCAAGGAAAATTTAACCCGAGGTACGGTGCGGGGTCATGCTCAATCACGAGGCACTTTGACTAGTACATCAACTTGCGGTGACCTATCGTTGTACCATCTTACAGTGCTGAAATCTTTCCACACAATGTGATACCAATTTGCCGATACCGAAAAGATTGAAGATGTGGTGCGCTCTGTGAGCGAGATCGATACAACGACTACATGCATCACGAAGCACCTTCCGCTACTGCGCTATCCATGAACGCATCAAATTAGCGCAAGTTATACACCTATAGTTCTTATATAAATCCATATTAGCGGTTACAAAAGGCAGGGTGGAACTTCACAGTAATTCTACTAAGTGAATTAGGAGTAGTACTCATATGCGAAATTATTCTAACTCAGCAGGATGCATTTCGAAAAAAGCTTGTGTTGTGTGAACGACAGCCAGATATCCTTCCGCATCAATACGTAGTTTCCATTAATGCAGTCTCTTCAGTGGAGGCACCGTGACTGAGTAGCTGTGATGCTGGTCGTGGTGAGCGGGGTCGAAAGTTAACTCGTAGTTTACTGCTTTCTTGATAGTCAGACACAAGGTTGTTAACTCCATGGTTCATTCAACACATTATTTGCTGACGTTTTCGGTAGTATCCCCTTTTCAGAGTATGCAGGGACCTAAGTGGAACGCAGTTTCTTTAGTTATAACCTCCATAACATCAGCAAAACAACTTGATAGACAGATTCTCGTTTGTACAATAAATAGTTCTCGTAATTATTATTTGAGCCAACATGTTATGTAGTCTGTTGAATGGGCTAACTTATAAAGCCCGATACACGCGTTTGGACGTTGACGGTCTCATCAGTCGGGCACTTTAGCCAATCCTCTCTGGGCGCTCGATCCCCTATTCTAAGACTAGGCGATGGCGAACATCGTACAGTGTATGTCAAGTGAATTATCGCTAAACACACAGCGTTGCACACTCGATTGCTTTTGGCAGGTATCGTTAGTTATCATACTTTTCGTTTCGATTGTTTCTTAAGACCACGCTCATATTAACACATATCTCGTAATTATATGTGAGCCAACATGTCATGTGGTCTGTTAAATGGGCTGACTTATAGTGATATACTCACGGTACCAGTCAAGAGCAATCGAGTGTACAACACTGTGTGTTCAGTGATAATGTCACTTGACATACACTGTAAAATGCTCGCCGTCGCCTACTCTTAGTATGAGGGACTGAGCACCCTCGACGGTATCGGCTAAAGACGAAAGGTGACTGCACGATTGATGAGGACCGTCAAGGCCGAAACACGTGTATTGGGCGCTATAAGTCAGCCCACTTAACAGACAACATGACATGTTGGCTCAAAGAATAATTACGAGATATATTGAAATTTAAGCTTGGTCTCAAGAAACACTCAAAACGAAAGGTATAAATAGTTTATTTTAACACAATTCGAACGATGAAAGCCCTTTTCGACTCACCTGTCCTGGTCATTCGGTTGGCTTCCAAGATTGATGAGCGCTCACACACATGTATAGTTCATTAGAGGTATTGAAAAAGCATTTTATCTCATTAAATGATAGAACAACACTAAAGAAATTACTGTATGAATGATTTGGTAAAGTCAACGCTAATTCATTCCAAAGTACAGTGCAATATTCAAGAGGAAAACCCACATCCTTGCGAACAGGAGCATATTCTCAGTTGTTATCAAATATGTATCATCAACTAGAATTCTCTTTATTAAGCGCTTTTTACGGTGGCATGATGTTACGATTATAAATCCTGTATTGTTGAGTGATATGCCTAGCTTTAGGCATCGTACAGGATCCAAACCCCAATTACACCCTTCCAAAAGCGCATCCTAGCCATGCACTACCGGCGCTCCTGCTCTGCCATCACCCTGCAACACAATAGTACTGATCCTTCAGCAACCAACCATCCATGCTTTCGCTTGAACAGCCGATGCTGGCATGCGTCCTTGGAAAGAGTGAATTGTGGGTTCGAATTTCGTCTGACGTCCAAATTTTGCACTCATTTAACACTATGGTCATATAGCATTTTTCCTTATTTTGTTCATGTTTGTAATCGATCAATGTTAAAAAATGCTGATTAATAGTATTTTCCTTATTTTGTTCATGTTTTGTAATCGATCAATGTTAAAAAAATGCTGATTATTACAACTGTGCTGATCAGCACTAGGTTTTCTGTGAGAGGACTGTCACAGTATGCTATAACAGCATAGAAAAAAAAATGTTTTGCTTAAAAGAACGTCATTCCACCTTCACAGCGGTTTTTTTGGTACTATATAGTAAAATTAATCCTAAAGAAACTTCATTGCTAGGAAGACATGAAATACTGGAGGTACTTATACGAAAGTATTTTCTATATACTTTTACTTGTATATTATGCTTCTACAAAAATAAAAAGAACGCTCAGTTGTCCTAATGTTCGTTACTTTTGAATACGAGTTATGCCGAATGTAATTACGTTTTAATGCTCGCGTTTCCTTGCATTTTCCGGAAACTATTCTTCGGGATATTGTGCGAAATGAAAGGATATCAAAATTGAAGCATAAAACAAAATTTATGTCGTATAACTGATTCCAGAAGTGAATGATGATAGATTCAATCATTTGACTGTTATATGAATATTTGCAGCAGTATATGAAGATAAAATATAAAAAAAATGTTAATAAGACAACGTAGAACCTGAATAACACTGCTCATCAACGAAATACCATAGGATTAATCAACGTAGAAAATTTGATTGTATATTCACAATTCGATACATTATTCTTTATCTCATTTTTCCCTTAAAATTAAGGGGTTTCTAGAACAAACAATGGTGTTGTTTACAGGTTGAAGAGATAAATAGTGTTCATGGTTGACCATAAGTGTATATATTTAAAGTCCTTGACGTCTACTCTTTGTGGTCACACGACAGCTTGAAAAATGTGACTTTGATACTAAGCTTGATTTTAGAAACAACCACCATACTACGTTCAACTATCAGAAAAAGATCACGTTTTACCTTCGGAGTGCGCTGCTCCACCTTTACGAAAAGATAGATCATCATTGAAGAAACTTATGTCAACATAATACTTTTGAGAAAAACGCCCATTCCAAAAATTGCCGCTTTCCACGTGTTTCTCCAACTGTCTTTCGGAAAGAAAATTTTTCACTAGAATTTTGCAATCATTCAATAGATTGTAAACTTGAGGTTTTAGAAGTGGGCTTGCTTTCTTAAAACATTTTCATAACACGTTCTATTAAGGAAATGAAGATTAGATTTGGTTTTCTAAGCTCGTTTCCTCAATTTCACATTGGATTTTCTATTATAATATCAGTATTATATAGTAAAATTTTGATCCTAAGCAATTCTCAGTGTTGAAAGTAGACGTTCATCAAAAAAATTTTTTAACATAATTTTATGCTTAGTTGTCGTAAATGTTCCTACCTTTTAGTACAAAACATACATCTATCAGAAAAGCGCGTTTCCCGGTTGCAACGATGAATACTGTTCATAGTTGTGTATAAGTGGATAAGATTAAAGTTATTGCGCATAAAACAATAGAACAAAGTCTATTCTACAACTCTGTAAGAGTTGAGACTCCTAATGCTCACTAATAATAAAAAGCTGTTCCAAAATATCGGTGAAGTACATTGTAATGCAATGTGCAAAACCGTATCCGACGAGCTTCATTATTCTCTATTGTTTTCCCAAAAATAGACCCATTAAAACCCTTTCACCTTGTCCAACATTCTACTAACGATCAAATCTCCTTTGACGATAAAAGCCAAAATTTTCATCAAAAACAACCACCTTGTTTGTCATCGTGACGCGCCATCGCCGTACGACCTCGCCACCTCCCGCTTGAAAAATCATCGTGGACTCAAGAGGTTTAACATGCATCGTTTTGTTCAAGTACTTCAACTATTATTGGACATCAACTATGCACAGTTCAAGGTCGAGAAATGTGACTAGCTTGTACTGAGAATTTTTTACTATTAACAACTTCGGGTCTTCTTATCAAGAAAACAAAGTGTTATGTAATGACCAAATGATAGGGATATCTGACATCTGTAGACAATCATGGACTATTTACAAGCAAAAAAAAAACATGACCTCATTGCGCATTATATTTCAACTATAGAAACTTTAGAATCGGTTACTATTTACATTAAGCGTTTTCATGAAATGTTTAGCTCTTAGAGCCTACCACTAATAAGATTCACTGATTATATACGTGAAGTTCACAGAAATTTTTACTTCAAGCAATTTTTACCTATCGGCGACAAGTGGCAAAGAGACTTTCATATTCACTAGTGATAAACTACGATCTTATATAGAAACTGCATAGTGGAGGCTTAGAGGTGTTCTCTGATACAAATTTGATATTTAGTTCACCCACGCGTCATAACCAGTCAAGTAACTCATTTTTTTTAGGCTGGGAAATGTAAATCAGACAAGTTTGGGAGGCTGAAAACGTAACTCAACATATTGAAAGGCCCTCTGAGAAATCTTCTGGGGCAATAATGCATTCGAGTATGACTGCGATATTGGATAGGATGAGATGCATGGTGAATTCGCGTTAGATTGAGCAATACCGAGCTTTTAGCATCCTATGTTAGAGAGAAATATAGCAACGAAACATTTCAAACTGCTCAAAGTACGACTCTCTTGCCATGTTCATCAGTATGTGCTGAATCTGAGAATAAAAAACCCCCAGACTCTTTCAAATTAACTCAATTTTTTCTCCACTAGGCCACTTTTTTGGTCAAACTCTTTTTTGGTAATAATCTAATAAGGAGATAATATGTTTAGAGCCATCATCAGACTTGCGGTGATCTATCGCTCGGTGTCGACTCCTTCATTGAGGGGTATAGCCTCAAGGGATTGGCTGAACCGAGGACGATGCCACTGATGAGTCCCGCTAGGATGACGCTTGTATAACACTCAGACCATGGCTCAAAACATGTTATGCCTCATCAGATTAAAATTCTTCTCCCAAGCATCACCGCCAACAGCAACTAGTTACGGATCTAAGGAGTGGATCGTCGCTAAACTTTGACAAATGCCCTTCTAACTTTAATTCAAGCACTGATGTTACATTTCAAGATCGATTACAAAGGTATTATTCGTGATTTATACCGCAAGTCTTTGATAGCTATATCAAGAAATGGAAGAGGAACTCAGAGCGTTGTTGAAATAGAAAATTTTAGGAGTGTTAGGAAATTGATTGATGATGACGTTGGAAATGCTGCGCCATGGACGTCACGAAGGCAAAGAAAAAGCAGTTCGATAATGTGATGAGGGATTGTAATGTAAAGAAGAGTGGTGAGGCTGCTTAATGAAATAACGTACTATCGATTACAATTAGGAAGAGGCTGAGAAAATGGTTCTGATGCTTGAAATGGCGACCAGACTCGGCCTGCTGGCGTCCTCAGCAAGTGACACATCGTCGCTGCATCACCTGTCATTGTCATACAATTTCGTGGAGCGCTCGTAAACATAGCGAAACCAGTTTCACCCGAACGCCATTTTTTTATGGAAATTGTTAGTTTGATTTATAAGTGAATTCTTTAGTGATATGAGTGCCAAAGATGCTTTTCCAGCCCATCATGCCTACGATGTTCGGAAGCGAGGAAAATTCTAAGACAATCCAAAAATTCCTATGTCCTTAATGCTTTTTCGCAGTGTATAATGTTCCAAGTATACCTGAAAGAAGTAAGTGATAGGCAAGTTCCCGACCTCAGGAGGGAGCTGAACCTGCATTTCACCCACGCCGGGAGAGCGTGTTACCACTACAACACCACGGAGGCCACCGCTTCACCACCACCAATTCTATGATATGTAGTTAGCGGCAGCGCTTCACCCTCTATCCTCGATTAGTGTTACCTAAGCTAAAAAGCCGTTGAAATTTACCATTAGGCAGATATCAGGTATCGCTAATGTCCTGGAGTATATGTTGTTTCAAGGCTACGAACTCCCCACTCGATACTTAGGTATCATGTTCCGAAATAAAGGATAAAAAGGATAATGTTCTGTTTCCTCTATGTTCTGTGATATAGCACAAAGATAATATGCTATATCTTTTCCGTGTTTGCAATCAGAATAATATGAATAGCCAGCTACTCAATCCAGTAATGGCTAAAATTCCTTCAGTAGGTTTGATAGCTTTGGTTTTTGAAATATAGTCTGGAATAAAGCATAAATAACTCCTAGCGGTGACGAAAGAGCATAGGGAGAATAATAGGTTGATTCTGTTTATTCTAACCCTGTAATATCATTGTCTACTAATCTCCCAATCCGATTTTTTATCCTCTAATGCAAGCTTAGGGGTTGTTATCTTGTTAATCCAGGAAAAATGGGTGGGGCTACCTCAGAGAACTGTACTAGATCAAAAACTAATTGGAGTGGTTCTCTGACCACTACATTATACCCTCGTTGAGTTAAGATGTTGCTAAGTTTTTCACCTCTGCTTGAGGATTTGCTTCCCTTCACAACTTTCAATACCAAAGAGAGCATAATGAAGTTCAACTTCTCATAGCAATAATTACATTTCATTTCTACTTGTTATCCGCAAATAGGCAAAATAGTAAGATATCGGTTCTTTGCTATGGGCAAAAAGGAACTTGAAGAAATGCTAACGAAGAAAGGCCGCAAGAAAAAGTGAAGATTATATATAAGCATAAAAGTGGGAGTAATCGGTAAAAAAATATATGCAGATTTCACCTTGCCCAAGCTCACGTAGTGATTCAAATAGAAAAGAAGGCACTCAATAATTGTGCTGATAAGACGTCACGAGCAAACAAAAAGCATATTTTCACTAGGAAGCAATGAATGAAGTCGCTAATGAGATATGTGCTGCTAGTTTTTTTTACACGAGTCATCTCAATTTACTGTGAGCATTACATCTCTTTCTTTATTCGATTCGTTTCCTCGCAATTGCCTTCTACAGTCGTCTTTGGATATTCCACGCACTGCTTCTGCTTCTGCTTGGGATTTCGGCTGTTTACGATGTAGTAGGATACTGTTAAGACGATTCCTTTTTCAATCCTGGAAGTTGTTGAGCTAAAGCGCTCGTCGATTTAATTCAAGAAAGCATTGAGCAACGAATTGCACTTGTGCTTTCCTCATCACCTTGTTTCCTAGTTGCCCGCGCCACAAGCCTGTAGATACAAAAGAAATGGATAGAAATGAAAATCAGCAACACTTCTTTCTTTCAACTTTCAAATGAAATAAATCATAAAAAAGGAGAAAAAAACGTGTTTCATTATTGACTTCCATTACTTAATGATCGGTGAATTCTCTTAAAGTTTGTCATCGATTAGTATGAATCTAAGACTAAAGAAAGACTTCAAATCTATAGTGTTTTTACTGCATTTTTCGCAGTTATGATATTTCTAATATATCTAAGAGAACTGAGTGGTGAGCAAAAATGCGACCTCAAATGGGAGCCGAATCCGTGCTTCATCCGCACCGGGGGACTGTGCTACCACTACAACACCGAAGTACATTCGCATCACCTCTCATTCTTCAACATCTCTATGTTGGCTGTCAACCACCAATCGTTAACAGGAAATATCGCATGCCCCAACCAAACCTGTCAAATAATGGTGGTCGACAGCTAACATAGAGATGTTGAAAAATGAGTGGCGGTGCGAATGTACCTCGATGGTGTAGTGGTAGCAAGCGTCCCCGGTATGGATGATTCGAGGGTTTGACTCTCGTCTGAGGCCGCATTTTTGCTCACCACTCAATTCTCTCAGGTATACTACAGAAAGAGGTAATTGTCAATCCGGCCCTTGTGTTAAGCCTTGCATTCAAGCGCATTCTTAGGATCTTGAAGGCGATTGAGTGCATAAATGACTATGTAATGTCACGGGTCTACCGATCTATCAACGAAAAGTTTTTATACCCTCTCAGACAACTATGCACCAGTCTGAGAGTCAGAAACAACGGGATGTGAACTTGGCAAATGCAAAAGAAAACGAATATTCGATAGTGTGGTAGGAAAAAGAAGTGTAGTAAATATAACTGGAGCAATGCCATTTAAAGTGCATGCACACGAATAAGAAGGAGAATTCTCAACTTGACAGAGCTAGTATAAGCATAATAGAGACAGCTACTAAGTGTTTATGGAGGGCTTTAGTGCCTATGATGAAAAATAGAACTGAACACCACACTTTTTTTTAACGCTACGTTCAAAAAGCCTCATTCCTAGACACCTATATGACTTCAAAAGTGAGCAAAATGAAACTCTATTCTACTTTGATTTTGTTTGTTTTTATCTGCCATTTAACTTTCTATTGTTTTCACTACTCTATTTTTGTGCATGTGCAATTGTGATTATTGTAATATGATATCTTGGAGGTAGGGAGGAGGCTTCAAATTTCTCATAAATCAGCTTAATGCCGCCTTGTTCTTTGCACGAGGTGGCTTTCGGAGAAATCGTAATTATTTACTACTTCAAAAATTTGGTTTTTTTGCTTCTAAGATTCTCTTTTCGATATGATTTATGAGCTATTCTTGTACGTGAGCTTATCATTTATATCCATACATATTCTTGTCAACAGTGCTCACTAATGCATTTGGCTTTCAATCAGCAGCTCATCCAATACATGTGTTAAGCTATATGTTGTTTGAAAGCTTTCAAGCATGGTAAGTTTTCAAAAAGAATCTTTTAAGAAGCTTTTTCCAATGCATATCGAGGAATATTTGGTGTATCATGACGGCGGACCACCGCGAAGAAAATAGGTGTCATTATGCGTGCGTATAGGATAAAACTATTTTTACTCTATTATCAATTATATCTATCCGTTTATATAGAATGAATGTGAGCAAATACGAAATTGCCACAGTTTCTGATAGGAATCTTGTAGTCATTACTAGGTCGAACGTGACCGTGGTTCGATACGTTAAATGCCCTTAGACATCCATCTGAGCATTCATGCATTCACCGCTAGCCGTTGATTACAGCGGAAAACGCATAAAAAAAAGCGTTAGTTCATCAATTTTATCCCGAACAAAGCAGTGAAGCGTAGTGGAAAAAAGATCGATCTAGAAAAATTAGATATTTACTTGTGTTCGAAGCATAATTTTTCTGTCGCATAAGTGTTGTAAATTTTCTCCAAAACTGTTACTTCAGTTCTAACTAGATTCAGATGATCACTGCCGTGTCCTTTAGTTTACACTGAATATTCTTAGAGATTTATTCAAAAAATTGACTTAAAAGATATCATAGAAGATGCTGGCTTGTCTTTAAGTCGGAAAATAAAGTTCAGCGAGCAAGTTTTGAGAAAATCATGAGTTAAAAGCGGCCAACATCGCTTTGATTCAGAATGGAGCAAAACTGCCTCTGGTGAGTATGCCCGGAAGCGCTTTAGCACTCCACCTCAAGATTTCATTGTTTACAACCAAACGTGATCAGATTTTTGGATCATATTTTCAGCACAATGAAGCGAGTGAAAAAAGATCTTCGCAATCAGATGGGCGTGAAGGCCGCTCATCTTATGCAAATTTCATTCGAATCTTCGTGAGAGAACTGATTTTTACCTAAATCGCAAAAATTAAGCAAACATCACTGTCTTATGATATATTGATTGACAAGCACTGTTTAGGTGACTGGGTTAACAGAAATTTTGATTAGAAATTACCTCTGGCAAAGTAGGCGATATTTTTCTCACTTATTGTCGAAGACCTAGTTATTACGATAGCGTAGCGATCTTGATTTTCTACCAGTTGAAGTGAAAAAGAAGAAAAAATGGAGAAACTGTAAGGCATTTCACCCTTTCGGACCTATTTTGCAAACTCATCATATGTTCTCTGTCATTTTCACGTAAGTCTAGTCTTATCTTCTCTTTTCCGATTTGACTGACGTAGAAAAATATTCATCAAAAGTGACCATAAAATAGCTCTGAGTGAGTGATGAGGTTTGGATTTACCAGTAAGAAAGCTGTAGAGATCGCGTTCTCGGAAAAAAGTGATGTTGAATAGCTACACTATCTTGAATGGAGTCACAATTAGCGATAACTAAGTCTATTGTTGAACTGTAGAAATAAGGGAAGCGTTTGTCCTGTACAAGTCTTTACTTGCGCAGACCTTCGTTTGTACACTTCCTCTTTTTTCTCCCTCTATCTCTACTCTCCATTTTGTCGTCCCTTTTTCTGCTTTCATCTTTTTCTATAACAGCTCTACAGTTTTTTTTTTGTTAAGCCATAGAATGTAGCAAAATCAATTGAACATAAGTTGGTGATCAAAACAAAAAGCTTCTAGACAAAACCAAAGCATCGCCAACTGACTAAAGTGCTACTGGTCGAATAAATGGTAGACCTCTGATATTAAAGCCATTACAAGTAAAATAATGTCAACTGTAATGAGTGCCCAACGCGACAATAGATGTAATTGTCCACTCCCTAGTGAGACTCATTCTCCGAGCTCATTGAATACGGATCAAACTTAATGGATTTGGTCGTTCTGAAAACAATTTGAGTAGGGAATGAAAAATGACTCAGAATTGTAGAAAAACGGTGACAAATGGGGTTTCGGAGACCAAAAAAAAGCAAGCTTGCGCTGTCAATTGGTGTGTGGGAAATTAGCCGAACAGACGTCATCGTGATGGGAAGTACCCATGGTAACGCCTGAATGCACAAACGGTAAGCAATCGAATGACCTTCCTTGATATCTCACCTCCTATCTTTGACGACTGGCCCTGGATACCGGGTTATAGTATATACAGTTCAGATGTCTATCAGCATTGGTATGATGTTCTGATTGTTAGGCAGCAAGTCAACTGTGTTTTCATACTGCCGATAAATCGTAGAGAAATGATGGTGATGTACAAGGTCAAAAAGATGCTTTCAGACCCAGCTCGCAGTAGTAAAAACTTCTCATGCAACTGGAATAGATGGCCTTTTTTGAAGATTCATTGATTTCACTTTTTATACATTATATAAAATATGAAATAACGTTGATTCGCGACGTATGTCATGTTCTAAATGTATTTTTTCCATAGAACCACTAAGATTTATCCTAAAGACTTGAACTTGAATATTGGGTTAATTGAATGGGAAGGAAGCAAGAAACAGCCTTATACAGTAAGATGTTACTTGCTACTGGAGTAACTGACAATTTACTCGTTCAAACACTGATGCGGCGTTAGAAAATACCTATATCATTATTCAATCAAATGTTGGTGAACGTTTGAAGTAGTCAAATTTAAGTAACGCGATTTTAGTGGTAGCTCAATTGACTTTCTCATAATCAAATCTTATTGAGCGAAATAAAAACTGTTGCAACCTACATAACCTTTCCAAAGTGGCATAATTTTGATTATTCCATCATAATAGATTTTTAGGCCTCTAGATTCTAGAATCCATGAATTCTCTCTGAGGTCATGTTTGAGAGCGAATTGGTTTTTGAAGATTCCCGTCAGGATGACACAATCATGTTAGAAGAAGCGCTCAAAGTTGGATTTCCTGCCCTTTTTCTAAGAATGTGTTGAATAAGGCAAACATCCCTGTGCCAGTTTTTTGAACTTCTCAATATTCATCGGGTAATATGCGATCGCGTGTTCGTGCAGCAGAACTGGTCGTTTTTGATTCACCAGTCTGATTGCAGGCTATAGCTTTCTACTACACCAATTTCCTGTTAGTACATAGCTTTGATAATCATTTGATAGCTCTTATAGAGGGTGACTCTCTATTAACTGCAGAACAGCCAGCTATCCGTGCAAAAAAAAAAACATGGAATTCAGTTTTTCTCATCTTTCATAATGCACTAAAAATTGGAAAGATAAGACTTACTGACTGCCTTCATTATAACAAAAATGCTTTTGTTTTATCAATAATTCAGTGGCTTGAGGATTTTTTAAAGTATCTAAAACATCAAATCAAATATCAAATCAAATGTAAAATATAAGATAGAAGATTTTCTTTTTATCAAATGTCTATCTGAGCGGAGGTGTTGTTTTGCTCTCACTTCTTTATTCTTTAGTGGCTGAATGAGTCCAACCTGAGCTGCTTCAAATAACGCCTTTCTTTTATACACATTATTCAGCATCCTATTTCCATCAATAACGCTTCGAAGAGACTCAAATTGCCACCTAAATAACTCAACAGTCTTTCATTTGAATTCTTATTTCATTTCAATCATCTCAACATGAGACAATATTTTTCTATTCGGAATTTAGTCATGTTACAAAACATGGTACTGAATTATATTTTGTTGCAGTGACTTTCACACCATTTGATCTAGTAACGCTAGCTTAATTTTTTCTAGGGTCTCATCAAATTCAGCTCATCCACAATTTTTTTTATGATATCAAACTTATCCAGGGGTACAAAAGTGCCCATGAAACGAACCAAACAGACGTAACATAACGGTAGCGCAAAATGCAGGCTTATTCAAAGTTGCTCTCCTTCTTCTCTCCTCTGGCTTGCCTGTCCACTGATGAAGAATGTCATGTCACTTGAATTATACAGGCACAATATTCAGAAATGAATGCATTTATTCAAAAGTCTATGTAAAAATTCCTAAAATATAATATTGTAAAGAAAACGTTCTCAAATTTTCTTTCAATGATTCAAGACTGAATTGTTAATACTGGAACGCTTGATTTTCGTATGCACTCAGTCGCACTTCTTTCTCGTATTCGTCGACAAGACGTCTTTTCATCAAGTTGAGGCCTACAACGAAAATTTAGATGTTGATAAATAAAAGTCTATAAACTCCCTTGCTGGAGGCCATTTCCATTCGCTCCCCTCCTTACGTACTAATTTCCTCAGCACATTTTCGATGTTCCTTATTTTTGATAACTTCTAGCACTTCATTTGATCAGTCATCACAGTGTTTTTTCACAGCGCGGATCCCAGACTTCTAGCATTTAGTTCGTTTTTAGTCTTCTTCTTGAGCAGCGTAGGATACTGGTCGAGCGATTCTCCTTGAAATCTCGAAGATAGGCTACCTGTTGCGTTTCATAGGACGTTGTTGTTGACTGACGGAGAGGTGGGTAGTGGAGCTCAGCTCCAGGAGCCACCGTGACGAGCATCACAACCACTCGGCGAAAGCGCCCCCATTTTTTATGAATTTTTGATTTTTTGACAGCCATTTCTGATAAATACTGCTTGTTTTAATAACCATAGTATGTGTGAAGATTAAAGCTCGGATAAGATGGGCATACCGTGACTTTTCATAATTAACGGAAAGTATCTTAATGTGATGATTAAACACTTTCTACGAAGGTGCGGGGATCAGCAACATTAACGACCAAGGGCACCATAGCCTCTATAGATACAATTCTACTTGATGCATTGTTTGGACGGCTGGAAAGAAATCATCGATGATTTCTTACTATTCCACTCTAGTGAGGCAACTTTAGTGATACAAGAGAAGAGGTAGAGAATCTGGCAAGTTTCTTCATTCGCCGACGTTGAACAGAATCTTTCGACTTTGATGAAGGAATGAACTCACCAATTCCTCCGTAGATGAAGCTAGCGAGCGCCAAGAGAATTGTCATACCGCTGCCTCCAGCAAGGATAGCTTGGTGGACAGCTCGTTCTTGATTAGTGTAGTATGATCCATTGTTGTTAGCGTATACCGACTCATCCATATCTCTGAATCAATTTGAAACGTGACCAGTCAGAATTTATTTAGAAGTGATTTGTTCATTATTACGTCCTTTGCCGGATATCGCTGAAGTTGATTACGGCGAATACCGTAGAAGTAACGGCAGAACAGAATGCGATCACCATAACGAAATGATATAAGTAGCTCTGCAATTCGATTGATTAGGGAAGGCAAGCTGTCCGAGGTCAATCAACCAATTATAAGAATTAGTCATGCATTTGACTTTGGCAAGCATCGTCAAGGTGATTAAATTCATATCCATTCTGTATAAGGAATTTCGGTAGCCGATCAATGGGGCAAGGTCAGTACTGTTATCCTCTCGGACAAGTCCTCTAGCAATTTGTTGTGCCCGGAAGAATAGAAGCGTGATAGTTCCAGGAGAGGGAATTGAACTAGTTGCTGGTTCTGTATTGTATTGCAGAGTAGTGGGCTTTAAGCTTCATAAAGAGGCATTTGACTAATATAATCGTACCTGCTCGAAAATCATTAATTAAATGATTGAAATCAGGGCAAAATGTTCAGAGTACAAAAAATCGAATGGAATGGCTGTCAAAAGTAAGAGAAAAGTGGTCTTCAAGCCTACCATGATTCTCGCTTTCTTATACGAGTAATGATGATTAGTGTGAAGAATAATTTGTGACACCAGTACAATGGCAGCTGTAAGCAATGATGAGTAGAAAGCGCACTGCAACAAGGAAACGTTAGTGTCCTAATATTTGAGCGCAAGCAACAATATAATATAACAGACTATTTACTTTTTCTGTGGTACTTTTTGTCATGTCCTTTCCGTGCCCTTCGATATTCCAAAGAGCGACAATTGCTATTACCAACGCTGGATACTTCGCAAAAATGAACATGATGCGCTGATATCCGAGAGAGGGATTCGAGCATAGAGCTCGAGCGTTCATCGCTCGCTTACTGAAAGAGGAATGTAAAATGTTTCAATGATACCTCGAAAAAAACTTCTAACAGATAGTCCGTTCACACGCATTTCACTTGCAATCAGATTTCGAGTAAGCTTAATACTTAATACTCTTTGGTAAGCATGTCTGTCTTTCACCAACATCTAATATGACGCGAGACTCTCCAATTCTTAGATAATTTCCTAAATTGCAAGATTTCGCTATCATAAACATCGATTTCTTGAAAAGCAGGTCTTATTGAAGTTTTTGATTTTGCCATATGAATCTTAGTTAATCGGGAATCACGATGATGGTTGATTGCTTATTTGAAATATACAATAGCTTGCGGAAGCTAAAACAGCTTCAGAATGGGTTCCAAGAAAGTGCAAGCACGTCCTTCATGACAATCGTGAGCAGAAAGTGCGCATATTTTCACCTTAAAACTAATAAGCTACATTTGCTCTGCAAATGCTTGGCAAATCACCTAATGCTGTGTCAGCATAATTGGAAGCGAGAGGAACGATCATTAAGCGAAGAAACTAGTGAGAAAGCGCTGAGGTGCTCACTCATGATAGCGTCGCGATATCCATCTATCCGAGCAGGTATTGGCTTGTCCTTTATAAGCACGTCATGTTTGAAACAATCAACAGTTTCCAAATTTTAACAGTTCTCTTTAGTCTGAGGTAGTTCCAAGTGAGATCACTCAGTATGTTATTTGAGTAAAAGCATCTAAATGACAGTACGAGGATTCCCAGGATTGGCAGCTTATTAGAATAAGGCAGCACTGATTGAAATACCGCCAAAAGCCCATATCACTAACTTGCCCACAACCGATTATATAACCGTCTCTATGGAGTAAAAGAGCACAATTTGCCCTGACGGTCGAGACGGCGAATACGTGGAATTTGGTACAGTATACCTGATCCGATATGGGTACGCCGCTCTACGTTCGCATAAATGAGCACCCAGTTTGTCAGTTTGGAGTCAGATGAAACAGTCCACAAGGTACGCGTAGGAACAAGAATAACGGATAGGCTTTGATGTAAAAGTCAGTATCTTAGCACAGGCGTCCGAAACATCGAAAGAACTCTCAATGGCTTTCGAACAATTGCAAAAAATCCAAAAATAAACTGTAAGAAGGGGTGTCTCGTAAATACATGTGACGTCCCACCGTAACTCAGACTTTTTCCCTGCTTGAGCCAGACGTATTCCTATCATATGCAAAACTTCGTGCGATTTATCTTCAGTGAATAAATTGAGAGACGAGCGAAAGTATTTGACTCCATTATCAATGTATTGAATGGTATTCTATATTAAATTGTTTTCAGTATATCCTGCAATATCCTGCAATATGTATATCCTGCTACAAAAAACAACCACCACCACCCTGCCTTCCAGAAAAGAAAAATAAATCCGAGGATTTACTTGTTCGCCGTGGAAACTCCGTTGTTCATTATCGGCATCTGCGTGGCTGGTACTAACGTCTCCAAAGTAGGCTGGAGCGGAGGCGACACTCGCTGTATGATTCTCGGCACAGTTTGTACAGTTTGAAGTTGGTCGCTGCATTCTTCTTGAGCTGTCAATGTTACTTGATTCGCATCGGTAACACTGAAAGACGTTATCGCTCAAATTCTCCTATAATACCAAAATGAAAAGAGATCACAAGAGCCCTTACCAGACCACATGACATGTTGGCTCAAATAATAATGAAACGAAAAGAGATCATTTCATTGTGCTGATCAACTGATAAAGTTACTTCGCATTCTTTACAAAAGTCGTTGTGACGGATATAAATTTCAGTAATTTGCGTAGTTACATCAGCATATAGCTTTAGTAGCCGATATTACGTAAAAACAAACAGTTCGCCGTTCACAGGATCTAGAATGATGTCATCAAGACGTCGAGTTCGTAGGTGATGAGGAAATGTAAATAGTCCATGGCTTGGCGTCACATGTGCTTGTGTCACACCTCTTGAAGATGAAATTGTGCTGATATTTCGATCTAAAACGATTTCATCAAGGCAAAAGTCAAAGCCTGACCACGTCATATGCTGAGAAGTATAACAAGCATGAATATTCTATGAAACAAATCCAAGAAAAGTCTCTTATTGAACACGGAGTTGATTCAGCGTCTCTCTTTATCCATTCAACAATATTTTTATTTCCTTTTCAAAACGAGTAAACTATCTTCTGTGCTCTATAGAATGCTGGGTTTTGGTTATTTTCAAGTCTCACATTTTTACAGAGAACAGAAATACAGAGAACATGCTGTAAGAATCATCCGAGGAATTCCTTTCTGTTAGATCTTTAACCTAAGCATGTTATTCTTTCGGATGCTTACTTCATTAGGTTTAGTCCGAACCAAGGTAATTATGCATTGACATGGTTACTATCAGATGAGTAAGAAAGAATCACCTCGAGTCAACCACTATTTCACCGCAGACTTCCGTACTGGTGATAATGTGAAAAGGCTAATATAGATTCATGAAAATACAGTGAATTTCTATTGCACTAGTAGAAATCTGATCACATATGAAAGAATACGACGTTAAGATCTGTTGCCAAATTTTTAGCAATTCGAGGTTAGAGGGTTTTGTTAGCTCACGATAAGGGATCGGATCATCAAAGTGTTATTACAGGGACCCTCTGATCAGTCCACTATCACTACAAGCGCACTTTCTGGCAGCATCATAGAAATACATTGAAGAAGAAATTTTAATAAATGTTAAGATGGATTTACTACCATTAACGTCGAATATTGGTGATTTGCGCAGTATCGTTGGGCGAGGTACTCTAATCGGATCTAGACGAATCGAATTCGGATATGACATTGATCTAAAAAAAATCTCATATTTTAATTATGTAAGTGATCGTTCTTGAGATATCTTATTTACAATGTCAAGCATTTTGTATAACATGAGCTAAAAGAGACTTTAATCCTATTTCGTTTTTTATATGGTAATGAATCACTTTCACACGTGGTGACACCGAGTAAGAGAGATATAAGGAGAAGCCATAAAAGAATGAGTGAAAGGCAGAGAGATGAAGCGAGCAGATCATCCAGAGAAACACACTGATGAAAGCAAAGCGAATTATGTGGTAGCGAGCAGATGCGACTCTAACAGCATCCCTCCATCTAGACGGAATAGTATTTTCATGGAATTTCAGAGTTTAGGATGTGAAAACCACTTGTGCACGCATAAAATCTAAATGATCGCATGCTGAAAAGCGAATACTGCTTAGTAAATTGCTAAATATTGATAAAATTAAATTCGCAGCGAGTGTTGTTCTAATTGTTGACTTGTTCAATCATTAGTTGGGAACAATATACGAATTGATCCATAGCATCGACTGTTTTTCAAACCTCGCAATAAACATTCAATATAATTTTTGAGGATGTTTGAAGCCTTGGCGAGGTTGGTACGCAAGAGCCATACACACGTGTTCGGATGTCTCGCCCCCTTCCTCAGTGGTTCACGTCCCACATGAAGCCCTGCATTGTAGCACGTAGTGAAAAAGGGCCTATTGTGAGGCGTGGGCCACTGAAAAGGGGGGTGAGACCTCCGAACACGTGTACATGGCTCTTGCGTACCAACCTCGCCAAGGCTTTAAACATTCCTAAAAAGTATATTGAATGTTTATTGCGAAGTTTCAAAAACAATCGATGCCATGAATCAATTTCCCTCTACCAGCCGAGACCATCAACTGAGAAGTGGTGTGGACCAGTGTCATTGTACACTGTGCCATCACCACGTAAGCCTCCCTCCTTGCTACAACGCAGAGCTTAACATGGGGCGTGGGTAACTGACGACGAGGGCGAGATCTCCGAAACACGTGTTTGGCCCTGGCGTACGAACCTTGCTAAGGCTTTAAACATTCTTAAAATTATATTGAAGATATACGAATAATGTAATGCTACTGGAAGGCACTATAATGCTTGGAAAAGAACTCAACTATGGACGGCGATTAGGAAAGAAAGATATGAATGGAATGTGTACTATGGCTTGAATGAGTCATTATAAAGACCATTTGAGTAGCAAAGAAAATCATTCAAAATGAGTGAGCCTTGATCTTATTTAAGATATATAGTACATTCCTCTGGATTGTTATGATATCCCTTCGATTGCTTTGCCAAATAATACTAATCTGTGCTAAGAAAACCTACATTTATTACAATTATGAATTTTGAAGAAATATCTTGATGATATCGAAAACACTGCGGGTCTGCAAGACATACTAGAACTCACTTCTGTGTCGTGTCACTCCTACTGATCGATGGCCGCTCCGGAGCTTTAATTCGCCTCTGAACAGTAATACATATTGTAAATGTTCATTTCGTTATTCGGCCACACGTTTACGTATTATTATAGATAAAATATTATTCGTTTTCAGATAGCATGTCGTCTAATTTTTTCCTTCAATTCCATAGCTTTCGTTTTTATCTTGTTTTTCGCTTTGTTGTTCTATTTAGTCTCTATACCTCTCATTAACTTTGGAAATGTTGTCTCTAACATTCATTCTCTTTGTAATTTCCCATGACCGACTACCAATTAACCTCGATGTTGATTTAAAAAAAAAACTCCGTATTATCTTTTTCAGCAAGTACACGGTCGTTAACAACAGCTATTCACTCTCTTCCCATCGTTATCTTTTTTCAATAAGCTTGATAATCATTTTTTGAGCCACGCATGTGGGTCTGTACATTGGAATTTGTAAATGTTGTATTGCAATTTGAACTGGTCTTAAGAAAATACTTGAAGCGAAAAATATGATATATTAATGATACCGCCAAGAGCAATCGAATGTGCAACACTGCCTATTCAGTGATAATTCACTCAATTTGACGTGTAAAATGTTCGTCGTCACCTACTCTTAGTATGGGCTTGGGTTCCACCTATAGGATTAGCACAAAGACGAAGGGTACAGCCCGACTGATGAGACTTCGAAACTCGTGTATCGGGCTCTATAAGTTGCCCTATAACAAACCACTTGTGTCGCTCAAAAAATGATTATCAGGCATATTGACACTTTAGCGAAGTCTCGAGAAAATATTCGAAACGAAAGGTTATCTTTTTTGAGTTTCATTGTTTTTTTGAATCCAAGATAAATTGCATTGATCACTTTTCGACAGTTTACACGTGGCATAACAAAAACGAGGTGATATGGCAACTATAAGCAAGTAACGTAGAAAATCCTGAGGCTTCATAAAAACAGATAATGAGAGTTGACTTGCCAAGCCGTACTTATCAAGTTAGACGTGAAAGAAACACTTACCAGTTTGCTAGTGATGTGACTAAGACGTCACGGAAACCCGAAAGGCGTACACTCTTTTAGTCAAGATGTTTACATAGCTGTATGAATAAATGTGGAACAATTCCGAATGATTGTGATGATCCGTCGCAACGATGTACATGGAAGCTTTAGTCGTTTCAGGTTCCAACTGTTAAACTCACCATTTTTTATGTTGAAAGAGAGGGAATATAGGCAATTTTTGAGACAGTTGTTGCATACAAACTCTTTATTCAAACCTATACATATGCAGTTTCTCGAACGAAAAAAGGCTCAAAAGTGAAAAAATCTATGGTTTTTTGTTTGGGAGCTGAAGAAAAAAAATTCAGAACGAGAAGCGTGAATTCTATCAGCTTCTTCATTATTTCAACTAAATGGCATTGATTACATTCTCTTCGGTGATTAAGTCAATACTACGAGGTAGATAACGAAACTTTATCCGGCTATTTGAAGTCTTTGTTTTCTTCGAATCATTGGCTGTGAAAACAGCAAAGCTGAAATAGCCAAACAAAATTTAGTCATCAAATTATATTCTATTGAATGTTATTTCCAAGGTTGAAAATAAATCGGCCTAGAAAATAAATAGAATGAACTTATTCAAGAGTAAATGAAGCGGTGAATAGACGCAAATTAACTTTGAAGAAAAAGTACAATGTTGAAAACTTACCATTTTGAACGTGGCGTGTATTGAATGACGATGAGCTGTATAATTCTTATCGATGAACGACTCTGTCCAGGAGGGTTGAATCGTTTGGAGATAAGAATTTGTAGACAGTGTTTGTCAAAAGAAAATGTGACTAGTTCTATAACTAATTTGATAATTTGAGCAGAGTGACATGATTACTAATAAGTTTACAGAAGAATAAAAGCTAGGAGCTCTGGACGCTGATAAATCCCTAAGGGATGCGCATGCTTTCGTCTTCAATTTTTAACCTCGTTTGAAGTGATTGAATGCATATCTGGCCTTTGCAATGATTCGCGGTGGCCTCCCGACGTATCGATTCTCTGCTGCTTATCCTCCCAGGCAAGTTCGAGACCTGTCTGGTACCAATTTACCGACCCCGGAAGGATGGATGGCTTGGTATGCCATGAGCGGGAGATCGAGCCATCGACCTAGTGTGCGACTCAGGGCACTCTAATCACTGTGTCCTATGCGCTCCTCGGAAGAATATTGAAGAAAATTAACAGGAGTGAAGCACATACGATTAAAAAATTTTTTGCACTTCACCTATTTGTGCTCTACTTTGTTTCCTGATCCTGTTCAAATAATTTCGTGAACTGTTTATTCAACATTGTAGCATAATTTCAAGTTGTCCAATGTCTGCTGATAAAGATAATTTTTTAAGTTGCATTTTTGCTGAAACAAAATGAATTGGAACGTTTTCTGATAAAGGTCATCTGCAACTTGCCAGTTTATATGCGTACAGTAAATGAGCAAGGGATAAAGCTCCCAGCTGTGAAAGATATGTCATGTATTCGATTAGCACTAAGTAGTGAATCAGTCTGCTCTTTTCTCAGACAGGTGTGGCAACGGTTTGTAGAATTCGCAAAGATTGAGGACTTCGTTAGCCTTAGACGTAGGTTCGAATTATAAACCATCCAGGAATTGCAAGGCAGCTTTGAACATTATGCTTTAAATGTCCGTGCTTACAAGTGTCTACCGTGGCTTTTTTTGTTCACGTTTTGTTATCTCGATTCATTGAGATAACTGTTACTGGGATCTAACATTGATATAAGATCTCTGAATTCCAATTGAGTTCTTGACAAGGTAAAAAAACTCGCCAACTTTTAGGGGATAACGCGCATGGAAAGTGCTACACGCATATCTGAAATTACTTTTCGTCTAAGAAAGCTTCTTTGTCGATAGCTTGAGAAAAGACGTGTTTAACTCGATTGATTTCTAAAAAGGCCTTTTTAGTGCTTTGTGATAGCGTAGGGATTAACGTTTCCCCTTCTGCGTATATTGCATAATCTGCGCTTGCTTTTGCTTATCCTATCGGTAAACTTTTGGTGACCATCCGATATTCCGAGAAGCGGCAATCCAAAAACAACGTGCATTTGCGAAAGGTTTTCTGTAGCAACGAAAACAATAGTACTTCGCGCCTTCGGAGTAGTTCGCCCATTGTATCAACTTCACAACGGATTTACTGATACTTGAATAGTAAAGGTTATCATTTTGGAGCAGTTTATCGTCACGAAAAAGTGGAATATTACTGAACAGACTTTGCATACGTATTTTTGAAGGAAACGCCTATGTGTTCTAAAAGGTTTTTTTTTTCAACGGGAAGACCGCGTCTTTCCAAAGTAATTTACTTCAAACCCCTATGGTACATTACCTGTCCTACGAAAGAGTACTTGAAAATCACATAATCTACAACGTAAGATTCCTAGGAAAATCGATATGTAGGTGATTTTACGTAGCCGGAGAAAGTGTGAAAAGAGCGCACTTATCACTGTGTCAAACACTTCTCTCGAAGAAATGTTTTTCTCCTGCCCTGTTTCCATCAAACAATCAATATTTTATATAATTAGAATTTGTATTTTTACATATACTGAAATTGGAGGGATTCGAACTCACAATGCATATGCTTTCAGACAATATACAATTGCTTCTTGCAATGAAGATTTCTTAGAATAGACATCGGCTAGAATTGTATTGGTTAGCGTAGACTTCATACAAAAGCCAATTGAAATTCAAAACACTGTCTAGGTTGCTCGAAATTGCCATTCAAAAAACCCCTGATCTGGCTCACCAACTTGATCAAATGACACGAATCGTCGTCCACGCAGGAGATGTCCCATTGTGGAGAAAATCGCACCATAATCGGACGGCGCAGCATCTGGACTGTAGATTAAGTGCGGCAAGACTTCGACTGTCTTCAGTTCATCAAACTTTTCCTGAACATTCTCTGCAGTGTGAGGTTTGGCACTGCTTTGTTGAAACAGCGCGCGCTTTCGGCGAATGGTTGTCAGATACTCTTTCTTCAACGCATCGTAGACTTGATCAACTCCTTCCTTGTGGAAATATTCCTGAGATATGCCTGATAATCATTATTTGAGTCACGCATGTCAGTGGTATATCAATGAGGGCCGACATATGGAAGCCCGATACACGTGTTTCGATCTTGCGATCTCGTCAGTCGGGCAGTTACCCTTTCTCGTTTTTTGCCAATCCTGTGTGTGCTCCAGTCCCCACACTAAGAGTTAGCGACAACGAACGTTTTACACTCTATGTCCAGTGAAATTTTCACCGAACACAGAGTGTTGTACAATCGATTGCTCTTGGCTGGTATGTTCAAAATATCATGTCTCTCGTTTCGAGTGTCTTCTTAAGACCACTGCTCAAATTTCAATATGCCTGATAATCATTATTTGAGCCACGCATGTCAGTGGTCCTACAAAACCACCTGATCGTGGTGCGATTGGTAGCGTTCGAAGAAATGGAAACTAAAAATGTACAGTCAATTGTTTTGAGGACTTTCAACTGTGAAAATTACATGCATCTGCTGAGTTAACACGCATATCAGCGACAAAATTCGTCACAGTAAGTAAGCTCATAGCACAGAAGTGGATAACATATTATTGAGCCCTAAGGGACGCCGTGTACTAGCCGAGGTATACGATTATTTGAGGCACTTTCTCGCTGCATAAAGGTTTTTCCTCGACATTTGGCACTTATTGGAAAGCTGGAATCCTTGCAGTTTCAAGGATATTTTCAGTTTGAGAAGAAGACTTTTTATTACATTGCAACAGCGAAAATAAAATTAAGTTTCACGCTCAGCTCTTTATTTACTCTCGTGGCGCTTTGATATGACTCTTAGTTGGGGTTTCGTCGATAATCAAATAGTGAAATCTCAGAATTTGATGCGCAATTGTTTAAGGGTCATCATAATGCGCTGTAAGAGCTAAGAGATGATTACATTTCATGCCTAAAAGTTACATCGCCGCTTGGACGTCATAGGTGGTTTATTGGCAATTATAGACAAAGTTTATACGTCAGAGGTATCTTACCGTCACATTAAGAATGGACTTTCATGAATGTACCTCTTACTATGGTTTCAAATACAAAGAGTGATTAGTTCTCTTGAAATCTTCCACTTTTCAAAGATATTACCACGTCCTTGTAAAAAATAAACTTCGATAGCCCAAATCTCAAAAATTTCAATATTATGCTTGGTTTTACAAAAAGTCTGTCTTAGTGAGCCGTTACAGTTAAAAAGAATATTCGGTCTTGCATTTGGCGCGCATGGCACTCCACGTGTGAAATGCGCTGAGCGATCGACACGACCCTGAGTGCGATTTCAATAATCTCTTAGCAGTAAGAACGTGCTAAAACGTTCTTCAAAAAACCAGGCTTGTCAATGAGACAGTAGAAATTCAAGCTATCTTACGGTTATTGAAGGTCTGAAAATCTCTCCCAGTAGAAGATGCTTGAGTGTGAAGAAGACTTTACTTTATCTTCACAGTCTAATATAAAAACCATCTGAAAGTAAAATACACCCTTATAGTCGACATTCAAGGTGTCGAATAATCAATGAAACGTCACAAGGAATAAAGATTACTTTTTCTCAGTATGAGTGCGGGTAGGGAAAAGTACCAAGATTACTTCGTTGGTGGCAGTTATTTCTGACCAATAGTTTGCTTAATGCCGATATTGTAAGCCTTCTACTCATGCACGGTTATTCTTCTCCATTCAGAATTCTTCTACTATCCATAGCTGCTCATCCTTTTCTACGTCTAACGTACGTCAACTCTGAATAATCGGAAGTAAACGAATGATTGATATAAATTTAGTTGTAGTGAAAGTTTCCGATGAACAGGTATCGAATGCATCATGCATAATCATTTTGGATAAATTACTAGCTGTTCTTCAATTTTAATTTACTATGATGAATCATAGTAAATAGGGGCCAATAGGGGCAGTGATTAGAAGTGCTCTGCATCACGCACGAAGTCAATGGTTCGATCTCGCGCTCATGGCTCACCACGCCGTCCGGGGTCGGCAAATTGGTACCAGACAGGTCTCAGACTTGTTTGGGAGGATAAGCAGCACTGACTCGGTTCAGCGGGAGGCCACCACGAGTCATTGTAAAGGCCAGATATGCATTCAATCACCTCAAACGAAGTTAAAAATTGAAGTCGAATGCACGGCGCAACCCTCAGGGATTGATCAACGCCGAGATCTCTATCCTTTATCCTTTGAGAAGACTCATGAATCTTGTATAAAACTAGGGAAGAGCAAAACTAGAGATATTTTTAGTGATCATCTTTGTACAATGCAGTACAATTGACTGCATGCCAAATTCAGTATGATTGTGTAGTAAACTAGCGCTTTTGCCACAGAAGACACATATTACAGAACAAAAAAGCATATGAGCGAGTAGAACAAATCTTGTTCTATCTAAGTAATACAAAAACTTTAAAACTTTTTTGCCAGAAAAGTAAAAAACCTTAATCAAACAACAAATTCGCTCAATATGCTGTGCGCTCATCAATTTCTATAGCCTTCCGTTATGGATTGATATAGCTAGAACGCGAAAACAAAGTGCTCTATATTGAACAGACATCCCTTTGATTTTGGAATTACTAACCAATCTTATTTCATTTCTTGATTCAGCCTGAAATACGAGACAAATTTATTCGACTAACGTTTCAACACGTTTCGTGTTCTTCAGAGCCGATAATTCGAGTTGATTATCCGCAGTAGTTCTCGCTCAATGCGGTCTTCGTGTTCGTTTCGTTCGAGTCGATCCTTCTTCGGTGGATTACCGCTTGAATGATTTGCCCGATAGAAAACAAATCGAAAGATCGACCTTTTTTCAATCTTGTCATGTCAATAATATAAATCTCAGAAAAAGAAGAGAATAGTCCAGGAACTAATCTTCATTTTGAGCTTTCACGAGGTGGGTATAACTTATTCGATAGACTGTCCTTGTAGACGATCGATGGACCTTTTTGGATATGTAGCTGACAGTACGCTTTCTTAAGAGAATGAATGTATTATTATTGTAACGATTTGTATAAGTATGCAGAGTACTGTGAAAAAACGAAAATTTTAGGCATTAATAAGCGTCACCGATTCAGGAAAAACCACTTACCGTCATACCTAGTCTAACGACTATCTATTCCTTTGCGCAGGGTGACGCATGAACCTGTCCTCCCATGTCACTAGGTATAGCGAAGATAGGTGTGAGCTGATACCCACACCCCGGAAATAAACAAATATTATCATTGGTCAGTCACTATCATCAGCCCACCCTGTATATAAGGGCGTCACGTATAAGGGTTCTTTATTTGCGAGGTGCAACTGGAAGAGATTCGACTCGATTGACAACGAAGACAAGACCATAAAGAGACGAACAACTATAGGTTATCGACTCAATTCATCGGCTGTGAAAAAAAAAAGAAATGCGTCGGAATGCTGTCGAATATATCATTGTTTTCCCATCCTCGTTAGAGTTGAAATTAACAAATAAAAAAGTCTGTTCTCTCGCATGACAGAGGCTCACTCCTGAAGTGCACTAATAATCTGAAAATTAAAGGATTAGAGCACCGCCCTCGAAAGGTGAAATGCGGGTTCGAGTTCCACCCGAGGTCACAGTTTTGCACATCACTCAACATTGATGAGAATATCTTTCGTTTTAGTGTTTTCTTAAGACCACAGCTCAAATTTCATATGGCTGGTAATTATTTTTGAGCCACGCATGTCAGTGGTCTATCAAAGAAGGCTGACTTAGAGAGCCCGATACACGTGTTTCGATCTTGCGATCTCGTCAGTCGGGCAGTTACCCTTTCTCGTCTTCTGCCAATCCTGTGTGGGTGCTGCAGTCCCCACATTAAGAGTTAGCGACGACGGACGTTTAACACCCTATGTAGAGTGAAATTATCACCGAACACAGAGCGTTACACACTTGATTGTTCTCGGCTAGCAAATTTAATATATCATATCTTTCGTTTCGAGTGTTTTCTTATCACCACAGGTTGAATTACAAGATGCCTGATTATAATTTTTGAGCCATGCATGTCAGTGGTCTATCAAACAGGGCTGACTTATAGAGCCCGATACACGTGTTTTGATTCCACACAGGATTGGCAAAAGACGAAAAAGGTTAACTGCCCGACTGACCAGATCGCAAGATCGAAACACGTGTATCGGGCTTTATAAGTCAGCCCTCTTTGATAGACCATTGACGTGCGTGGCTAGAAAGTATTTACCAGGCATATTGATGGGAATGTTTGTAACATCATATCACCGCTAAAAAGCGGTTGAACAAAAAGAATTTCTGTCGATAGCATAAATATATATATATCCAGTATCTGACAGTGTGGCTGGGACAAATGTCGAAATCAACTACCAAGCCAAACCTCTGACGGTTGGTTGTTAACAAGCTGATGCGTTGTTGTGTAGAAATAGTGCTGGCAAAACAGACGTCAGTAGTGCAATTGGCTAAACACGTGGCCCTCAGAAAAGGCGAAGTGCACGTGCGAGTCCCGCCTGACGCCAGAGTTTTGCACATCACTAAATGAAAGGATTTCTAATCAGAAATGGTTGAGTGTTAATAATGGATTTGCGTCGCATATAGTGTGCAGAATCATTTTTGAAAAATTGTTCGTTGTCTTGTAATTTTTAATCACTACTGACTTTTGGGTATCGTAAGAAGTAAGAGGTATTTAGCTTTTACATCGTCCGTGAGCGATCGGTCGATTTTCTTTCCTATTTCTGCTTTTGATTTCGGCCTAACATCGTCTCCGAATCAACAAGTGGGAAGCCTGGCCAAGAATCCATCGCCAAAATCCATTCCTTGGAAATGAAATCGTGAAGACCTGGAAACCACCTTGCAAGGTTACGTCAGGAAACCAAGGAATATCATATTTTTTATATATCATATATTATATATAATAATATACAAGATCATATGTTATATATATGGATTATCATATATTGCGCGACCAACAATATACCATTTGGATTATGTGCTGGGGTTATCACAATTAGTGAAGACGAGCAATCAAAGTGTCTAAGTAAGTAAGAAGTGAGGGAATGTCAACACTATAAGATTTGTAATGTAATGTCCTTTCTTACACTTTACTACAATTGATTGATGTCAAGAGGAGCTGACTGCGTAGCAGATAAGCGCTTTTTCTTCTCACTCAAGAGTCTTATATGCCCAAAATTATACAAGCCTGAGAAGAAAATCGTTGAGTTTCAAATAAAATGGGAAACATGAACATTTTCCAGACTTTGGAAAAAAAAACCTTAGTCAAACAGCGGAAACTACGCGTTCCTTACAAAGCGCGTTGAACACAGTGATTTCCAGGACCGTCTTCAAAGGCTTAATAATGCACTGGCAAAGTAATGAATTTCTCGTGGCTGGCCGAAATCTAAATCATTTCATTGGCGTGAAATCGGAAAGCACATCTATGCTGATATTTGATTAGTAATCAGTAATCACTAATGGTGCGTTGAACTAAATCCTTATGATCGTTGTTCTAGTGTTCGCCCACAGAATAGGAAAACAGTCCAGAATATGGTTTATGTGGGTTTGAAGGGCCAAAATTGAAGAAAAGTTTTACCAAAATCTGCTCATATGCCGCTTATAAATTATGGCAACTATGGACATAGCGCCAATGCGGTTGTGAACATGTTAAATTTGCTTATTTTAGTTTATTTTACACGACCCGTTATCACAATTTACTGCGTGGATCTCAGCACTTGTTATACTCCATGTTTATTTTCTCTTCATAAGGTATTCGAACGCTTTACGTGCTGATTCAACAAATGTTTGAAGACTTGTGCAATAGTAGTATCAATTGAATACAATAACGCAGCACACTGGTAGTAGAATGAATGAAGCTTTTTCTTTGTTGATTGAGCGTGTAGCACGAAGTTGTGCTAAAAAAAGCATTAAACAATTGCTAACGTTTCGGCAATTTCTCAGTCGCCTAATAAAAGTATATGATTATGTAGATTGCTATACCAGTTTGCCAATCTAGGCTCTGGAAAAAATTTGTTTATTATGCCTTTTTGTTGGAGTTATAGAGTATTTGACTCAGTAGACTGCAGACCAGTTGACCTTCCAGGATCTGATGAAGGCGAAACTCCGAAACGTCAGCTTCTGTATCATACTATACCATATTGAAGTATTCGCTGAATATTTGACCAGTAGACTGCAGACCAGTTTGACCTTCCAGGATCTGATGAAGGCGAAACTCCGAAACGTCAGCTTTTGTATCATTACTATACCATATTGATGTATTCGCTGAATGCTAATTCTTTTGACATTACATCTGCTCAACGAAAAACAATATTGGCTTATTTTTTATGAATGTCCTAAAATACCGTCGAGGTAATTGCTTGCAATCTTGGAGGTAATCGAGTTAAGATGATTCCAGGCGGATAGTTGCTTGATTACAGAGGAGTGATGGAGAAGAGATTGAACCACCCCTTTGTTTATCACTTTGAATCCTAACACACTGCGTTAAACTTGAGCTACCCTGACCGCAAGTATGTTGAACATTTTATTATGACCGTAACTCGAGAGATATCATGACCTTCTTATTCAAAATGGTTCAAATTGGTATCTACAGCACTATTGAAAATTCCTTCGGATTTGTGTTTTGTCGAGTGTCTACAGCAGTATTGGGAATTCCTTCGGCGTTATGTTTTGTCGAATGTCGAATGAAAGATAGTACGAATGTTGGAACGTCACCTTGATGAGCTATTTTACCTTTTATTGTTCTGAATTTTAGTTTTTACCATGCACCTGTTCACCATTCCATCCTACTGGCAGGTTATTACTTTCCGCCACTTCGGAAGATTGGGAAAAAATTTTCAAACATTTCAGTGCACCTGTGTCGAAGTCTGTCAAATAGTCTTAGCAATATGCTCGTTGTAAATTTAAACGTCGAATTCCGGACTCATGATATGTTATTTGTCTTTGGGATTGGCCAATAAGCTCAACATTCCAGTTTCCGTGACGTTTTTCCATAGTGAATAACAGGCAATGAGCGGAAATTCAACTGCACAACTATTTGTTGAGCGACGACTTGACTGGAAGCAATATTTGCTGTTGTTCAGGAAGCAAAAAACTGACCATTAAGTGATCCGAAGATTGTACAGTGTTCACTTCCGCAAGTATTTAAGTCCGGGAAGAGCGATTTTCATGGATGTTCATCATGGATCCATGGTTCTTTCAGTTCACCCTATGGTATCAAATCATTTATCCGTCGTATTTCTAATCCAAAAAGAAATCTCTTGTGAAAGAGAAATTCTTAATTTAACGACAGTTGTATCTACATCTGAAGATTTCGAAGCTGTCTTTATTCGTTACGTACGCTATCATAATCTGTAAAAGGCTAAACATCTTCAGCTCTCGGCTATCTTCATCTCACGGGATTGAATGATATCACTTTGGGTGTTTCTCGTTATGTTCCATGTGACCGAATCGTTTTTCGGTGGTGGCGGATTTTTTGGCGGCGGCGGTTTTTCGGTACGATATTCCCTTAACATCATCAGTTTCATGTGTGTTCAAAAAAATCAGTAATTTTTCTCAGATATTTTTTCATCGCGGTAGTTGAACGCTTTTGTTCATGAAGTTGATCCCGTTTTGTACTCTACTTCCGACCCACACAAGACCGTTTATCTGTAGGACTTCATTTCCATAAAGAGAATCCCAAGTAGAAGAATGAATTCCTTTTGTTACGATATTTTTATTCCAGCGGATAGGACTCTTTTTATTACTGGCTTAAAACAATTTTTTGATATTACTCTTTCCCAAATAACGAAAGTTCTTTGCCAGGGCGGTGCGAATGGCTGTTGCTGTTGTCCTGCTGGAATTCCTATTAACATTTGTTGCGGTGAGTGCAGCTATCATTCATGAAGTTATTTCTTTAATTTCGAATCATTGATGCACATACTAGCAGAGTGACTGGTGATACCTATACGATACAGGACATTAGGATCCAAGGTATTGGGCTTCTACCTCCCTCTGAGATTGCAAGGATAACTGTCTTAGAATCCTACCACATTTGTGAAGAAGGATAAATATTCAAGTAGCCGTTGGAACAACATGCATTATGTTCACAGACCATTGTGACACACTTAATTCAAAGAAATGAACCGGATGCAGCGTTGCAATTCGCACAGTTGATTGATGGCAGGCCATATAAGTGAACTATGTGATATCGCCTATAGAGATCCTATATATTCCTTGTGACCCACTTTTTCTAGCTTTAATTGCTTTTCTTTGAAATACAGTGTTATAATATTGAAGCCTTCAGTATGCATAATTCCCATTTTTGTTGATAATCTGGCATATGTCTCCATTGCATAATATTTTTGCAATCCTAATCGATTTCTGGAGGATCTTAGCCTTTTTCACCACAGCCGCTGGGAAGCCCTGCATGATCTCCAACGTATTCTCTCAAATACTCAGCCGAAATTGTGATTACGCTACGAAGCGCTTATATTTTACCAGCAGGCACATGTGTAGCGAAGGTTTGTAGCGGATGCATATGTGGTGGTTCAGTGGATTCGTACTGTATTGTGAAGGTTCAGTGGTTTATATGGGTTATACCAAACAATAGGATGGAACCGACCAATGGCGTGGTACCAAGCAATGTGGTAGAACTAAACCTATAATACACATACATTACTATAATAATAATATACACATGATTGCGACATATCGAAATGTGAACATATGCCTTTGTCAATGTGAAGGACCGATTGATGAGATGTATCGTCATCTGACGATACTAGGAATGTTATTATGACTGACTGTGTTACTGTAACTTAAGATATAATTGTAATTGACGAATGTTATTGTAACTGACGGAGCCCGTTTGGTTGTTATGCTCGCCCCGGGATAACAAGCCATCGGTGGGATCCAGTGGGTGAAACGTATAGTGTGATAGCAGTGGGGTCACTACTGATTATATGTGGGCAGACCTTAACCGCGGTGGTGGGCCGAACATAGCCTAAGTGAGTTCGCTCCGCCACGAAAGCGCTATGTTCCGCTCACGATTCTATTGAGTTCATTTAACAATTATATGAACACAACCTTATGATAGCAATTGGATACACGACAACGAGATTGTGTGAGGAGAGTAATAATGGATCTTAAATATAACATAACTTTCATTTCGAGTGTTTTCTTAAGACCACAGCTCAAATAATAATGCGTGGCTCAAATAATGATTATCAGGCATATTGTAATTTGAGCTGTAGTCTTAAGAAAACACTCGAAATGAAAGTTATGTTATATTTAATATACTAGCCACGAGCATTCGAGTGTACAAAACTCTGTGTTTGGTGAGTTCTTCACTGAACATAGAGTGTAAAACGTACGTCGTCGCTAACTCTTATTGTGGGGACTGGAGCACCCACAGAGATTAGCAAAAGACGAGAACGGGTAACTGCCCGACTGACGAGATCGCAAGATCGAAACACGTGTATCGGGCTCTATAAGTCAGCCCTCATTGACAGACCACTGACATGCGTGGCTCAAATAATGATTATCAGGCATATAATAATGGATCGATTACGATTTAAGAAGAGGTGGTCTGGATGAAGTCAAATGGCTGTTCGGATGATGCACCGTGATCAATCTAACTATTGAAGTTGGTGGCAGCTGGGTGCCACTTGGACAATTTTTTGTCTAAGGTCCTCGAACCTCTGCGATACCATTTGCTCTTTAAGGTCATGAACAATCTGCGTTGCCTAAATTATCATGCAATTCCGGAAAAGATAGCAAAGCTCCGTTGGTAGGTTTGCTATAACGTGTCCACCTCTCACGTCAAAATTCATCTCGTTGTATTGAACTCAATCTGATTTTCTCACACTTCTGATATTATTAGAAGTATCCATCACCTAAAAGAGTGCGCTCAGTTTCATTCATTATCCTATCTATGTGATATTGTGAGATCACATGGGTGCAGTGGTTAGAGGTGCTCTGTGTCGCACGCCAGGCCAGTGGTTCGATCTGGCTCTCATGGCTCATCAACCATCCATCCCTCCGGGGTCGGTAAATGGGTACCAGACTAGTCTCAGACTTGTCTAGGAGTATAAGCAGCACTGACTCGATACAGCGGGGAGGCCACCACGAGTCATTGTGAAGTCCAGATATGCATTCAATCACCTCAAACGAAGTAAAAAATTGAAGACGAATGCCATAGCACCATCCCTCAGGGATTGGTCAACGCCAAGAGCTTTATGCTTTATCTTTTATGATATTGTGAGGGTTTATCAAACCTTCGCAGTATGCTCTGCACCGGCATCAAATCCACAAAAAAAAATTCTGTTTTATTTGATTATTGTCGGTAACCCATTTAACAATAAGAAACTCAAAATGCACACTACTGATGAACTACTTTCTCCTCCGTCAAATTGCACATTGGCCTCCGCTTCATCGAAGGGTGAGAGAAAAATCATGTCTATGATCTGGTGCGCTTTTAACATTTTCCAGGCAAAAAGTACCTTAGGTAGTCTGAATTAATGGGTCACAATATAGATTTACTCATAACTAAACTTACAAAATGAAGATTCCAATCCGTTTCAAGCTTAAAATTCTATGGTTTCATAATAGGTTGATTGCACAACATCTTACACACATTGTGAAACTTGCATAGGTTCAACTATGGGATAAGGATTCAACTACTGATCGAAACTCGTGGAAATTGTTTTGACAGTGAGGCTATGATTCAATAGATTTTTCATCGATCACTTTTCAAAACTAGTTTTTGCAGGGCAACAGCAACAACAACTAGGTTGCTGCTATGCTGCCAATATTAACCCTATTACTGCTGGGTCAACTAAACCTCCAATCGGTATTCCGGATGTTATTACTGGACCATGTGGTATGAACTTCTTGTTTATAACTAGTTCTCTAAAAACGTCTTCGCCTCTCATTCTTTTGAAAATAGGTCACTATATTGCAACAATGAGCGCATGTTACGCAGTGATTAGAGTGCTCTGCGTCGCACACAAGGGTCGATGGTTCGATCTTGTGCTCATGGATCACCGAGCCGTGCATCCCTCCGGGGTCTGTAAATTGGTGCCATGTTTGTTTGGGAGGATAAGCAGCGCTGACTCGGCAGGCTACCGCGAGTCATTGTAGAGGTCAGATAGGCATTCAGTCACCCCAAGCAAAGTTAGAAATTCAAAACGATTAGATGACGCATCCCCATAAGGAATGATTGAGCCGAGAACGTCTATCCTTTTAGCTTTTGATAATTTGTATGGTTTTTTACATACATTTAAAACTTACAAAGGGTTTCAGCAACGATATAACATACACCATCTTAAGTTTCTTGTGAAAAACAGTTTCAAAAGGGTATAATTCAAACCATCGCTTTCTAAAGCATTCATCAAAGCAATCGTGACCATCTTAGATCGGAAAGCAACTTATCATCACATTCTTGAGTTCCTTCAATTCTACAGTGAGGAAATGTCGGACTACTTACTGTATTGGTGGATGACATGCCAATAAGTTGACCACCACCCTCCTAAGAATCGTGGTTCGCCACCCGGGAGCACCTCAGTTTATGGGAAAAAAGTTTATGGGATTGTATGGGAAAAAACGATTATGTGTTGATTTCAGTAGCGTATAGAAAAAGAATATTGTACTCTAAGCGTTGAAAGTGGATTACGGTAATGCAGAAGTGCCCTTTTTTTTCTTTGTTAAAGAGATTCGTGGCTTGGTGAGCACATGCCCCAGTTCTCAACAGCTGTAATATAAAATGATACCCTCCGATTTTAATACGATTAATTTCAGGAGAGAAGATAGTGCCGCTTTTCAATCCACCTCGATTGGGTGTAACGTTAGGGAAATAAATCATCTCCTAGTCGCCATCGTGGAGGAGATCCTATCGTTTTTCGATAGAATAATCATATGACCTTATCTTGGCAGCAAACGTATCTGTATATAATAAAGTCTTATTGACTTGATTAAATGGTAATATGACTGCTCTTTGCTTCTAAATATTCCACTCACTTTGAAACTTGGTAGAAAAAATAAGTGAGCAGGTACTCATATTGATGATTACAGTCATCTTACCATAAAGAAATGTGTTTACACACTCATAAGAGTCTTCCTTTTCTCTATAAATGTGTCAAAGCAATAGACTGAGTTTTCAATCTCAGAATTTATTTTCTTCATTGCATGGTTTTTTCATTCGCTTCCGCTTCTTCCGTCCATGCCCTTTGTCAACTATTTCCCAACGCAGTCCATATGCGCTCGTTCTATGAATGAAATTTTCTGAAAGTAAGTGTTATTTCAGTGTTCCTCTTCTTTCCCTTTCCTTGTTTCGCCCCAGTCATCTCTTTCATCTGACGGCAATCTGGTCCCATACGATTCATTATGAACTCAGTGAAGAACATTGATTGCAGTAAAAGTTGTTTGAAGTTATTTGATTATGCTGATAGGATTGATGGATGTAGGCCGGCTTGTATCTAGAACGAATGAAACTGGTAATGAACTTAAGCCTATATTCATTCTGCGGCTCATCGATAGCAATGAAAATCGTTAGCGTGGCGTATTTCTTGAACATGGTTGAAGGTAATCTGCTTTACACTGGAATAAATATTGTACTCCTGTTGCATAAGGATATATTTGAACTCTTAGAGTTAGCCCCATGCATAACCAAAGATGAAGGAAATAATGTATTCAATTAATCGAGTTAATTTTGTCTGTCTGTTGAACAGAATTAATCTGTACACGTAGCACTGGTTTGTCACATGGCATTAGATAAGGGTCACGAGACTCTTGAGTTATCAAACGAAAAACACATCGCATTTGGTGTTAACAACTATACAAACTACTGCTTCAAGTGCAACACTGGAAAATCAACGGCTATCAATATCACTACGAAGCCTGGACGAAAGTCATGTCTTGTTGCACTTGGTCACGTACAGTCATACCGAAGTTCTTGAATTTCTGAGACGGCTGAATTTCATGCTAAAATCACAAAGACTGAGACCATTAAGGCCCTTCAGGCGTTATCACATAATAGAATTTATTACTAGTTATCTGGCATTTTGTAAATTTTCAAATCCCATATATCAACACTACAGTTCTACAAGATCAAAAAGGTTCTGAGCATAACAAAAAAATAACAAAAAAAGACACCATAGCCTTCTTTTGTACAAACTGAGCTTTGTGAAGTGTTTCGAGAACAGCAGCTACGATGGTGAACACTGTCGACTGTTATAGAGGCTTCGATTTTTCATCAAAGGGTCAATGAAGCTGACGAAGTTCTCGTCGTAGATCAATCCCTGAGGAATGCGCCATGCATTGGTCTTTAAATTCTAACTTCGTTTGAGGTGATTGAATGAATATCCGGTCCTTACAATGACTGGCGGTGGCCTTCCGCTGTATCGACTCAGTGCTGATTATCGTCCCAGGCAAGTCTGAGACCAGTCTGGTATCAATTTACCGACCCCGGAGGGATGGATATCTTAATGAGCCATGAGAACGAGATCGAACTACTGACCTCGTGTGCGACATAGATTACCTCTAACCACTGCGCCACATCCGCTCGTAATGTCAAATAGAAAAGGTGGGAAGATTCTGCACAATGGGTCAATACCATCAAAAAATCGTTCGCTCTTGCTTTATAAGAAACAATTTTCAGAGCGATCATCACAGTGGCGACACATAAATAGATGGTTATATGTGTTTGGCAGTAGTTAGGTCTCCTTAAAATTTCAGTTTGCTGCTCCATTGATACCACATTTACTACGTTAAGGAAAAAGTTTCTCAACACGCACGAAAGATTCTAATTTCATGCTCGTTTCACACAGTATCCGTCTTTACAAATTCATGGGATATTTTCAGGATTAATTTCATGAGAAACTCCCGATGTTTTGAACGAAAAGCATCCGATATTGATTCTTTTAATGCTCGCGCAATTTCACCAAGACTATGCCAAACCTCACCCTCAGAAAAGAGTACAGAAAAGTTTGATGGACTGGTGGGAGGCGAGGTCTTGTTGCACCCAATCTACAGTCCAGATTCTGCTTCGTCCGATTCGCGGTCTTTTTCTCTGCACTATAACATTTCCTGCGTGGACGCCGAAGCGAACATTTGATTAAGTTGAAGAGGCATGTCGGGAGTATTTTGAATCAATGTCCAAAGAATGATATTTCGAGCAGGTTTGGAAGCTTGCAGATCGCTGGCAGAAGATCGTCCAGAATGATAGTAATTATTTTGATAAGTATTTATTGTTGCTTTTATCTGAACTTGTGTATCACCTTTGAATTTTTCAACGAGTGCAAAGAAGCTTTTTCCTCATCCTAGTACAATGTTTGGATGAGGCGGCACCCTATTGAGCTCTTCACAACAAAACCAAAATGTTAATTTGTTCTAGCAGTTTGGCAACTACATCTAAAGCTGTGCGTGACAGTAATCCCACGAAATAAAATATATTCTACTGCAACAAGAGTGCTTACTTGATTTACATACACTGTACACAGACTATTTTTGTCCGTGCATAGGAAATCTACTAGTGTACGATTTGCATCCTGACGATGAGTTGCACATGGAACCTCACACTGGTGTTCACTGCCATCAATTATATTACTTCATTAATTAAGGCGATGAATACATCCCTTTGATTGTATGATTATTCAAAACCTTAAGAGCTCCAATATACATTATTCAGCAGACTTTTCACTTAACCTTCTACGAAAATGGGTATTGCATCTTAGCGATTACCGAACCCGTAAAAAGCTAGTTAAAGGTCTTTGAAATCACATATATTGAAGTTTCGGAGTTTTAAATGATCAGTAGAATAAAAGGCTATGTCTGTATGATAACAGCCACAAAATATGGACTGAAAGAAAGACGGTACAAGACGTCATAATTCACTTAACAGGTATTGTGACATCTGCTACCCTTTGTATGGGAGTGCGATACTGATGAGATGGCTGAAGCTGTCGAAACGTCCGTATATCGCTAAGATGTAATACCAAACCTTGTAAAAGGCTATATAAAAGCCTGTGGAGTATTAAAGCGATAAATTTATGTCAGCCTTGTACGGCTATTTGCCCCACCTCTTCAAAAGCTTCCACCATATCTCGCTCTTATTCAGTATATAACTTCATATAACGAAATAAACGACAAAGGCGAGAGAGAGATGAATAGAAGGAAAAGTTCAATTGAGTTTGAATAGCAGTAGGTTTTAGGAAGAGTTAATCTAGAAGAAGACAATATAGAAATAACGCCATGGTAATCCTCTCACCCTACGTAGAGCGGAATTTGTACGGCTTCGATTTCCTGCAATAGGGGCGAGTAGACGGAAGCCACAGTGCTTATGAGGCCAAAAGGGCGAAACACGACTCTAGCACTGATAAGTTCTACAACGAACCTCATAAAAGACTTAGAGTATGTCGTCAGGACAACATAATGATTGCGTTTGCTAAGTTGTTTCACTCATGTAGCAACATGCATGATTTTCCCGCTTGTTCTAAAGAGAACACGGGCAAATTATTTTGCACAAATTACCCTACGCGTCTTCACCGCCACTTGCGGCTGCCGCACTGCGATATTTCAATCCAGTACCAGCCATTAGGAGGATTTTCCGCCTCTATACTAATTTTTTTCTAGTTTATGGAGCTTTTTCGTTTTTTGTGACTTTTGGCTAAAAAGGTGACTTTGCAGTACTCCTATGTGTATGTGCTAATTATTATGTTTATTTTTGTGTGCAAAATAATAAGCAGTAAAATATAGTATTCACTATGTATTGTGGTTGTCAGTCACGCTAACCGCATTGCTGTCAGCCTCTTCTGAGTTTCTCTGTCGATATAGTCAAGCTTACTTCAAAATGTTTTATTTCGATGGCATTTGATAGGATGTGCCAAAAGTTTTTTGCCATTGTGGTTTTTGACATGATTACGATGAAATTTCATGATTTTGATATCATTCAGTTGCGCATTCTTGAGAACATTTCGGTATACAATTTACCTATACTTGCTCTAAGATTGAGTTGTCTTGGAAACAATTTCGTTCTCTACTCATGCACGAATGGCTCGTTGAGCAAATGTTGATGAAGCGCGCGCAAGATTAATGTAGCCTGGGGCGATGATACAGTCGCAGAAAAAACGGCTAGGAAGTGGTTGACAAAGTTCAAAGTTGGAGAGAGCAGTGTGGAGGATTAGCCACGCTCGAGCCACTGATCGACAAGCTTCGACTAGCATTTGGTATGTCATTGAGGGATTCTCTTCCACCATCTCAAGGACTCGTACATAAACAGGAAGCGAATTTGTTCCCAAGGCAGCTTCATCTTGAAGCAAGTATAGACAACTTGTAGAGCAAAATGTTTGCAAGAAAGGTACAGTTAAACTACACCATAATCATGTTTCCATTGCAAAAATTGTTTTAAAAAACCAAACGGCATGAACATCTTGCACAAGCTGAATGTATAGACAAAGACTGAAAAAAACACTTACCTTTCTCTACGGAATCAGGTTAGGTTCCATCGTTTCAACACCTTAGTCTATTACTAGCCGTTATGAATGATACAATGCCTACAGACGATATTATAATGCAACAAATTTCTCGAACACATTTTGCATAAACTGTAAACAAGTTATTCCCGTTGTTGTTCGTCTCCTCTTTAAGGATTTACATTATTAAAAAAAGTACAGAATTATAAGCGCATAAAAGGATGGATTCAATAGCGGTGTTCACTGTGAACCTTCGACATGTTGGTAACAACGCTGGCGGTTCTCTACGGCGCGGTTGGTAGATGTCTTTCCGTCATCCATTTATCATGTTGAAGAATTCAGTGAATTTTTTTTCAGCTAATACAGCTTGCCATATGCAGTGGCGGATACGAGATTCGTAAGTATTCCCACTTTTATTCAATGTGTATTATTTCGAAGGATGAAAGTCAATATAATAGAGAGCTAATAAGCTTTTCTGTTTAAGCATTTCTTTGTGGGCAAGCGACCTTGAGCGATCAAACTAGGCAAGAGGTTTTGAACTCTATCAACCGAATACGCTCGAGTGTTGCTCTCGGAGAATTTCGGGCAAAGAACTCTTTGCCATCTGCCGCTGACATGTTGAAACTAGTAAGTTCTTTACTTTGTTCTTTATTTTGGTGTGATTGTAACTAGAAAAGTATCTAACTTCTACAATGCCCCTGTATCGACTTGTAATTGTTGCTCCATATAGTGTATTCCCGAATTTCGAGCCACGATGTAGTTGATAGTAGTTCTTGCTCAAAGATCGTTTTAGTTGACCAGTTTCTATTTTTTTTATGAATCTCAAGCAAAGATGAAATCACGCCAGCATAGAGTAAAGTTGTACGCGGTCAATACTTCCTCAAAAAACAATGAATAACAACTTTGGCCATAATTTGTTATTCAGCGCTCTCTAAGTTCAGTAAGTAATCCCACGAGCACTGTGATCAACAGGGCAGTGAGATGGCGTTTGCCTAGCTCAGCTTTCCTACCACTCAATTTGTTTTCTCGAAATCATCCTCCACAGAGCTCTTTGAGCATCTAGCATGTTATTTTGAATGCTGCTTAAGAATCGCACCTTCATTATCAAAGCCATGGGATACTGGCCAAGTCAATCTTTTTTTTGCAATCTTGTAGACAGCAGTGCTAAGGAGATCCCATATGGACTTGCTCGAGAGCGATTAGAACGGGACCCGGCTGAATAGTGGGTAGTCAGCTGTATTACACATGATAAACGATGGATTCTGCGGAAAACTGCACAATCCATCCAATCCAGAGCCTTACCAGAGAGAATAAAGTATTGATGCCGAAAATTGCAGAACTGGGACTGCAATCTGGAAGAAATGGCTACTACAAAGTTTTGCGTAGCGAAAATGCCGAATATAACGACAACGAACGGTATCAATCATCACTAGTAAGTACTAGATATGGCTATTCTTGCTAAACAAAGATTAGAAGTCTTTTTACGATTTCGGTGTCCATCGTCTTATTACGATGTTTAGTTTCAAACCAGGAACACCTGGCTCCATTCTTAGAAAGCCGATCATATCAGCAGTGCAGCAATGGACAGAGATTGAAACTTCGGATTGGCCTACAGACAATCGTTTCAATGGGGACCCAGCACTGCGCAATTTTGTGAATGTAGGTCTACAATGTCCTACAGATAGTTTGGAGATGAATACCGCAATTGTGACTGCAATTTAGATGATCCAATCGAATACAACCGCTGTTGGATGCTCAAGCACTTGGTGCGGCGATCGTGCGTCCGTGGCATGTGTATTCTCGCAACCGTCAGTAAATTTAGTACAACAGCCCAGATACATGAGTAAAATGTTTACAACGACTTTTTCAGTAATCCAAAAGCTGGTGCGCCAGTGTACACGATTGGAAGTCCATGCACAGAATGCACAAAGCTCCAGTCGGTATCATGTGAATCCGGACTATGCGTCAATTCAGAGAGCCCATTTACCACAGCCCCATCGACAACGCCATGGAGCGTCACGTCGACAACGCAGTCGACCAAAACACCATGGAAACATCAGAGGCGACCACAACAGAACCGATAACGTTGCCGACAGAAACATCGAATGAGACCACAACAGAACCGATAACGTTGCCGACAGAAACATCGAACGAGACCACACAGAACCGATAACGTTGCCGACAGAAACATCGAACGTGACCACAACAGAACCGATAACGTTTCCGACTGAAACATCGAACGGGACCACAACAGAACCGATAACGTTTGCCGACAGAAACATCGAACGTGACCACAACAGAACCGATAACTTTGCCGACAGAAACATCGAACGAGACCACAACAGAACCGACAACGTTGCCGACAGAAACATGCGAACGAGACCACAACAGAACCGATAACGTTGCCGACAGAAACATCGAACGATGACCACAACAGAACCGATAACGTTGCCGACAGAAACATCGAACGAGACCACAACAGAACCGACAACGTTGCCGACAGAAACATCGAACGAGACCACAACAGAACCGATAACGTTTGCCGACAGAAACATCGAACGGACCACAACAGAACCGACAACGTTTCCGACGAAACATCGAACGAGACACACAGAACGATAACGTTGCCGACAGAAACATCGAACGTGACCACAACAGAACCGATAACGTTGCCGACAGAAACATCGAACGAGACCACAACAGAACCGACAACGTTTCCGACTGAAACATCGAACGAGACCACAACAGAACCGATAACGTTGCCGACAGAAACATCGAACGAGACCACAACAGAACCGATAACGTTGCCGACAGAAACATCGAACGTGACCACAACAGAACCGATAACTTTGCCGACAGAAACATCGAACGAGACCACAACAGAACCGACAACGTTTCCGACTGAAACATCAAACGAGACCACAACAGAACCGATAACGTTGCCGACAGAAACATCGAACGTGACCACAACAGAACCGATAACGTTGCCGACAGAAACATCGAACGAGACCACAACAGAAACCGATAACGTTGCCGACAGAAACATCGAACGAGACCACAACAGAACCGATAACGTTGCCGACAGAAACATCGAACGTGACCACAACAGAACCGATAACGTTGCCGACAGAAACATCGAACGAGACCACAACAGAACCGACAACGTTTCCGACTGAAACATCGAACGAGACCACAACAGAACCGATAACGTTGCCGACAGAAACATCGAACGAGACCACAACAGAACCGACAACGTTTCCGACTGAAACATCGAACGAGACCACAACAGAACCGATAACTTTGCCGACAGAAACATCGAACGAGACCACAACAGAACGAAACGTTGCCGACGAAACATCGAACGAGACCACAACAGAACCGATAACGTTGCCGACAGAAACATCGAACGGACCACAACAGAACCGAAACGTTGCCGACAGAAACATCGAACGTGACCACAACAGAACCGATAACGTTTGCCGACAGAAACATCGAACGAGACCACAACAGAACCGATAACGTTGCCGACAGAAACATCGAACGTGACCACAACAGAACCGATAACTTTGCCGACAGAAACATCGAACGAGACCACAACAGAACCGATAACGTTGCCGACAGAAACATCGAACGTGACCACAACAGAACCGATAACGTTGCCGACAGAAACATCGAACGAGACCACAACAGAACCGATAACGTTGCCGACAGAAACATCGAACGAGACCACAACAGAACCGATAACGTTGCCGACAGAAACATCGAACGTGACCACAACAGAACCGATAACGTTGCCGACAGAAACATCGAACGTGACCACAACAGAACCGATAACGTTGCCGACAGAAACATCGAACGAGACCACAACAGAACCGACAACGTTTCCGACTGAAACATCGAACGAGACCACAACAGAACCGATAACGTTGCCGACAGAAACATCGAACGTGACCACAACAGAACCGATAACGTTGCCGACAGAAACATCGAACGAGACCACAACAGAACCGACAACGTTTCCGACTGAAACATCGAACGAGACCACAACAGAACCGATAACGTTGCCGACTGAAACATCGAACGAGACCACAACAGAACCGATAACGTTGCCGACAGAAACATCGAACGAGACCACAACAGAACCGACAACGTTTCCGACAGAAACATCGAACGAGACCACAACAGAACCGACAACGTTTGCCGACAGAAACATCGAACGAGACCACAACAGAACCGACAACGTTTCCGACTGAAACATCGAACGAGACCACAACAGAACCGATAACGTTGCCGACAGAAACATCGAACGTGACCACAACAGAACCGACAACGTTTCCGACTGAAACATCGAACGAGACCACAACAGAACCGATAACGTTTGCCGACAGAAACATCGAACGAGACCACAACAGAACCGATAACGTTGCCGACAGAAACATCGAACGAGACCACAACAGAACCGATAACGTTTGCCGACAGAAACATCGAACGAGACCACAACAGAACCGATAACGTTGCCGACAGAAACATCGAACGAGACCACAACAGAACCGATAACGTTGCCGACAGAAACATCGAACGTGACCACAACAGAACCGATAACGTTGCCGACAGAAACATCGAACGAGACCACAACAGAACCGATAACGTTGCCGACAGAAACATCGAACGTGACCACAACAGAACCGATAACTTTGCCGACAGAAACATCGAACGAGACCACAACAGAACCGATAACGTTGCCGACAGAAACATCGAACGAGACCACAACAGAACCGATAACGTTGCCGACAGAAACATCGAACGTGACCACAACAGAACCGATAACGTTGCCGACAGAAACATCGAACGAGACCACAACAGAACCGACAACGTTTCCGACGAAACATCGAACGAGACCACAACAGAACCGATAACGTTGCCGACAGAAACATCGAACGTGACCACAACAGAACCGATAACGTTGCCGACAGAAACATCGAACGAGACCACAACAGAACCGATAACGTTTCCGACAGAAACATCGAACGAGACCACAACAGAACCGATAACGTTGCCGACAGAAACATCGAACGTGACCACAACAGAACCGATAACGTTGCCGACAGAAACATCGAACGAGACCACAACAGAACCGATAACGTTGCCGACAGAAACATCGAACGAGACCACAACAGAACCGATAACGTTGCCGACAGAAACATCGAACGTGACCACAACAGAACCGATAACGTTGCCGACAGAAACATCGAACGAGACCACAACAGAACCGACAACGTTTCCGACTGAAACATCGAACGAGACCACAACAGAACCGATAACGTTGCCGACAGAAACATCGAACGAGACCACAACAGAACCGATAACGTTTCCGACTGAAACATCGAACGAGACCACAACAGAACCGATAACGTTGCCGACAGAAACATCGAACGAGACCACAACAGAACCGACAACGTTGCCGACTGAAACATCGAACGAGACCACAACAGAACCGATAACGTTGCCGACAGAAACATCGAACGTGACCACAACAGAACCGATAACGTTGCCGACAGAAACATCGAACGAGACCACAACAGAACCGATAACGTTGCCGACAGAAACATCGAACGAGACCACAACAGAACCGATAACGTTGCCGACAGAAACATCGAACGTGACCACAACAGAACCGATAACGTTGCCGACAGAAACATCGAACGAGACCACAACAGAACCGACAACGTTTCCGACTGAAACATCGAACGAGACCACAACAGAACCGATAACGTTGCCGACAGAAACATCGAACGAGACCACAACAGAACCGATAACGTTGCCGACAGAAACATCGAACGTGACCACAACAGAACCGATAACGTTGCCGACAGAAACATCGAACGAGACCACAACAGAACCGATAACGTTGCCGACAGAAACATCGAACGAGACCACAACAGAACCGATAACGTTGCCGACAGAAACATCGAACGTGACCACAACAGAACCGATAACTTTGCCGACAGAAACATCGAACGAGACCACAACAGAACCGACAACGTTTCCGACTGAAACATCGAACGAGACCACAACAGAACCGATAACGTTGCCGACAGAAACATCGAACGTGACCACAACAGAACCGATAACGTTGCCGACAGAAACATCGAACGAGACCACAACAGAACCGACAACGTTTCCGACAGAAACATCGAACGAGACCACAACAGAACCGATAACGTTTGCCGACAGAAACATCGAACGAGACCACAACAGAACCGACAACGTTGCCGACTGAAACATCGAACGAGACCACAACAGAACCGATAACGTTGCCGACAGAAACATCGAACGAGACCACAACAGAACCGACAACGTTTCCGACTGAAACATCGAACGAGACCACAACAGAACCGATAACGTTGCCGACAGAAACATCGAACGAGACCACAACAGAACCGACAACGTTTCCGACTGAAACATCGAACGAGACCACAACAGAACCGATAACGTTGCCGACAGAAACATCGAACGAGACCACAACAGAACCGACAACGTTGCCGACAGAAACATCGAACGTGACCACAACAGAACCGATAACGTTGCCGACAGAAACATCGAACGAGACCACAACAGAACCGACAACGTTGCCGACAGAAACATCGAACGTGACCACAACAGAACCGATAACGTTGCCGACAGAAACATCGAACGAGACCACAACAGAACCGATAACGTTGCCGACAGAAACATCGAACGTGACCACAACAGAACCGATAACGTTGCCGACAGAAACATCGAACGAGACCACAACAGAACCGACAACGTTTCCGACTGAAACATCGAACGAGACCACAACAGAACCGATAACGTTGCCGACAGAAACATCGAACGAGACCACAACAGAACCGATAACGTTGCCGACAGAAACATCGAACGAGACCACAACAGAACCGACAACGTTTCCGACTGAAACATCGAACGAGACCACAACAGAACCGATAACGTTGCCGACAGAAACATCGAACGTGACCACAACAGAACCGACAACGTTGCCGACAGAAACATCGAACGTGACCACAACAGAACCGATAACGTTGCCGACAGAAACATCGAACGTGACCACAACAGAACCGACAACGTTGCCGACAGAAACATCGAACGTGACCACAACAGAACCGATAACGTTGCCGACAGAAACATCGAACGAGACCACAACAGAACCGATAACGTTGCCGACAGAAACATCGAACGTGACCACAACAGAACCGATAACGTTGCCGACAGAAACATCGAACGAGACCACAACAGAACCGACAACGTTTCCGACTGAAACATCGAACGAGACCACAACAGAACCGATAACGTTGCCGACAGAAACATCGAACGTGACCACAACAGAACCGATAACGTTGCCGACAGAAACATCGAACGAGACCACAACAGAACCGATAACGTTTGCGACAGAAACATCGAACGAGACCACAACAGAACCGACAACGTTTCCGACTGAAACATCGAACGAGACCACAACAGAACCGATAACTTTGCCGACAGAAACATCGAACGAGACCACAACAGAACCGATAACGTTGCCGACAGAAACATCGAACGAGACCACAACAGAACCGACAACGTTTCCGACTGAAACATCGAACGAGACCACAACAGAACCGATAACGTTGCCGACAGAAACATCGAACGAGACCACAACAGAACCGACAACGTTTCCGACTGAAACATCGAACGAGACCACAACAGAACCGATAACGTTGCCGACAGAAACATCGAACGTGACCACAACAGAACCGACAACGTTTCCGACTGAAACATCGAACGAGACCACAACAGAACCGATAACGTTTGCCGACAGAAACATCGAACGAGACCACAACAGAACCGACAACGTTTCCGACTGAAACATCGAACGAGACCACAACAGAACCGATAACTTTGCCGACAGAAACATCGAACGAGACCACAACAGAACCGACAACGTTTCCGACTGAAACATCGAACGAGACCACAACAGAACCGATAACGTTGCCGACAGAAACATCGAACGTGACCACAACAGAACCGACAACGTTTCCGACGAAACATCGAACGAGACCACAACAGAACCGATAACGTTGCCGACAGAAACATCGAACGAGACCACAACAGAACCGACAACGTTTCCGACTGAAACATCGAACGAGACCACAACAGAACCGATAACTTTGCCGACAGAAACATCGAACGAGACCACAACAGAACCGAAACGTTCCGACGAAACATCGAACGAGACCACAACAGAACCGATAACGTTGCCGACAGAAACATCGAACGTGACCACAACAGAACCGACAACGTTTCCGACTGAAACATCGAACGAGACCACAACAGAACCGATAACGTTGCCGACAGAAACATCGAACGAGACCACAACAGAACCGACAACGTTGCCGACAGAAACATCGAACGAGACCACAACAGAACCGATAACTTTGCCGACAGAAACATCGAACGAGACCACAACAGAACCGACAACGTTTGCCGACAGAAACATCGAACGAGACCACAACAGAACCGATAACGTTGCCGACAGAAACATCGAACGAGACCACAACAGAACCGACAACGTTTCCGACTGAAACATCGAACGAGACCACAACAGAACCGATAACGTTGCCGACAGAAACATCGAACGTGACCACAACAGAACCGATAACGTTGCCGACAGAAACATCGAACGAGACCACAACAGAACCGATAACGTTGCCGACAGAAACATCGAACGTGACCACAACAGAACCGATAACGTTGCCGACAGAAACATCGAACGAGACCACAACAGAACCGACAACGTTTCCGACTGAAACATCGAACGAGACCACAACAGAACCGATAACGTTGCCGACAGAAACATCGAACGAGACCACAACAGAACCGATAACTTTGCCGACAGAAACATCGAACGAGACCACAACAGAACCGACAACGTTTCCGACTGAAACATCGAACGAGACCACAACAGAACCGATAACGTTGCCGACAGAAACATCGAACGAGACCACAACAGAACCGATAACTTTGCCGACAGAAACATCGAACGAGACCACAACAGAACCGACAACGTTTCCGACTGAAACATCGAACGAGACCACAACAGAACCGATAACGTTGCCGACAGAAACATCGAACGTGACCACAACAGAACCGATAACGTTTGCCGACAGAAACATCGAACGAGACCACAACAGAACCGACAACGTTTCCGACTGAAACATCGAACGAGACCACAACAGAACCGATAACGTTGCCGACAGAAACATCGAACGAGACCACAACAGAACCGATAACGTTGCCGACAGAAACATCGAACGAGACCACAACAGAACCGACAACGTTTCCGACTGAAACATCGAACGAGACCACAACAGAACCGATAACTTTGCCGACAGAAACATCGAACGAGACCACAACAGAACCGACAACGTTTCCGACTGAAACATCGAACGAGACCACAACAGAACCGATAACGTTGCCGACAGAAACATCGAACGTGACCACAACAGAACCGATAACGTTGCCGACAGAAACATCGAACGAGACCACAACAGAACCGACAACGTTTCCGACTGAAACATCGAACGAGACCACAACAGAACCGATAACGTTGCCGACAGAAACATCGAACGAGACCACAACAGAACCGATAACGTTGCCGACAGAAACATCGAACGAGACCACAACAGAACCGATAACGTTGCCGACAGAAACATCGAACGTGACCACAACAGAACCGATAACGTTGCCGACAGAAACATCGAACGTGACCACAACAGAACCGATAACGTTGCCGACAGAAACATCGAACGAGACCACAACAGAACCGATAACGTTGCCGACAGAAACATCGAACGTGACCACAACAGAACCGATAACGTTGCCGACAGAAACATCGAACGAGACCACAACAGAACCGACAACGTTTCCGACTGAAACATCGAACGAGACCACAACAGACCGATAACGTTGCCGACAGAAACATCGAACGTGACCACAACAGAACCGATAACGTTGCCGACAGAAACATCGAACGTGACCACAACAGAACCGATAACTTTGCCGACAGAAACATCGAACGAGACCACAACAGAACCGATAACGTTGCCGACAGAAACATCGAACGAGACCACAACAGAACCGACAACGTTTCCGACAGAAACATCGAACGAGACCACAACAGAACCGATAACGTTGCCGACAGAAACATCGAACGTGACCACAACAGAACCGATAACGTTGCCGACAGAAACATCGAACGAGACCACAACAGAACCGATAACGTTGCCGACAGAAACATCGAACGTGACCACAACAGAACCGATAACGTTGCCGACAGAAACATCGAACGAGACCACAACAGAACCGACAACGTTTCCGACTGAAACATCGAACGAGACCACAACAGAACCGATAACGTTGCCGACAGAAACATCGAACGAGACCACAACAGAACCGATAACTTTGCCGACAGAAACATCGAACGAGACCACAACAGAACCGACAACGTTTCCGACTGAAACATCGAACGAGACCACAACAGAACCGATAACGTTGCCGACAGAAACATCGAACGAGACCACAACAGAACCGATAACTTTGCCGACAGAAACATCGAACGAGACCACAACAGAACCGACAACGTTTCCGACTGAAACATCGAACGAGACCACAACAGAACCGATAACGTTGCCGACAGAAACATCGAACGAGACCACAACAGAACCGATAACGTTGCCGACAGAAACATCGAACGTGACCACAACAGAACCGATAACGTTGCCGACAGAAACATCGAACGTGACCACAACAGAACCGATAACGTTGCCGACAGAAACATCGAACGTGACCACAACAGAACCGATAACGTTGCCGACAGAAACATCGAACGAGACCACAACAGAACCGATAACGTTGCCGACAGAAACATCGAACGTGACCACAGCAGAACCGATAACGTTGCCGACAGAAACATCGAACGAGACCACAACAGAACCGACAACGTTTCCGACTGAAACATCGAACGAGACCACAACAGAACCGGTAACGTTGCCGACAGAAACATCGAACGTGACCACAACAGAACCGATAACGTTGCCGACAGAAACATCGAACGTGACCACAACAGAACCGATAACGTTGCCGACAGAAACATCGAACGTGACCACAACAGAACCGACAACGTTTCCGACTGAAACATCGAACGAGACCACAACAGAACCGATAACGTTGCCGACAGAAACATCGAACGTGACCACAACAGAACCGATAACGTTGCCGACAGAAACATCGAACGTGACCACAACAGAACCGATAACTTTGCCGACAGAAACATCGAACGAGACCACAACAGAACCGACAACGTTTCCGACGAAACATCGAACGAGACCACAACAGAACCGATAACGTTGCCGACAGAAACATCGAACGTGACCACAACAGAACCGATAACGTTGCCGACAGAAACATCGAACGTGACCACAACAGAACCGACAACGTTTCCGACTGAAACATCGAACGAGACCACAACAGAACCGATAACGTTGCCGACAGAAACATCGAACGTGACCACAACAGAACCGATAACTTTGCCGACAGAAACATCGAACGAGACCACAACAGAACCGATAACGTTGCCGACAGAAACATCGAACGAGACCACAACAGAACCGATAACGTTGCCGACAGAAACATCGAACGTGACCACAACAGAACCGATAACTTTGCCGACAGAAACATCGAACGAGACCACAACAGAACCGATAACGTTGCCGACAGAAACATCGAACGTGACCACAACAGAACCGATAACGTTGCCGACAGAAACATCGAACGAGACACAACAGAACCGATAACGTTGCCGACAGAAACATCGAACGAGACCACAACAGAACCGACAACGTTTCCGACTGAAACATCGAACGAGACCACAACAGAACCGATAACGTTGCCGACAGTAACATCGAACGAGACCACAACAGAACCGACAACGTTTCCGACTGAAACATCGAACGAGACCACAACAGAACCGATAACGTTGCCGACAGAAACATCGAACGTGACCACAACAGAACCGACAACGTTTCCGACTGAAAGATCGAACGAGACCACAACAGAACCGACAACGTTTCCGACTGAAACATCGAACGTGACCACAACAGAACCGATAACGTTGCCGACAGAAACATCGAACGAGACCACAACAGAACCGATAACATTGCCGACAGAACCATCGAATGAGACCACAACAGAACCAATAACTTTGCCGACAGAAACAGCGAACGAGACCACAACAGAACCGATAACGTTGGCGACAGAAACATCGAACGAGACCACAAGCAGAACGCGATAACGTTGCCGACAGGAACATCGAACGAGACCACAACAGAGCCAACAACGGTGCCGACAGAAACAGTTGACGTGACGACAGCAACGGAATCGATAACGATGCCGACGGAAGCATTTAACGTGACGACAACGCATTCTTCAAGCATTTTGACAGAATCATGGAATATAACGGGGACGGCGGTGTCGACAACCATGAGTACCACCAGAGGAGGTGCTATGTGTCCAAATGCAGGTTATATTGGTGACGACTTCAGGAGAACAGTTTTAAGAATGCACAATAATTTCAGGTGCTCATTTGAAAAGCAGCAGCACTTGACGCCAAGATAGATTAATTTTTGGCTTTTCAATAGTGGGACTGTCAAATGAACGCACTTTTTCAGATCCCTAGTAGCCAGAGGTTTAGCAGTAAATGGCGGCAATGCAAATGATAATGCGCCATCTTCTTCACGTATGTATAGATTGGTATGGTCTGCAGACTTTCATATGTTTCCGTGTTTCTTTCTATGTAAAAAATTTTTTGGTTCTTTTTGCATATGAGACAATGAAGAAGCTACCTTCTTTGCAAAACAAAGGTCTTTCATTGCATTTTGAGTGGTCATTCAAAAGTTCGTATCTCTGCCTACATCGCTGCATTGCCGTTTTTGGAGAGGCTTTTTTATAACGCTGTATCAGAAAGAAAACTTTTGTGTTTTACACACACACACGTATTTCACATAGACAGAGCTCATTTCTGAGATTACTAGTAACCGTTCGATAGCGTAAGTTCCCGTAAATCCAAAGCTGCACTTATTCTTTCGAAAGACTGTTCCACTGCAACATAACAAGGAGAGGAAAACTACGATTAACATATTCGGGCATTGATTTTCTGCTAATTTGGGCAGGGGAGGGTAGAGTGGCTTCCTGTGGTTTCAATACGGTGACTGGTCGATTGCGCTGATGCCATGCACATGTGACGTGCTATTCTTAAGATTTGAACTAAAGATTTTTTCTTCGCTTTGGAAAGATCTCCAGATAAATGCATGGCTTCGATAATAGAGGATTTCCTCTACACATTCATATGCTTCTCGCACTTCCACCGAAGTGATATCGAATTTCCGCGGGCAGTGTAAAGCATAATTTTATTTCTAATGCTATAGCTTTATACAGGGGTCTTTTTGAAAATTAAGAGGCTAGAGACTTAAACTTTCGAGTAAGTACTAGCAGTCCTGTGAGAAGTTCTTGTCGTGCGAAAGAGGTCTTTTTTTCACATCCTCTTATAGCTGACAAGAGTTTTATTTTCATCCTTCGTTCAGAAATATGACTGCATAGCGGAGCAGCTTGCGCTCAACAGCGTGACAACGTGCAGCAAACGACTATCATCACCCGCTTCTCGACCTGGTTACGATGAAAACATTCATGTTCTTGGAGCATCTGCGATTTCCTCCATCGAAGCTATCAAGAACGTGAGTAGCATAAATTTGCTTTGATTTTTATCATAAAGGTGAGTAAGGATTCTTGCACTCACGCAACAAATTTTTTCCTCTTCATTATTTATTCCTAAATGAGTATTTTTTTCTGTTTAGCGTCCCGAGGCGTCATTGATATTATTTATTGAATATCAGCAAAGCATAGTTAATAATGCAGCATAAATATTGCAACAGTCGTGGTGGCTGACGTTTGGACAAGGTTCGCCGTCTTCAGAGCCTGGAAAGGTCAAATTGATTCGCAAATCATCAAACAAAAGTCTCCACAACCCCAGCAGAAAACGGAAGAAATAAATTTTTGGGTAGCATAGGAAAAACTCCATCTTAAAAACACTCACTGCTTGGATGTTTCAGTCATTGACCTGCCATTGAATAAATCATTGAAGACCTGCCATATGGAGTCTTTGCTTAGGTTGGACTGTGCTGGCTCAGGTCGGGAATATTAGCCTGAGGTATGGTGCGAAATCACGCCTTATTACGAGGCACTCCTCTTTGCGGTTCTTTTCTGGGCCTTTGCTATGTATCCAAAGGCTTCCAAAGTTTTACGCGCAGATGTTTTGATTTCCGCGCAAGGATCAACCAAGGGGTGAATTTAATTGAATTTGAAGTCAAAATCTGCTCCTTAATGCTTTTGTCCCTTATGCGTGCCTAGTGAGGTTACTGAATAGGAGTTACGTTTTCCAGCTAGGTGCTCTTTTACACGGATGCAGAGAGGTCTGCCCTTTTCGCCAATATAATCATCCCCGCATGCCTCGCAAGAGATTATGTAAATTGTACGCGACCTCATGCAGTCGCCGTCTCTGCCGTTTGGGCAGACTTTGCAGTCATTGTTTCGCAGAGACGATCATACAGTCGATTGTGGACTAATTGGCGTTTTAGTGTTTTTGGTGGTACATCGTCTTCTGCTACCGAATTATCTAAACCTGCTCTTCTTAAGCGGCGTTTAATGGCTGCACTTACTTCGTTGGAAACAAAAGGCAGGATAAATGAAACTTCCTCGCTAGACTTTCCGTATAGGGGCGCCGAATTTCCTCTAATTCTAATTTGAGATGCTCCTATCGTGTTGTAGGCAATAGAGATGGCTATTTTTCGCCCCAAGCTCAGGGACTCTACCTTATGTTCTTTCCTAAGCACATATTAGCAGTTTTTCAAAACATATTTTTTATAAGTGCGCATTTTGTGTGCGAGGGATGAGCAGATAGGTAGTGAACCAGGATGTTTTTGTTGCTTGGTTTGCGATACCATTTTGTGTTGTGTGAGTTTTTGGAGAGGTTAATTTGAACGTTCATAAATGGAAGCCAATTCGCCTTAGGTTTCTTACGAAAGAGCTTTATGTACTCTGACTGACTATTCAACAACTCAAAACAATTGTCCATCTCCTCTTGCGTTGAGCAGACGACAAAGCAATCATCTATATACCTACAAAAGAATGACGGCAGTAGATCAATTAGTGGGGCCTCTACTTTAGACATAAAAGCGATAGCAAGGTCGGAGCTAGTCGTTGTCTCATTACCAGCCCTCTGATCTGCACAAAATAATTCCCAGACCATCCAAAGAATGAGCAGCTCAGGCACTTTTTTATGAGAGCCATGACCTCCCAAATGGAAAAGCCATACATGTTTGTAGTTCTTTCGTGCTCCGTTAGAAGCTCGCACATGACTTGTAATTCGGACTCATTCGACACGTTTGTATAAAGAGTTATCACGTTGAACGATTCCACTACGCAAGCGTTGTTGAAAGACGCGTTACGTAGAAGGATTGTAAACACATTTGCGTATTGGTGAGATGAGCTGGAATGTGTTTCAGTAGTTGGAGTAGTACTGAATTTGAAAATCACTTTGCTCTATCCGCTGGCCCGTCTACACAGCTGATGATGAGTCAAACTTTGAATTCTGATGGATCAGTAGACGAAAGATCATCAGTACACACCAACTTGTGACTTTTGATAAGTAAGTATAGAAAGGGACATTATGGCGGACTAAGTTTTAGTTGAGAGATAACGGAAGGTTCTAAACCAGCCGAACTTGCTTCTTCTACCCATTCACTATTCAGCTTTCAATATTGTTTTTGAAATTCCTTATCAGATGGTAGACGATAGAGTGTGAAATCCTCTGGGTGTTTTTTCGTTATCTCCCAATTGATGGGGATTTACCACGAGCTCTCCTCTCTTATCACTAACTGATAGCCGTACGGTTTTGAACTTTATTAGCTCCCGTATCTGCCGTATACCGTTTTTCTGCATTGATGTTAGGCTAGAGCTAGATTTTTTCACGCGACAGTATAAAGGATTTTGAAAGTTTTGTCCGAAAATGTGCGGAAATTGATATCTACATTATTATTATCAAGGCCTTGTTGCCTAAAGAACGCTCGAGGAAAAGGTGGTGTTGGCGATGCCCCTGCATTTTGTTGTTGTTCGTGCCTGTTTGATGATTCTACTCGAGCTTCATAGCGAAGCCAATCTTGAAGGTCTTGCAAACTGCACGCGATACCATACAGGGCTTCCTTAAAAATGGGTTGCGCTAGTGAGAAGCTTGGGCCCATCCAAGAGCGAGCGCGCACTATCGGGGAGAGTTGGCCTCCTAACACGGTGACCCTTGATTTTTCCAGCGCATTATTGATGTTAGCTAGACTCTTAGGGCTTTCGTTAACGGTATTATAGTGCTTTGTTGTAGTTTGCCTATGCAAATTGTTCAAAGTTTTTCAATTTTTCTGCATAAGGTTACTTTGGCATTTGACCTAAAGGATTCGCAGATCAAAATTGACCCACCTATGATTCTCCTCCAAAGGCGATTCTCTAAATATTGAACGCAGTAAAATTCTTTCGACTCACACTTTTTTAATTGAGGATATCTGTTCTTATCTATCCTTAGGCTGTTGAGACGTGGAGTAGTGAACTCGAATTAAATGGCATTCCTGCAAACATGAAATTTACGTATTCACTGAGCAAACGTCGGCAGAGGAGTGTGCTCAGAGTTACCAAGGTTTGTAATTGTTTTTGAAAAACAAAACTCATTTTGTCATTTTCATAAATAGAGGCGTTAAATGATAGACACCACGACACTGCGGGAACTCCTAATAGTAATGGTGGTAACATTGCTGACGACGTTGACTTCTAACACACCACATGTGCACCGTTATTAATGTCTAAAGTTTACTTCTACTAATTCTTCTTGCGCTGCTTTACATATGCAATGAAACAACAAAACGATTGCTGTTACTGATATAAAGATTGAATATTGCAGATTATCTGGGGAAATAACAGAAATGTGGGCTGTGCGACTAGAAGCTGCGATGGATTCTATTTCATTTCGTGCATGTATCGAAGACCGTAAGGTTTTATTTCTCTAGCGATTCCGTATGCCTTTAATTTTGATTGTTTCGTTGCAGCATAAACATAATCGGAGAAAAGATCTACAATATCGGTGTCGCATGCGCTTCCTGCCCTTCCGCTCGTAATAGCTGCAAGCCGAATATAGGGTTATGCTCTCCACAAAAATTATGAGAAGGCTCAATTTGGTATTGATTACAATCACTTGTATTCCAGTACTTTATAAATAAAATATTTCACAACGAATTTATAGAATCACATTTGAAACAAATATGACAGCAGGTTGAATAAATTATTATGAACTTTGATACTTATATGCAAGAACAACAACTATTCAAGCTGTTCTCACTCGCTACACTGTTCATGGATTCTAAGTGATTATAAAAAAGCCAAAGTTTCTGGCTACAACACTACGCTGCTGATTTTCCGAAACATCCCTTTTATGACACTATAGCATCCAGAATAACATGTTGTTTCACACTCACCCTTCGTCTTTGTTTTTATCAGGCGTATAAAACGCTGGAAGCACGAAGAGCATATCAGCTTGTAGAGGATTTCCTGCACTATCAAAAGCTTCGTTTCTATCTCATGTTCCTGTCGATGGGGTGAAGGAATCCCCAATCAAATAACAATATTTCAGAAACGATTATTGATCGCTCAACCCCTGCCTCTGCTCCGTAGGTTGATCGGTAAACAAATTCACCGGAAAGGTTCATAGCTAAGTAAAATGTGAAGCGAAGCCAAACCAACGACATGATAGTAAGGTAATCGCGTGGTCTACTGCGTAGCTCGGCAGTGATCTGCCGCAGTATGCCTTAATACAGAGACATCTATAATGTTATTATACTGAGGATTTTTTTTACCGCGTCGACAGAAACTCTAGATAGGGACGCATAATTCTGATGCTACGGAAAGTTCTCTACACGCTCATATGCATTTCGTGCTTCTCGCGATTTATACCTGTGGTAAAAAATGAAGGCCAAAGGCGTGTAAGAAACATGTAAAAGGGTGTTTTGAAAAATCGGCATTGTAGAGTTGTAGCCAGAGATTTAGGCCTTCTAATAATCTCCATTACTCTTATGAAAATTTCCTCTCCAGCGAGTGAGGTCGATTTGAATATTTGTCGCCCCTAACATATAAGTACTCCAGCATTCACTTACGTCAGCGATTAAGTACTCATTTGTGGTGCTGATGAGAGAAAACACCTTGTGGTGATGATATAGTGTTTTTATGAACTTCGTGCAATGTTAGGCTTAGGAGGATCTGTGTTGTGCTTGCAACTTTTTCCTTCTGATGATTCGTCGTTCACTGGTAAATTGGTGACGCAGTCAGATATAACTAAGCTTAACGTCATCGTTCTTGTCTAAACTATTGAGGCACTGCAAAAGTAGCTGCCTTTTTTCGTTCTGAAACTGCCAATACTATGTTGAGAAAAAAGTTCCTCAACGTTTGCAAAAATTTCAATTTTGTAAATATTTCACAAAGTATTTGTTAGTGTCAATTCATAAAATATCTTGGTAATATCTGCATAAGAATGCAATGCGTTGAAGAAAAATTATCCCACATCTTCGAAAGTGTGCACTGTTTCAGCAAGACATTGTTAAACCTCTCACCTCAAAGAAGACTAAGGAAATGTTTGATTAGTTGGAGGGAGTCGAGATCTTGGCGCATTCAGCCTGCAGCCCAGGTGCTGTTGTGCGATTATGGTTTTGAGCTATTAGAAACATCTTCTGCATGGACGCCAATTCGAAACGTCTGTTCGAGTTAAAAAGGTATTTCAGGAGTTTTTTGATTTAAAGCCCAAGGAATGGCGATTTCGAGCAGATCCGGAAGCTTGAAGATCGTTGGCAGAAGATTGTCGGGATAATAATGGTCTTTTTTTCTAAGAATAATTGTCGTTTTTATTGAATTTGGGTATAAAATTCGATGACTTTATTTCGCGTGCTTTATTGAAACCACACTCAAATTTCAATAGATCCTTTCATTATTATTTGGGCCAACTTGTCATGTGTTTTGGTAAAGGCTCTTATACAGCCCGATACACGTGTTTCGTCCTTACAAACTCGTCAGTCGAGCAGAACCCGTCGTCTCTCGATATTTTTATAACCAGTTCTCTCAGGAGCTCTGCTCCCTTACAGAGAGTCATCGAAGACGAACGTTTTACACTCTATGTTAAGTGATATTTTCACATAACACAGAGTGTTGCACACTCGATTGCTCTTTGGCTGGTACTTTTATCATAATTATACCTTTATTTCGAGTGCTTTGTTTAGACCACACTCAAATTTCAATAAATCCTTTCATATCGAGAGACGACGGGTTCTGCCCGACTGATGATTCTGTAAGGACGAAACACATGTATCGGTCTTACAGGAGCCCTTACCAGACCACATGACAAGTTGGTTCAAATAATAATGAAAGAATCTATATAGAATTTGAATCTTTTGCTGTTTTTTTTGCTGTGCTTTTTTTCTTAACCTAATGCTCTTGCTCTATAGTCTGGTAGAACTTTAAAAGTTTGACCTTTTCGATAGGTCTTATATGGCAGCTCGAGTGGTATACCTACGTTTCGCCATTCTAGGGAGCCTCCTCTGCACCACATGTACTTATCCTCATCTCTGTTATTATTAGCAATTGACGCCAAAGAAGTATCACTCTACGTAAAGCAAATTGATCATTTGATATTGCGGCTTAAAGTGGTTGGCTGTCTATTACATTTGTCGGGCACTTGTTACATATGGTCCGGAACGGCCGCAGGGCATGCGATCGACAACTAATCACTCTAGAAACCAGCAGCAATGATCGCTTCACCTAGCGAAAATGCTCTGTAACAACCGTGAGCTATGCAATCAACATTTAACAACTTACATCGGAACATCAAATGATCGTCGCACTTCACGTGGATTGAAACTTCTTTGGCGCCGTATGCTAATATTAATAAGGGTGAGCCGTAGGGCACTTCGTACTGATAAGGCGTGTGAGAACGTCAAAACGTGCGCACACCACTCAAGATGCAATATCAGGGCTCATGAAGGGCTTGAAACATCCTGCCAGACTATACTAAATACTTGAGCTCATAATAGTCGATTGCAAAGTATTGCTACTTCTATTTCACTTTATCGAAAAGCGAACGAACGTGGGATGGTCGACATTGAGTTCTTCTGCAACATCTTGTGTAGTTGAAATTATTAGCTGCGATGGTTCCTTTCAACAGGTCGTTCGCAAGCTCCCATGGTCACTTTACGTTCCTCATCACCGAAGATTTTCTTCTCCTTGAACATCACTGCACTGTACCATCGTCAACAGTTTCTGTGTTGTTAATACTGTGAGTTGTCTCTGCGACTTTACTACCCAATTTGAACTTGTTTGGGTAATCGCTTACAGTCGCTTTTTGATTAACATCTTTTCCATAGTTTAAAATGAATATATAAATGACAGCAATTTATCTTGATAGCAACGAAGGTAAAACGAGAAATGCGCATTGAAGTATGTGTAACATAACCAATTTTATTCAGGGATTTGATCAAATATCAAACGACGCAAATCAAGATGCACAAGCGAAAATTATTGTTGCATCAACTCAATACTTGATATTGCTGAGCAAACGTCGGAGCTATTCAAAAGATATGATTTACATTTAATGTGCGATAGTGACGCCGTCAGTGTCTTTGGCAAGACGAGACTGCTGCTGATATCGGTTTTTTTAACAACTACTGATTCCAAATAGATTTTGAAAATTGAAATGATGCAAGCAAAATTCTGATAACCTCCGCTCTGTACGCCTAGTGTAAAATATATGACAAAACATCGTAGAGATTATTCGTGGGCTTAAAGAAGCTTTGAGAAAAAGGTTGTGCCTTCTATGAGGTCACTCATCGTATGATGTTTCAACCACACGATTAGAGCTCCTGAAACGACTACGGAACTTTATTTGAGCAAAATATGGAAGTGACGTGTGGATTATGATTCTAGCGCACCAAATTGATTCGATTTATTGCAAGATTACGGCTATTCCTCGATACGATTCCGAATTAGCTCATACACCAAAGTGTTGAACTTTTCTTCACTTCACTGAACTTCAAGTCGTTGTGTTGAACTGTTGAAGTGCGAGTGAGTGTTAAGCAAAACAAAGTTTCAAGCTTTTCCTAACTTCAATGGACTTCAAGTCGGATAAGTTTTTTGAAGCTCTGACTACTTGTTTTTGTCACAGTGTACTGAATATGAGCCTTCTTCAACCACTGTGAAGCTTAAGAAAAGTAATAATTGCTCTCGAACATATGGTAAAGCTTAACCATAACCATACAAGCATAACCAGCAGAGTCGATATGTGAGGCAGGCACATTAATTATTTGTACTAATAAGCCTAAAGTTCCAATTAGACAGAGCCACAAGTCGAACTGTAATTTAACCGCTTGAGAAGGCAATAGGAATCACTGCGCGCAGCGCAGCGTAAATAACAAAGCGGTGCTTTATTCAATAGAAGTTTGTAGTAGCAAAAACCATGGACCGCAGTCGTTTTCCAGTCTCTCTGATGGCCTGTGTCTGCATTCGCGCCACCTAGAGAGGTGTGGTCGGTCTTAATCAACAAAAACGTCAACATTGCCAGCTGTTAGCAAAGTTTACGGGATGTACTGGAGCTTTGGAGTGCTCAACGATTTTGCACCGGCGGAGTTACGCTTCAAAAGGACTGGGGTCCTGCGCATATTACCCGCTAAACATTGGTCATGTGTCGAAAGCGGTTTCCAGGCTGTGACAAGGATATTTGCTCGTCGAACTCGCTGGTTTTCAACTCAATGAATTACTCCGTATGGTCCATAATAGGAAAGAAGTCTTGGATACTTTTCACGTGATTAAAGAAACACTTCAAGCGGCTTTGACACGCGCTTGGGACGAAAGTGTGGTGGAAACGTGTGCGAGCATCGTTGAAAAAATTTCTCAAGCGACATCGTGAATGTATAGAGTCCAAAGAGGGAAATTTAGATAGTCTATTATAACCTTAATGTTTATAATCCGATAAGGATGTAAAATGTTTTGAGCCGTTAGGTCTAATGCTATATAGAAACCTGTTTTGTCCTAATGGGACTCATCAGCAGCACCCTCCCTCAGTTCAGGCCATCTTTGAAGGCTTCCTGAGGTTAACTTATTTTCTATAAAGGAATCGATGCCGAGTAAAAAAAATCACAGCAAGTCAGATGATGGAATTACCTGACTTGCAAATTTTTGATTAATGTTGTAATTGTTGATCTAATAAACGTACCTTCAATTGACGTAAGCGAAATAAATGCTCTGTTAGACACAATTTTTAGTCAACATTTGTGCTAACATTTTCGTACTCAAATAACCTATGAGTCAGATTTTCTGCAGTGAAAGAGCGTGCGACTAAACGACTTTAACCCGCATATAAGCCTTGACGAAAACACTGTAATCAGAGTCCTTTCAACGCTCACGTTACGTTCATCTCTTTTTTCCTCTTTATTAGTATTTTCTTTAAATGAATTCTCCTATAGCGACGGTGTCCTCAGCTAGACAGAAACAGCCAGAGTCATACCCAAACAGCATTCTTTACTTTTAAAATATCTGCAAAAATTATCAGAACTTTTTGTGCGCCTTGCATAGCCTTCTATTGTTCTGCGTATTCGTATTTTGTGTATCCACTTATACGTTGCTAAAACATATTTCGTCACTGCAGATACTGTCAATAAACTTGTCCAATAATTATGGTGATCTACGCATTATATAGTTGATCGCATTCAAAGCGATTCCTTGTTGCATTTTCGTTGTCTCCAATTGATGTCAAAAAAATCTTCTTTGACAGTTAGAAGAGTTCCTTTCAAAAAGTACCTGTTTCTCATGGTTACATGGGAGATTTCCAGTGCGTAGTCGTTCTTTATGCTAAAAAATCTTCAAAAAAGTTTCCTCTGCTATATTTCATCTTTCTGCAACGATGACATACCTTTAATGCGTAATTTTACTTGTGAAAACCAGTGACTCAGATCTCCTTCTTTGAGGAAACTTGCCCGGTTAGTCGCGAGGAGACGTGGAGCATCCCCAGGACGTGGATAGGGGAATAAACGCAATCAAAAGCGACCGTGTGCTTGCCACAGACCCAGCTGGATTCAGGGGATAAGCTCCATGCTTCTGCAACGCCGATTTGACAAAACTCTATTTCCAAGAGTCAAGTGGGCCAGAAGCCTGCAATCAAGGAAAGACTGGCAAGCTACTCGTGAGTATCTAGTTCTCACGTTTAGAGCCTAGTAGGCTATACGTTCGTTATCAAAAATGCTAGAAATAGCAGACAAATATGGGCCTCGTTCCCTTGACCCCGAAAGAGCCTCCGATACGGCAGCGCTGGATAGGACTAGTACGGAGAGGCTGCTAGAATCTCAAGGCCGACCTAGGCTGCCAAATGGAAACGGACTAAAATGACGATCTGTACCTATAGTGCTCGAACACTTGCTCACGAATCCGTAAAAATCTATTGATTCAAGCAAGAAGGGTAAGGCACGACGTCATGGGCCTGGCTGAGACGAGGAGACGCCACCCTTTTCACGCTGTCTATGACACCAGAGAAGAAATGTTTCTTGGAACATGCGATCGCAGAGGTGTCGCAGGCGTTGGTGTTTTCGTTAAAACGAATTTCACCGTGAACATCGATTCGCTCGAAGAACTAACAACCCGTATCGGGCGATTGCGGTTGAAACGATGTGGATCGATGACGGTTTTGACCATTTCTGTTGCTCACACACCAGCATTAAGCTATGACGAACACAAAGTCGAAGCTTCCTATAAGGACCTTGAAAAGTTCACCATACATTCTTTAACGCAAAAAATTGGACCTAAAAGAACTTTTGAGAACGTCACATTGGACCCACAGAATAGAATGGAATGAGTAGGGTGGGAGACTATCTGAGTTTATCATGACGACCCAAGCCATCCATAGTGACTCGCAATTCCAAAAGCCCCTTTCTCAACGGTAGACGTGGGAGTCTCCCAATGGAGAGTACCATAAAGAAATAAACGACATCTTAGGAAATCAAAGGTTTTGCCTGACCAATGTCGCTGTTGTTTCTAAGTTCTACACTCGATCAGACCATCGCCTCCTTCGCGCAACATTCCGCTTCTCGCTGAAAGGAGAGAAAGCCGCTAAATTCAAACAACGAAGTCATAGAACTACCATAAACTAGGGTGTATTCAAATTATCAGCCGGCTCTTGGGAAGATAACGTTGTCGACAACATCGACGAAGAATGCGACCGGCTCGTAGGATATCTTCACATTAGCGCTATAAATTCGAGAATCCTAAGGTTACGAAGAGACGCTTGTCTCCGCAGACACTCGAGCTGATACGTCGACGTGGAATAGCACGAGCTACAGGCAACCGAAACTCTGCGTCCAGACTTGCGAAGCGCTGCTGAGAAGCGATAAAAGAAAACCTCAAAGAGAGACGAGCAGCAGTTATGGCGGAAGCTGCAGAAGCTGAGAAGAGCATTCGCAAAGCTCAACGAGGCTTTGTCAATTACAAGACCAAGATTACTGCACTCCAATTAATTGACGGGACACTAACAGCTTCCAGAAGAGCAATGGAGAAAATCATCCACCAGTAATACTCGGATCTCTTCGCTGGCCACGTCGTCTTATCGTCTATAAATTGAAAGAGGATGAATCTGTCGTTCTACGGGTCCTCCCTTCTGAAATCCGATATGCTACACTGTCGAAGAAGAACAGGACAACAACCGGTTTAAACAGGATTAACCAGAACACCTGAAGAACTTACTGCTAGTTCTCTTCAACACCCTGGCTCGTCTCTTTACTCGCTGCCTGCCAGAATGCAAGTTCCTATACAATGGAAAACCAGCGAAACCATGTTAATTTTCAAAAGGGAGGCCTTTACATCATATGCAATTATCGCTAAATTTGCTTGATGTCCGTTCTCTATAAACTCTTCACTCAAATCTTTCTAAACAGGAACAAAACACTGGACGAAAGACTACCATGTGAACAAACAAGGTTCTTAAAAGGATTTAGTGCCATAGACCACATCTACACCGATCACAAGACTTACCGAAATTTCACGAGAGTACAAACAACCACTCTGTCTCACTTTCATCGATCTAAGAAAGCCTTTGATTCAGTAGAAACAGAAGCGGTTATAGAGGCTCTGGATATCCAGGGGCGTCCCTCCTTGATACACAACGATCCTTCGGAGCTTCATAAAGATTTAACAACCAAAATGTCGCCATTCTAGATCAATATTACCATTGATGTAAAAAGAGGGGTTGGACAAGGCGATACAACTTCTCCAAAATTATTCACTGCCACCCTCCAAAATGTCGCCCGAACATTAGAATGGGAGATATGGGAGTGAAAATCGACGCTCAACAATCAAGCCATCTTTGCTTCGCTGATGATATCGCACTCATAACTCCAAGTATCAGCCAAGCCGAACGAATGTTGACTGAATTCGACAACGCCTGTGGAAAGATTGGCCTTCAACTATATCTACAAAAACGATGTTGATGAGGAACAGATAGGTCTCGAATGCACCATTTACTCTCAACGAAACGAGCATATCCGAATGCCCCAGTTACGTTTATCTAGGTCGTGAAATCAACATAATGAACGACATGGCTCAAGGTTTGAGCAGGAGGAGACGAGCGGCTTGGGAAACGTTTAAGAACATAGAGGATATAGTGAAGAGGACAAAGAACATCCGTCTCCGTGCCCACCTGTTCGTATACATCAGAAACCTGATCGCTACGTAAGCAGGATGAAAGATCACATGGCGCTATTGAACGCGCTGTCGAAAGGTCGATGTTAAGAGTACTCCGTATCTCGCTAATGAGAAAAAGGATCCGAAGTTCCGACCTACGTCAGCGATCGAAGATCAGAGATGCCGTTCTATACGCCAGGACATCGAAAATGAAGCAGGTTAGATACGTGATGCGCTTCAACGATAACCGATGGACGAAAGCCGTCACCGACTAGATTCCTCAGGATATCAAGCGCTCTACAGGAAGACCACCGACTTGATGGTCCGATTTCTTACGAAAAGACCAGAAGAGAGATATGATGCTCAGCGAATCCCCAGAACGAGGATGACCCGCTGGGCTACTCTTGCACACGATAGGGAAAAATGGAAGTGTTCCTGGTGCCCGCTCGAGTCACTCGACGATCAACGGGACGACAGGTGATATAGGTGAAGAACCATTAATCGTTATGCGAACTTCCAGAGGCGGACTGACATTTCCGGGTATACAATGTAATCTTTTTCTATTCGTACACCGTTTTATTAAGACCTTTCCAGAAGCTAAGATATTCATAATTGAAGACAAATGAGTCATCGAATGAGTACTAGAAGTCCGGCGAGATCCTGGCCATAGAACTCAACCGAGCACACAAAACAGCCGAGAGTTAAAAATTATTTTATTTTGGCTGCCATATGCATTAAAAATGGCAAATTTTAGTGGTGAGTAAATCAATGAAATTGACGAGATTTAAGCTAAATGTCAAATGAAATTTTGTCCAGAAAGAAAGGCCATCAGAAAATCGTGTACCGACTCTGGTACATGTCATCCCCAAACGGTTTGAGCAATGTCGGCTAGTTATCGAGCTAACGGAAAAATTTGGAGAACCAGGTGAATCGATAGTCACCTCAGGTCAGAATAAATCAGCTTAGATTGTTTCTCAAACCACAGCACTGAGCCATTCTAGTGGCGTCTGAAATGAGAGGTTGCCACAAAAAGTAAGCATGCTTGCAAAGTTTCTCACAAACAAACAAGAAACAATTCAAAAGTTAAAAGGTAGTAGCGCGGTTAAAAGGTGCCTAAAAAGATGCGGTCTTGAAAATTCCGTGGTAATTATCGAAACCCCAACCTCCCACCCTACGCCATCAGCTGATCCGCAATAGACTCTATGATCGATTGTGCAACACCAACAACTGTATGATCTGCCCCAACGGAAAAGAGGGAGATTGTATGAGATCGGCACAATTTATTTGCTAACATGTAAAACATGCGGGGAAGAATATACACTCGAAACGGGAAGACCACTTTTCATCCGCATAAAAGAACATCTAGACAGTAAATCTAAAATAGATAAAACCAAACCTTTAGGTTTACATAGGGCACAAAAAACACAGCAACAAGGATTTTGATGTGACTGTCACAATCCTGGCGCAGGAATCAAAAACGTCCACGCGCAAGACTCTTGAGGCATTTTGGATAAACGCCCAAAACCCCGAAATGAATCGGAAGGACGAGTGCGTCACCATCACGCGAGATCTCGCGCCCTTTCTTCGTTTGATCTTCTAACGTGACCTAGGCAGCATATAAATAAGACCATCCGATCATTCAATATACATACGAGACTAATACTACATACGTCCAGGCTCTGAAGAAGGCGGGTCGCCGAAACGTCAGCCGAATTTCTACAACTGTTTTACCAACCTCGCGTCAGCTAATCAAGATAAGTTTCCTCCATTTTCATATAAACAAGAAACAGATTATTTAGAGGACAAAGTATCCTGGACCAGCCTAAATTGAAAATCTCATCCGTAAACTATCAGCTGATTTCAAGGATGCAGGAAATTGCTTCTGTGCACCAGTAGGAAACCATCAAAAATAATTTAAACACCTCTAAGTATCAATCATAGGTCATTTTTATTTGCCCGCTACTTACGGTGTTATGATGTTTAGATATATCCAATAATGTAGAGTGCTGCGCAAAAACTTTCTGCGTCAGCCCGGATTCGAACCCAGATCTCTCTCTTTCCAGGAGCGTATGCTAACCGTTACACCACCGACGCTCGTTTTGTACAGCACTCTTTCTACGCTAAAATGTATTGGGTATAATCAATCAGAAGTCATTTTCAATTGACCGCTCTTTCTACGCTAAAAGGGTGCTGTGCAAAACGAACATTGATGGTGTAACGGTTAGTATACGCTCCCAGAAAGAGTGAGATCTGGGTCGAATTCCGGCTGACGCAAAACGTTTTTGCACAGCACACTACATTATTCGACAAATCTAAACATCATAACACCGCAAGTAGCGGTCAAACAAAAATGACTTCTGATTGATTATTAATACCCAATATCTGTCAACATAAGTGGGTTCAATGTCGATAGTGACCGCCACGCCAGACCGCAGACGGTTCGCTATTGACAGATAACGCGTTGTAGCGTAAAAAGAGTGCTGTCCAAAACGAGCGTGCGTCGGTGGTGTAACGGTGAGCATACGCTCTCGAAAAGAGTGAGATCTGGGATCGAATCCAGGCTGACGCAAAACGTTTTTTGCACAGCACTCTACATTTTTGGGTATATTCTAAACACCTTTGAGTGTCGAACTTTTCCTAAACGAAAAGACCACAAGACTTCGTTATCTTTTGTATTCCGATTTGCGAAACAACTTGTGTACAGCGTTACATACGTTGCATACATATGTCTAGTGTATGAATTGATTTCTGTAAATGTAAGCAAGAAAAAATGTGCAATTTGGATAACCTGTGTGTAAACATTATCCTTTGCCGCGACGCTCCCTACTCACTCCACGTTCTCTTCAAGAGCGGTCAAAAGCGCATAAAATGTTGTTTCCGTTTAATGAATCAGATTTTTGTTTGTGATTTAAAAGTATATTGCTGTTTTCTATTGTCCTGTGCGTAGAATATTTCTCTTATACGCTCATAAACTCTGGTGCATAAATAACTCTTGCGTGCTAAGAAAATAAGCCCCACGCACATATTTCTGCAGGTATAAACAATTTGAATTTGAGAAGTACAATAAACAGAATATGAAATCTTATGAAATCTTGAAGCTTGTTCCAGAGTAATTTTAAACAAACTAAGAAAACGCCCTATGAAGATTGTAAATGGTGACATCTATAATTAGGTTTTTTAAACTCCCTGTTTTTCTATAATTTGAGATATGCTGTAGTAACTGTTTCATTAATGCTTTATTCAGTGCTTTCTAATTTGGATCCAGTTATTGTCAGAAGGTTTTGGTAAGTTGGAGAATGTTCTAGTAACACTTGGATACCGCCGTAGCAACATCGCTTGCCATCTAAATGAAATGGGCTAGCCGCTAGAGATGTTTCGATGGACACCTCGTGCATTGATTTGTCACTATCGCGCTGCACGCGTGAGCATAAAAAATGGAGCGATTTTTGGCACTTTGTTCGTTATCAATGTCCTGTTCCGACTCCTCAGGAAAAGGCATTCCTTGGTTGTATCAAAGGTCATATAATCGTTCGATAGCCTAAATAAAAAAAAAATTCGAATGGTGTATTTTATTTTCAGTAGTTATCCACTATTATGCTGAAACAGCAAAACAAAATTTTGTTTCTCATTCAAGCATTTCTCACTGAAGAAGACTTTTTTTAGACTTTTAATAAGTAATCGACATACCAAATCTCAGGGTTTCCAATTCATTTCATTTTCGAAACAGACTTTTTAATACGCTGTAAGAGGCAAAAAAGAATGGGCTTCGCATAAACCGGATCATTTCTGTTATCCGCGTCTTTCTTCGATCCATTGAAAGAGACGTGCCTTTTGGAGCTTGCGACGTTCAAAGCAATAACAGTTTACTAGCATATTACTATTGAAAACTTGTTCCAGTTGTCCTTTGAAGCAAGTTTTGTATTCTCTTCAAAATTTACATTGTACTGGAAAATTATGTATGTGTGCTACTTAATTCCACATGGTTGAATAATTCTGAAAATAGACGTTGTCTTCTCGATGAACTGCGGTACGTTGAAACAGTGTACTCTCAGTTTCCTTCCTCTTTACCTCATCAATGACATAACAAAGGACGCATAACCGAGAGAATGCTGTAGTAGCATGGGAACTGAACATGTCATACAATGTGATGCAGAAACTAGCAAAATGAGCGCTAATGATTTGGTCTAAGTCCATCATTTCTATTGCGATGCTGAAGACGTTTACATGGATAATAGGGCGCATTTTGATAGCAATTTGTGAAACGCAATACACGCACTGTAATAGCTTCTATCCTCTTAGGAGCACTCAAGTCTTATATCACTGCGGCTTTGGCAAGTTGCATCAGACTTGCCTTTTAAAACAGTAATGCGCGTTTAATAATTTATTAGGCACCAGAAAGCCTTTGTGTAAGCCAGATATGAATCGATCACATAAAGAAGGTCACGAATGAAGTACGTTTAAAAATAACACAACTCTGGGTGAATGTTCAACGTTATTTTGCGCACCTTGCTCGTTATGCTTTACCTACATGGATATATTCACGCTCGTCGAATGCTCATTGTGGCACAAAGTTTTATTAGACATCTAAACAACTACTTGAGACAACAACTTCCTTCACATTATTTGTACGAAAGGCGATACTCTCCAAAGATCGATTTACATCAGAAAAAAATAGCCACTCACATATAAAGATGGAGAATATTATGTCGAAAATTTTCACTGCCAACGGTATTCTTTCATTGATTGGACAAGGTTTAGTCGCGCCGAGTAGACTGGGTAGCCGATAAAATGAAATACTATCAACGGACCAAATAATCGCAATACTCGCAGATTTTCCGTTGCCTGATACTTTTGATTGATATTATGGGTCATCCTTCACATATACAACACTTTCGTGAACGTGTAGCTAAGAAATCAACGGTCCAGATCACAATAGAAGGTTAATTACTCTACCTTCTTCTGAGGTTTGTGTTCAACTTGAATATCAAGCAAAACACTAAGCCAGTAGTTTATAAGAATTGCCAATAATGATGAATGAAAGGCGATAAACATCGAAAAATGTTTCGCTGGTAACTGATGAACAAAACATTCGTTGCCTTTGTTATAGGAGAATTTATGCAACTTTCAAGTAACAAAGGAGAATGGCAGCGAGTGACTAAACAAGAGTTGACATTTAGTATGCATAATATACGACCATGTATAGAAATCATAAAAATGCCTTACCGACACAATTACAATTATGTAGCCGATCTTCACGGAGCTTTCTCATAGATTGCAGCAACTTTGGTGGCAACAACTCGTTCCAGTAACAATCCGAACAGCATGGTAGTGTGAGTCATAAATGCAGACGTTGTACTGCATCGCATAATGAAACAAAATATTCCGTCAATGCTGATGTCGCACGGATTTCTTACCGCTACCGACAGTTATTATGCGTGTGGACTAACGACGTGCTTCATACAATAATGCTTATTTGCGTTATCACAATGCGCTAAAGCGCACGTAACTCAGTGATCAAAGTTTTCATGTTTATACGTAGTCATTGTGTCAATTTTGCACCCTCAACAAACCACTCATTTCATTCACACTTACTTATTGAATACTTAGGCGGTCCATTTTCACAGATTTGTGCGGACCGCAGTACATGGAAATGTCTGGTACAACTGCTTTGTTCCCTGCAGTCCCAAGGTAACCTAATCGGGGCTTCCTCAGGTCGAAATCACATCAGATTACCATTGCGGATTGGAGAGAGATTACACCTTAGGACTAATAGACCAAGACGGCAATCATTTTTGTGCGGTTTATTCGCAGCTGAGCTTTCCTAGTGGATAAGTCGGACACCCTTTCAAGCGCGGTGACCTTGCTGGGGAGTTGAACCTTCCGCTGCACTTCGCATTCCGACACTTAAGGAATCCTCCCAGCCATGGTGAGGCGTAAACCATTTGGGATGGCATTTTTCCCTTATCAGATGTTAATTAGTACCAAATTTGTTTTGGAGGGCAAGAACATAGGTTTGATGCATCGGAATTCCTCCACGAATCTTCCTGTAGTGCAAAATGCAGTTAATAACCTCCCACCAGTGCTACGAATGAGGCAGAATGGACATGTAAATCTCTCGCTATTGAGAAATGTCTAGTTTTCAAAACTTATCTAACTAAACGCTACCTACACTGCTAATAGGCACATATTTGACCATATGTGAGTCATAGTAGTAATGTATAAATGTTCTCTAACACAAACTGAAGTTTATTCAATGTGAAGGTTATGCTAATAAGTTCCTGTTAAATGACAAAGTTATGTCACGTTAAGATTTTAAGAACTCGTACTGCGATAACATAAGCCATGCTTTTGCTCAAAACTTATTCATAGGGTGATTCTTTTGAAAATGTCGACGAGATCATGAGGTGTGAACAAGAAACAGATCTATTATAGCAGTTCTAGTAAGGACGGTCCATTCACGTTGACACATTGGAAAATCCAGAAAGAAAAAGACCACTTTACCTGAATACTTGCATAAGCAAACGCATATAATTCATTCACGACGATAATTGCTAAGGATAAGCATCTAAATAGATCTCAGTATCAAAAAAATTTCAACGAAACAATTTCTGCTTTCAGTGATGCTTTCAAAGCAATTAACTCAAATCATACTTCTTGCATTGAAACAATTTCCATCTATAATAATATGCCATAGATGGAATGGATCAATTTTGTTCTACCAGCCGAGATCCACGACTGAGAAGTGGTGATCGACACAGTGTCATTGTACATTATGCTGTCACCACATACGCCTCCTTCCTTGCTACAATGCAGGGCTTAATGTAGGGCGTGGGTCACTGACGAGGAGGGCGAGACCTCCGGACACCGTATGTATGGCCCGTACGGTGTATGGCCCTGGCGTATCAACCTCGCTTAGGCTTTGAATTTCCTTTTTGAAATCATGATAATATAATTTAATAGAGATCAGCGGAGCATGGATAGTAGAAACGAACTCACCTTACAATTAGTATGGGCAACGTATATTCTTCCAATAGCGCCTATACTCAGCACGATATGAATGAACGACAGAATGTGACTGGTGTGAAGGCGACGTAGGCGATAGCTTTACCACAGTCAGTCACTATAGTCTGATCAGAAGCGGTGGGCCATACTAAGAAAGTTGACCTAATTATTTATTCACTGACTGTTAACAGAAAAAAGTCCGTTGCTTGAAAATTCATAGAGCTTACCAACTACTTAATTATTTTACTTGTAATTTTGGTAACTCGACATATATAAGTGTTATCGAATGCTACTTACTAATGAAGTAGTTAACCTATTTCTTGCATTTTGTAAAGAGGAGGAAGTAGATAAAGGAGAAAAAGCAGACAATTGACTGAAAGTCGTCACTCGGTAGCGCAAATAAAGCAAGAAGTATTTACTTCTCTTCTGGAAAATTAGCCACGAGGCCACGTGGCACAACCTTAGGTGGCGCATGGGGGGCTCAGACGCTTTACTAAATGTGATCTTATACTTTCTCACCTGTCAGGTCTATTTGAGGTATGGGCTAAATTTTTCGCCTGCATCGATTTGGCCCACAGCTGCGCATGGAAAAAATTAGATGTCACCTCTTCAATAAATGACTTTCCTATGTGCATTTTGGGAGAGATTGGTAAGGTACCTGCAAGTATGGCGACTGCCATAATTCAAAGCTTAAAAGCTATACGAGAGTATTGGGAACTAAACATAGTAGAATCAGTGAGTCTCACTGCCACATCTCGCGAGAACACTGATTCCGTAGTGCTAGGTATGATAAGTGCAGCGAGGCTGCTAAAATCGGTAAGACCATTCTAAGGGTGTCTAAGTCTCGGGAGGATTTAAGTGACGATGTGTATTTGTAACGTAAGCCCATGAGCACAGGGGTCTCCTTTGTGATAACGCAGGCCAAGAAGGACGAGTTAGGAGGTCAACGGACTGGAGGAGACGAAAACACACTGGAGAAAAGCTACTTCTTGCATTATGCGGCAGTAGTGGCACGTTGACACGAGTTTTGATCTGTGAATTTCTGTTCGTTCCAGTTGCTAACAACTCGACGTCTACGGTTGGATCAGTAGATTAATACCGGTTTGGGCCCACTTTCGCCACTCCAGCACCGACGTCAAACCGTGAGGTAGACAAATCGAAGTACTTAAAATGGACTTATAAAAGTTTTACAAAGAAGACTATACAATCTTCAGAGACGTCAATGGAGAGAGTAGAGCTAAAATTGAGACTGAAAAATGTCTAAGAAACATCACAAGGTCATACAATGGAAGAGAGCAGGCTGAGAGGCTGTTCCAATCTCTCAATAGAGCAAGCAAGGGCGATACAGACGACATACCAGCAAATAGAAAACTTAGCCTAATCAATTTCTCTGTGTGTTCTAAAAACTCTATGCGAGATCAGGCCACCACCCGTTTTCCTCAAGATTACGCTTCTACGGAGAAGAAAAAGCGCTAACTTTATAAACGAGGTAGGAAAGCCGCAACTGGGATTTATTCAACATTAATCAACTCTTAGACAGATGTCGTTATTGGTAACATAGATAAGGGGAACGAACGGCATGGTCGACATTTTTTGAGTTAGCCTATTGAAGGTGAAATCTCGAAAGCAACCAAGAGACGTTTGTCTTCAACGACAATCAAGCTGATACGCCAACGTGGATCTCACGAGTCTTAGGCAACCGCCAACTTACGTGCCCCAACCAGCAAAACAATACAGAAAGTAGGTGAAAAGGATAGGATATGTGGAAAGGGATATTGAGGAGAGGAAGCAGATACTCTTGATGGAAAGCTGCGCAGACTCGTAAGAGCATCCGCAAAAACTTTGGTCAATTACAACAATATCAAGATAATCACACTCAGACGTTTTGATGAAGCAAACACAACTTCCGCAAACGAATACCAGAAAACTGTTCACGATTACCACTCAGAATTCTCCCCACAGCCAACGTCCTGTTTCCTGCCGTCATAGGGAAGAAAGATGAGTTTGCAGTCGCCCACACTCTTGGTTTCGTTAATCCGACATGCTGGCTACGTCAGTGAAGAATCAATCAAGCAGCACAATAATTTGGGCCACAATAGAGTCCTGAGCATTTGAAGGACCTCTCACCAGTTCTTCATTAGCACACTTGCTAGATTCATCACCCATTACTTGCTGGATGTCGCGTTTCCTCCCAGCGAAAGATCATCGAGGCTGTGTTACTGTCCAAAAAGAAGAGTTCCATGATATCGTAAAGGATCACTGCTTGCTGGATGATATCATAAACCATTTGCGAGTCAACATGAGCAGACTTGTCTGAACACTCTACGAGGGAGCAGCCATGTACAAATAGGATTTCAAAAGGGATTAAAGTCTGTAGACGACATCCACACGACAGCAAGGCTGGCTTGAAGAAAAGGTACGACAGTAGAAGATTCGTCTTAGTTTTATCTATATAAAGAAAGCTTATACCTCAGTAACCGATAATCGTCATAAAATATTGCGGCCAGGGCGTCGGTAGTTCGTCCATGAAAATTTATTGGTAGGTTATTCAAGATTTCGCAATCATAATAACATCATTCTACAACGATATTCCTATTGATACTTGATGCTATGAGAACGCTGTCAACAGAAACTCAAAGATGAATATTTGCCAGCTACCGATTTTCTTACCTGTGTTGTTTCATTCTAATGGTCAAATGACATTCTGAGGGTGATAGTGAATTATTTTGGCACAAATATAATTCACTATCACCCTCAGAATGTCATTTGACCATTAGAATGAAACAACACAGGTAAGAAAATCGGTAGCTGGCAAATATTCATCTTTGAGTTTCTGTTGACAGCGTTCTCATAGCATCAAGTATCAATGAAGCGAAACGAGCCTTGACCCACTTCGACAAGGCTTGTAAAGGGATTGCCTTCCGACCAAATCTCGCAAAAGCGATATTCACGAGTATGCTTGCTTTACATACACTGCTCACGCTTAACGGAATGAATACCTTCGAATGCTCCATATAGCATTTGTAGATGCGTCTGTCTAGGTCGGAAAGTCAATATGTTGAACGTCTAGTTCCAGAGTTGAGCAGTAGAAGCAGCTGCTTGAAAGCTTCAGAACAAGGATGTAGTGGGGAGAACGCCACACTCCGTGGCCAACCTTGCTATCAATATATCCGTTAAAAATGGTAGCTACCAGGCAGGAAAAAAAAATACTCAACTTTTTGAACGCGCAGTCGAGAGAGATGCTAGGAATATCCCTTAACTCTCAAGTGTAAGAAATTAATTTTTAACTTACGCTGTTGGAAACTAGATGAGGCCTTCTTCACTCAAAATTGCCAAGAATGTGGTAGGCTTGACATTTAATGTGTTCAATAACCGATGTATAAAAGCCGTACCGACTGGATTCAGTGAGAGTCAAACGCGCAGCTAGATGAACGCCGATCCAATGGTTTGATTTCTTCATGAAATGTCAGAGGGGAGTTATGATGCTCGGTGGATTCCTAGAAGGAGCAGAACTTTTTGAATTACTCCTGCGTCTAGCAGGGAAGATTAACACCGTAATCAGAGGCAGGTTTTGTGAAGCTTTTGTCCATTTAAGATGCATTAATCTTCTCTAAGAATGAATCTCCTAGCAGAATCTAGCAAAATGAAAGTCGTTACGACATTATTCTTCTATGCAAACCAATCAGTCAATTCTCATCGCAAATGATTGATGTCTCGCACTTCTTCTTGTCCAACCAGTGCTCCAATGATCTGAAGAGATGGAAATAGCACGGAGATAGATCTGGCGAATACAGTGGATGATCCAAGTGCTCTCAGCTCATATCGGTCAAGTCCTTCCTTGATTTCTTGGCAACGTGTGGCTTTGCACTATCTTGAGGCAAAATGACTTGGCGATGGCGATAACATGGAAGTGCTTGATTGCAACGGTTCAGTTGCTCACAGTATTGCTCAGCGTTAATGGTTTGATCGGCTTGCAACAAGTCCCAATGAATCAGCCCACTTCGGTCTCCAAAAATGATCAACATTGCATTTGGTGCAAATCGATTTGGCCCCGCCGTTGGTGTTCCTTGCTGAGCTGCTGACAGCCACTGAATTGGAAAACGTCGGCTCTTGAAGAAGATCCACTTCTCATCAATGGTGACAATTCTGTTCAAAAAACGACGAATAGCGGCGATGACGACAAAGATAAGCTTGCGCAATTTGTTTCTCTTCTTCTTTTGAGCTTGTGTGAGCGAGTGCGGAACCCGATTGCCCTTGCGCCATTTCTTGCCTACATCCTTCAAAATCTTCCGGATCTGCTCATCTGAACATTGGAAATCATCAGCCAAATCACCGGCTGGCAAAGTCGGATTTTCTTCTTCTTCTTCCTCTCCCTTTATAAAGGTTACTTGATAGTTCCGATTACTTGGAAAAATGAGTTTCTAAATTTTTAATTAAAGTTCGGAAACCTTGTTGGAGACCTAATAAAACCTAATAAAGAAGAAACTGAAAAACAGCCACAAAGGTAGAAAAGTATTTGCGAAATGTAGAAGGTTTAAGCCCTGTTACATCTAGATGCAGCAAGCCTCCCTCCCGTTTTTAACAGGCTGTGGTGAGAACCTGAAAAGCTTCTCCAAGGTTATGTTAGAAATCGAAGGAAGCAGTTGTTATCCTCCATCATATGTGAATAAGGAAATGGCTGAAAAGTATCGAGATCGAAACCAAACCAGCAGATAAGTTCACTACCTCATAGATAAAAGGATAAAGGATAAAGCTCTCGGCGTTAATCTATCCCTGAGGGATGCGCCATGCATTCGACTTCAATTTTTAACTTCGTTGAGGTGATTGAATGCACATCTGGCCTTTACAATGACTCGCGGTGGCCTCCCGCTGAACCGAGTCAGTGCTGCTTATCCTCCCAGACTAGTCTGAGACCTGTCTTGGTACCAATTTACCTACCCCGTAGGGATGGATGGCTTGGTGAGCCATGAGCGCGAGATCGAACCAGTGACCTCGTGTGCGACGCAGGGCACCTCTAACCACTGCGCCACATGCATTCACCTCATAGATAACAGCCTTGAAATAACGAAATGAGTGAGAGGGACGTGAGAACAATAGGAAGCTATCAGGTACTCAAAAATTAATGTTCAATCTGCAACTCTCTTCTTAATTTCGATCTCTAGTGAAGGCTCATTTTGAATATGCATTAATACTACATCTTCAAAGGTGCACACTTTATACTTTTGCTTACTAGGTTGATTCACGACAATAGTATGTGGACACATAAGTCTTGATGCCACAAGGCAACGGACTTTCAGAGAACTTTGCCTCATCGGATTCCACCTTGAAGGCGAAAAGAATGCGGACGAACTTGTCTTATTGACGCTGATGAGTTCAAAGATGTAAAAAAATTAAAAACGAGCACAACTGTGCGAAAAACTGCTTAAGAACTTGGCGAAAGCATTTCAACTGCTTCGAAGCATCTGAAGAAAAATTTGAAATCTAAGAAAACCCAAGAAAAGCCTAGATTTACAACATGGACGTATCATGTGGTCTGGTAAGGGCTCTTGTACAGCCCGATACACGTGTTTCGTCCTTACAGACTCGTCAGTCGGGCAAAACCCGTCGTCTTCCAATCTGTTTATAATTAGTTCTCTCGCGAGCCCTACTCTCCTTACAGAGAGTTATCGAAGACGAACATTTTACACTCTATGTCAAGTGAAAACAGAGTGTTGCGAACTCGATTGCTCTTTGGCTGGTATGTTTATCATATTATACCTTTATTTCGAGTGCTTTGTTAAGACCACCGCTCAAATTTCAATAGATCCCTTCATTATTATTTGAGCCAACTTGTCATGTGGACCGGTAAGGGCTCTTCTATAGCCCAATACACGTGTTTCGTCCTTACAGACTCGTGAGTCGGGCAGAACCCGTTGTCTTTCGATCTTTTTATAGTCAGTTCTCTCGGGAGCCCTACTGTCCCTACAGAGAGTTAGACTCGATAGTCTCAACAAAGCACTCGAAATAAAGGTTTAATATGATAAAACTACCAGCCAAAGAGCAATAGAGTGCGCAACACTCTGTGGTAGGTGAAAATTTCACTTGACATAGAGTGTGAAACGTTCATCTTTGTTAACTCTCTGTAGGGTGAGTAGGGCTCCCAAGAGAACTGGCTATAAAAGAATGAAAAGACGACAGGTTCTGCCCGACTGACGAGTCTGTAAGGACAAAAACACGTGTATCGGGCTGTACAAGAGCCCTTGTCAGACCACATGACAAGTTGGCTCAAATAATAATGAAAAGATCTATTGAAATTTGAGCGTGGTCTTAACAAAGCATTTGAATCAAAGGTATAACATTGACGTACTTGAATGTTAAATTTGTGAATACACTGGAATACGTGGATAGATGTTGCGATTAGAATTGAATTACAACAAAAAAAATCACCGTTTTGATATATCCGCGGCGCTTCTGCACAATCAGAAGTGCCTTACTTCCCAGGCATAGTAAGATAAGCGACGAGTAGTTTATCTTTTATGATCAGCTCTACGGTTTGATAAGAAATCCACCGCATCTACAAAGCCTAAAGTGCATCAAAAGACGACTGTATTGACGACCATTCCAAATGGTCAACAGAGAGGCACTTATTCTTCCCATTATTACGAGCGTCGACGCTTCATAGGTCTGACATCGCACCTCTTAAATGCGATGAGCTATGACAAAATCCTGTAGTATTAAAAGATAAAGGATAAAGCTCTCAGTGTTGAATAGTTCCTGAGGAATGCTCTGTGCATACGATTTCAATTTTCAGCGTCGTTTGGGTCGATGAATGCATATTTAACCGTTACAATTACTCGTTGCAGCCTATTGATTTATTAGGTCACTTATCTTCTAAAACAAGTCTAACACTAACTTATCGAGCCCGGAGGGATGGAAGACTAGACGAGCCTTGATTATGTGTGTTCGCAGAGCACGTCTTACCACTGCGCCAAAATAGAGCTTAGGACTATGATACTATAAGATTTCCTCTACACGTTCATATGATTTCGTGCTTCCACAAAGTGAAAATAAAAGCGCTGCCGGTGTGAAACAAAATTTTATTGTGAATGCTACAACTTTAAAAAGGCCCTTTCAAAAACGAGCACAGAGCGCAGTAGCCCGAGATTTGAGCTTTTGAATAATTACTAGCATCTCATGAAAATTCTTGTCTAGCAAAAGGGATGTTTCTTCTTTTTGTTCTCAAACAATGGACTAGCACCCTTTTCACTTTTAATATTGAGATACAGATCATTATGAACTTGTTTAACAACATTAGCTTGCTCAAAATGAATTTCAAAATTTATGATTATATTTACCACAGAATAACTTCTGGGCATTTCTTTCCAACTCGGATCGCGGCGGGATTGAGTCGCTGAGAAATATGCAAATTTTCTTATTCAGAATGAAAACTATTTTTTGCGATATTGTGATATAATTCAGAAGGATTATAGCGCATTATTGAAGCTCTCCCTCCAATTTTATTCTCTCCTAGTGCAATGCTTTTACAATTTAGCTAAAATTTAATGGAGTCGCGTTTTAACGATTAAGGTTTTTCTCGGTTGTTAGATCTTCATAAATCTCTTCAGTACTTTTATTTGACAGAAGAAGATTCGCGAAAATTCCACGAATAGAAATTGATCCGTGCCCAGACTAAATCCAAATTGAAGTGGAACCTAGTTGGCTCAATATTAATTTTAATTCCTAAAGGAATAGAAATCACCTTACGATTTTCCCATTTTTATAGCTTAAAAATGCCTAGTTCTACTTAGAGAGGAAAGCAAATGCAGGAAAATACTGAGAACGTGAGGTAGCAAGTATTTTGTAAGCCTCTCGATCATGTCTATGATGGAAGAGCACGAAAATGATCGAGAAACTTACGCACATAGTGTTATAGCACGTCGGCAGCTGCTGCAATTCCTCTCAAAGCTAACCAAAACCTTCCGTTCCTCCAGTTTAATAAGTTAATTTCAAGCTTATTTCAGAGAATGAGACATAGGTTTGATGGATCAATAGGCTACCGAAAGGCATCTTATAGACTAAATGTGCATGAGGCCTACTCCAGGGTGTTATGAATGGTTTTGAACTAACGGCAACCTTTCAACAAAGGAGCAACACGAGACTATTTATCCTTTGTTTCTCATCTTTTATCGTTTACTACATTATTACTTAATTTCATAAAATCTTTCGGAATTTTACAATAGAACTAATAAGTTTACAGAAAAATGCAATAGTATTTGTCAAATAAATGAATAACACTTCAAGGCTTGCAAATTCAATCCGATTTAAGAAAGAAAAATGCTTCGTGTCAATTCCATTGAAATGCATGCTCAAAAATGTCGGTAGTAAAAAAACCTTAATAATACTTTCAAAACTAAAAGCAGCAAAGCAGCTCATCACTTTGCTACCAAACAATCAAATTCTGTTTATCTTTGCGAATCTTTTTTTCTGGAAAGGATGTAATAGAAAACAGCGTTAAAGCAGTCACTTGGATAATGGCCACCTGATTTGGATCTTTTTCAGATATTCAAACTCATCTTTCTATTCCTAGAAAAGAAGAATAAAGCGGAAACACAGCTAAGCTGCTACTGAAGACAAATGACTGGTTCACATTCAGTTAAGAGGAATCCTGTTGCAAGAAAGGTCACTACCGAGTGAGTTTACTTGATCTAAGCAGTGATCCGTTGGATTGGACTCGATGTGATCACTCAGACCACATCACAAAATTAAACGGCTTTGAACAATCCGCTCTAAATAATTTGGTTCTAAAAGCAAAAGAAGATTCAGACATTATCCGACTATATTTTTATCACTTCGTTTTACTCCATCAAAAAGAGAAAGGGCGATGATCAAGAGAGTTAGATAGAAGGCGACCAACACATATATAAATAGGATTAATCCATAACATCGACTTTTTTTGAAACCTCGTAACAAACATTAAAAATAATTCCAGAAAGAATGTTTTAAGCCTAAATGAGGTTGGTACGCCAGGGCCGTACATTGGTGTTTCGGAGGTTTCGGCCTCCTCTTTAGTGACCCCCGCCCCACATTAAGCCCTGCATTGTAGCAAGGAGGGAGGCGTATTTGGTGATGGCATAGTGTACAATAACACTGGTCCATCACCACTTTTCAGTCGATGGATTTCGGCTGGTTGCTACAATGCAGGGCTTAATGTGGGGCGGGGGTCACTGAAGAGGAGGCCGAAACCTCCGAAACACCGATGTATGGCCCTGACGTACCAACCTCGTTTAGGCTTAGAACATTCTTTTTTTGGAATAATAGGGTTGTTCAGATCACACTGATATGGGCCTTCTAAACAGCAAGCTCATGTACATAATGTGTTCACAAGAGTGCCTGAGTTTTCGTCCACACCTCCACTTTACGCGCAGAGAAAAAATCAACGGTGCGAAGACAAAGTTTCTGAAATGTTCCCAAACAAAACAATATTGTGAACGTGTTGATTGTGAAAAAGTTGGTCTAAATTCAGGATGAGAGTAAACCTTGAACCCCGACTTTCGCTGAACGTTGGTGCAGGCGATTAATATTTCTCCTTCAATAGTGAGCTAATACGAGGTTTTTTTTTATTCAATAAAACTATACTACTGTGGCTAGCGCTGTGGAAGTTTCGCTTCCCTCACAGCCACGATGATTCAAGTCGAGTATCCAGATATTATTCTCCCAACGCTTGCCTTCGTAGCAGTCGCATTGAGACGAACCGATTAGAGTAAATCAGTGTACAAATGAAGAACATCTTCAGCGTTGTCTTTCATACAGAACTTCAGTGATCCAATATCATTTGACAGTTCTTCGGGATGCAGGACAGTTTTTGGGCAATTGTTAGTTGACTTTATTTATTTATATGTTTAATTGTTATTATCTTGCAAAAAGAGAATATCAGTTGCTCACACCGAGCCTCATTGAAAGTCGGAATTTAGTTGCTTTCTTACACAAAGGACAAAGGATAAAGTATGAAGCTCTCGATGGTGATCAATCCCTGAGAATGCATTCGTCTTCAGATAGCATATATGGCTTTTACAGTGACTCGCGGTGGCCTTTCGCTGTGACGATCCGGTACTGCTTATCCATCTAGTCTAGTCTGAGCCTACCCTGGTACCAATTTACCAACTTGGAGGATGAATGGTTTGGTGAGCATTGAACGCGAGATTGAACCATGGACCTTGTGTGCGACGCAGAGATCGCAGAAACGTTAGTCATAATAATAGAGACTTATTAAAACCACGTGTTAGCTCACCTATAAAAGGAGAATATTGAGGTAAGATGTTATACAAAACTCCTTTATGCTTGATATTTTTTGCACCGGAAATGTCGAAGCGCATAAATGCGCCTTAAGCCTTGAGAAAAAGACAATAGATAAACAGTGATAAGAAAGATAATATTTCAACCTACATCAGTCTCATGATATCAGTAATAAGTTGAAAACCTGAAAACGATATGAATTTCGACTTTTAAGGTGCTAAGCAGACATCGAAAACTTGTGCAAGTCATCGTAATTCATTTGAATGCCAAATCAATTATTATGTATGATACGATGAACATCTGTAGATCCTCTATGTCTGATATATTAACAGGCTGGGAAAAAAATCTGAGAAAATGCTTGTAAAACATTCATTTATGCACCTACTACACCCGAACAAAGACAAGACTAGTAGTCAAACTACTTTCTTCACCTTCGGCAAGCTTTTCGAACTACCTGTACACCGTACTTTTGCCAACTGTGTCTTCTCCTCAAGCCAGATTGATGTGTTCACTTGCAGCCTTTGCATTTGAACCCAACAGCCATTCGTGCATCATCAACAACCTTATTTGCTCGCTTGTTAACTCCATCTTGAAATAAGTAGATAAATTATATACCAATCAAGCGAGAGAAGATGGGCTTTTAAATGAGCCCAAAGACACAATAAATGGTCAACACCCAAAAAAGTTACAAGCATTTGCTTAGAACTTTTTCTTCAACCTATTACAAATATTCACATGTCAAGGCCATCCTTGGAAATATGCCTGCTGACTCATCCACCACTAAGTATATCAGAATTCTGAATGGAGAAATAAATTTCTACTCCGCCTCAAAAATACTTCCCATTCAATCTGGATTTCGAACCAATATAATGCATTGGATACGATTTGCAAGCACGCAAGTTCTCCTATTTACTTATATATAAAAACCGTAACGGACATACGCTCGCAAAATTTGTATTTGCGGTCTCTCCTATAATGAACTGGTACTTACATATGTAGCCTATAATCGCTTTTGCTCGCTTTGATTCCCTATCCACCAAGTGTGGAAGACCACGGGCCGTCGCGGCTAGCCGGGAGGAGATTCCTCTGAAAGACGATCGGTACACGCGTTAATACAGATAAATCTCTGAAGAGTTGGAGAATACACGGCTTTTGTCTAAACTCGTACAGGCTCACACCTTTAGATTATTGTGTTGAAATAAATCACTCACTGCCGTTGAATTCACCAAACGTATTTCCAAGCAGCTAAGCAATGCCCTTCTATAGTTGTACACAACCAGTCGTGTCTTTTTTGACTCAGAGAAAAACTTTTGAGCCGTGCTACCGTTAGGATAACCAAGAAAGGCAGAAGGTCTGAATGGGAATCCTTACAACGGAAATATGCCTTGTATGGCTCACAGATATCACGACCATCTTTTTGGCTTGCGTTCCTGTCCGAACCAGTGCACTGCTTAGAATACCAATTCCTTATTTTTATTGCTTTTAACATTGCTATGTTGTTATAATTATACATCTAAGGTAATGCGGGATATTGAAAACATTTAACTTCAGACGTGAGTTGAATCTGTGATTCATCCATCCTGGAAGTTCGTAGATTTAGTTTCTGTCTGAAGTCGAATGTTTTGCACACCAATCATAACTTCTAACAAAAAATTTAAAACTGCAAGTGCTAAGAAGTGCTAAAAAAGACAGACGCAACTGATAGGTTACCTTGAAAAAAAATTAGATGCAGATTTTAGTTACAGGCTCCAAAGAAGGCGAGCTGCCAAAACGCCACCTGTTGAACAAAGATTAATGTAACACCTCGTGCTTCGCTTGAAGAACAAAATTAGGATTCATCGAAGCATACCGAGGTTAAGAGACAGTTGGTAGTGGGGATTTTAGTTTCCACAAGAAAATCAGCATTCATATCTATCTGCAGTCTGATGGATTGATTAAAAGCTCTATTGGTATCACGGTCATTTTTTCCATATGATGCGTCTTCACATCGATCATGCCGTACCCCAAAGTTTCTTGTGAGATCGTCAACATTGGTCGTATCTTCGAACACCTTTGTGGAGGTTGAATGCGAAAGAGCGATTCAAATGCATGAATTGCTAGGATACGCACTTTATATGTGACAACATTCATACAGATCAGTAAGCAATCCATAAAAACTCTCAGTGCCACAAACAGCGCTAACATGCTTCATCTCACTTTACGCCAACACAAGAGGTGGTGCACACTTCGGTGGCGTACGCATGATCCGCTGATCGCAGAATTTCAGAGAAGTATAGATATCTGAAAGATCAAAATGATCCGTGATTGAGCAACTCGACGAAAAGCAAAGTTTTTGCAGCGTGTTAATTTATCGAGGAATCGCCTATCAGGTCGAAAGTGGACATAACGTTGAAAGATGATGGTTCGATTAATTTGATCTCCCTCTTTCTTTTTCTTTTTTTGATTACCAGGAATTACGCACTAGCTCTTCTAGCAAAAAGCATTCCAATGAGTCGTAAAAAATTGTCTATATGAATTTTATCATTGGACTTAGTGAACGTATTTATTGAAAATAACAGAAACAATATCTCACATGCCCTCAATTACTTTTATTTGCTTCACATTTACGGTTTGAAAATCAGTTAATCAATGTTTAGACATTTTGAATCTCGTCAACTGTGCCATACTGAGTGTTAGACCAATGTTCACACCTTGCAGAGTAAGGAGACTTCGTGACCCGAAGCATGGCCGTTCCGGGCCCACGAAATTTTAACGAATTTCGCGGTGGAGATGAATCTTTTCTCAAAAGAGAAGAGAGGAGAAACTTCGGAATAATGTCTAAGCAGAAATCATTGGAATGACTAATCAAGCTTTTTAGATCAGTTCGTGAACTGGTTGGTTCTAGCTCAATGCTATTCCAACTGGCAGCTCACAGCTAAGTCACCCCACTAAATTAAATCGGCAAAGTCTCGGTGTAATAAAAACCGACTTTAATCAGAGCTTGTCAGAAACTTTCAGGTAATTTTTTATTCATTGGTGGGCTGACACAGATATAGAAATCCTTTATCAGTTGAAAATGAAATGAAAAAATATTGAGAAATCTGGTAGTTCAGCAAGTTACATTGGATTCGAGAAAGTACATCAGGCAACGTCTTGGCAGCTTGCTTTCGAATGAGTATAACAACGAATGGCAGTCTTTACAAACAACACAGTCTAGAATATACGAAAAACTACATCAGAGAAGAATGAAAAACCTATACAAAAAAGCAGAGATGAACGTATCTGACAAAAACGACTCTGATTCACGAGCGTATATAATCGCTATACTCTAGAACATGTTCCCTGCTGCATATACACACTTATACATCATGATAATAGGTATATATATACATATATATACATAAATATATATCCCTTTGCGGACGGCGCCAATTTGGCTGGCGGGCAGTTCGGAGGGCTACGAAGAGAGGATGGGCGCGCGCTCCCATGTTATTGCGATAGTATTCTATGAAATTTCAACCTTTTTCCGACATTAAATGAGGGTATGATACAACAGACGTCAAAAAAATTGTTTTCAGTAGAAACAACGTGAATGCCTCCTTTATAAGCACCACTTTTGAGGGAAAAAACTATGTAATTATGAAAAGGCCATAACTAATACCTACATCAAACATTTCTATTTTCGAGTTGTTTTATTCAACCGCTTTAGCGGTGGTAAGATTTTACATATATACACAGTAATGTAGAGTGATGTGCAAAACTTTTGCGTCGGGCGGGACTAGAACCCTCAACTCACTTTTTTGGGAGCGCGTGCTCTATCATTTACATTACTGACACCCACTTTGCACAACACTCTTTCTACGCTGCTGCGCATCTATCTGTCAGCCGCCAGCCGTCAACGATCTAGCCCGGGTAGTTGGTATCGGCATTGAACCCATTTCTATACCTTTTAATAGCACTTGTCCATATTTCAAGTATATTTATCTTTTATTTCGTTACACTTCCTGAACTCATTGCATACATGAAATCGAGAAAACTTACGTTGATTAGCTGACGCGAGGTTGGAGTGACTTATACATTTGAGTACAGAAAGATTCGGTAATTACTAGTGCAGTGGGTGCAGTGAATGGCGTGAAATGGAAACAGTTGACTGGTGCAGATTTTTAGCGGTTGATTGTTTTTGTTTGATGCTGCTGATTAAAGTTGTTGATTGCTGAATTAATTTATTGAGTAAAACGAGCATTACATCAGTATTATGTAAAATATGTCCTAGAAAGGTACAAAATTTCAAAAGAGTCGGACACGCATTTTTTCAAGGCTGTAGCTTTCAGATTAGAAACTAAGGATTTGTAAGACAACTGGCGTTTTTTTTTACTGAAGCTACGTTTACTGAAGTCCATCTATTGATAATCTATCAACTTTTCTCATTAGTGAGGTTTCTTTAGTCAAAATTCTGCCATATAAAAACCAATAAGTCCTCTGTAAAGTTGTAAGGTAAACTGACTACTGCAAAGCAACATGCTGTTCTTTTCTTCGCTAGTAGCACAAATAGAGCGTACCCTTCTAGAAGCCACGAGCACCCATTTTTCGAGCTGTTCAATGATCGCTCATTATTAAGTGTCTGGTTATTAATTTCCAAAAAAATTAAGAAATCATTAGTGCATTCCTTCAAATACGATTGCATGTGCCAAAAATTTTATCAAAAAGTAAGTGTTCTCAACACGATTTGGCGTTGTTCTTATTGAAATAAGTTTACAAAAGTCTTTAAAATGATAATTTATTTTTTTCACAATAAAGTCTCCTCAAAACCAAGTTATCACTTTATCAAAATATCATCTTAATTTGTAAAACCAAGATCAAATCAGAATATAACTTTGTCAAAATATCATTTTATTTTTGTAAAACCAAACATCCATTGTGGAGCAGAATAAATGTGCTGCGATTGAAAAGCGTTATCTTTTTTATTAGTAGAATGTGCTATGGAAACCTCTTCGCAGAACAAGTTTAGATTTAAGTATTGAAAGCGGAACTTTTGGAGTCATCGATTGTGCGCAAAAAAAATGTTCAATACCAGTCGGAAATATGTTCTTTTTCAAAAGGATGTAGTTTTCCCTTTCGAAAGATGCAAGCTTGTGGAATGTATTGGCGTCGATTTTAGTAAAATCAATCACATAGGAGTCTCCCTTATGGTATCCCATCACTTGCTAGAAATTATTTTCTTCAAAAACTCAATTAACCCAAATTTGTATTGGAGAACGCACCACTCTTCGTAACAGTCCGAACGGCGTCCAGCTGAGGGTCAAAATAAGCCTCATTATCCGCAGCGGAATATATACACATATATGCGAATAAACAGTTATCTCTACTGAGTTCAGAACAATCTTTGAATCATCAACTACTTCTTGCTTTTATGGTTGAGACTCTTTTCGCATGTAGTAACAATATGGGTTACATTTGGGATGACTTCCTCCTCAAGATGTTGTGCGTATGGCATTGGCACATCCGCACCGCAAACGCGAAGAATTGGAGCCTTTAGATAGTCCCACACTTCAGACTCACTCACCTGAGCACTAATCTCAGCTCCCATTCCTGCAAGAAGACTTTACGTAAAAGCATATTTGTAAATGATAATCGAAACGTAGAAGACTCTACTATAAAAAAGCTTCTGCAACACTTTTCAAATGAGACAGTGTACAGGACTAATATTGAGTGACACCGACCTGCAAATGGCCAGCCTTCTTCAACGGTGACCAAATGACGAGTTTTCATCACCGAATTCTTAATCGTTTCAAAATCAAGAGGACGCAAAGTGCGAAGATTGATCACCTGTTGAGAATAGTGAACATATCACAGTGCGATCAGAAAAATTATTCATTCACAATCTAAGTAATGTAATCCATTTGCAATCAGAGGCATTATGATGTCCAAAAAATCCTGTAAATGCTCAAATAGAAGAGGACTGAACATACTTCGGTCGAAATGCCAAGAGCGTCAAGTTCGTTTGCAGCATCAAGAGACTTTCCAACGCCCTTAGCATAAGAGACAATCGTTATATCATTCCCTTCTCTGAAGATTTCGCAGTTACAGCGTCAAAGTATGCCCTCAAAAACGAACCTCTCAATTTTGCACTTTCCTATTGGCAACACGAAGTCGTCGTTCAATACTTCGTCAGGAATGGGAAACAAACGATCATACAGTACGGCATCTTCCAAAAACACAACTAGAAATGAGACAGAGATAAACGACGAAAACAATACTGAAGATTTTAGCACATGTGGCCCAATATGGAACTATTGTTATTCATCTACAGTCAAAAATATTGCGTTGATCAAAAAATATTTCAAGATTCATAATTTCTCCTTTTTGATATATTGAATGATTTTATTTGAATGCGTTGCTTATTTTGAGCACCTTCACTCTGTATAATCGAATATTCTAGTGGCTGGAGATAGTATCAAATGTGATCACAATAGTGCTAAGATATGAGAAGAACCTTGAGCTTTAGTAGTCTTCAGCTTGTAATACCCTTTCCATGGTTTCATCATGTTTTCAACCTTATCAAAGCGGCTCTCGCCACGCCTTCTCAACCATGTTTTAATCCATTGGGTGACCCACTGACAGAATCCATCCAAGGAACACAAAGACATTTCTTGATTCTTAAATTTACTGTGCGATTTTTATTTTGGCGGTATGGTACGACGTGAAATGAACTATGAGAGTGGTAAGCTTTGAGTTAAACGTATAACCTTCCGGCTTTTTTTGGATTTAGGCTAATTTGCGCTTACTTGATCAATGTCGTTGGCGGATGATTGCTAACAGCCATGAAATGGGTTCAAACACGACTGAGGAGCGGGCAGGGAGGGGGGCCCGATGATGAAATTGAAAACTAGTAGTTCCCCACATTGTTCAGATTTAACACAAAGTCTATGTTTTATTGATTCCTTTCTCACGAACATATTTGCGTAAACCGACCGAGTAAATGCTAATCCTAATTTTTAGCATTCAGATCTTTTTTTATTTTCTTTTAATATTCGATAATCACTTCTGATGCTTCGTGCTAGCTTCAGATAATCTTTCAAGAAGATTTGAAAAGAATTCTTGATAGGCATGATTACGGTGTTCACAAACATTACGGTGTTTGTGTGAGGCAAAGCGAGTTGCCGCTGTGTACATGGTACGAGGTTACCTACAAGAATATCTATGCGGTGAATTCGACATTGCAGATGAGAAGGTCGGTTACGTTCTTCATGTTCCGATAACGATGAATCGCTGGTAGCAACTGCGCGCACTAGTGTTTGAAAACTTGCAGAAGGACTCTGAGTAAGTACCGCATCTATTTTGAAGCATCTTTAGAACGTTGAAAAACTGAAAGCTTAAATGAATAGTGCACGAATTGAATGACAGTTACAGACGTCGATGTTTTGAGATATTGTCGGCGCTTCTTCCGTGATCAGAAAGATGTATTTCAACCGCATTGTGACGTGTGATAAGAAGGCTGTGCAGCACTTTGTAAAGCTGAAGTTACATCAATGAAAATCACGGTGACCACTTGGTGGCTTGCTGCTGGTTCAATCTAATTTAGCTCTCTAAATTTGGAAGAAATACATAGGACGAGAAGAACTTTGGATAAAATAAGTGAAATGCACCAGCACACTACACCTTATCGGCAAAATACCGGTCAACAGAGTGGATTCAGTCCATGCCACGATAACACTTGCGAAAACGTCATCTTACCTAAGATGTAACAGTTGAACTAGCAGGGGTACGAAAATGTACGTCAGCCGCCATATTAGCCCAACCTCAAATACTTGAAAGACCTCGACAACTCTCTGTTTGAGAAATACTGTAGAGAACAAATTGAGGCGGGAACTGCCTTCAACGATCTCATCACTAGTGAAACACGACAATTTTTTGAAACAAACATGATTAATTTTGTATCTCGTTGGTGAAAATAGGTTTCAATGGTTATCATGTGGACTGGAAAGGGTCATCCGATCAGAATTACACCGCGTTAAAGATTCAAGCCGAAACCATGCGCTGTAATGATTTCCAGGCCACTCAACAACTGTGTCTTCCAATTTTACACTAATATAATTCAAATAGTAGCGAGATTGACTAATCAAAATAAAATAAGAGGAAAGAAGCTTTCGGCGTTGATTAATCCCTGAGAAATGTGTCATATATTCGACTTTATTGAACATCGTAGGAAGGTGATTGAGTGCATATCTGCCCTTTGCAATGACTCACAGTAACCTACCAATGTATCATTTCAGTGCCACTATTATCACGAACAAGTCTGCTAGCACTTCATCATCCGGAGGAGTGGAAGGCTTGGTGAACGTTGGACGCGTGATCGAAACATCGACCACATTTGTGTCACAGGGCACCTCATACCACTGTTTTGTCATTATTTCTGATTCAAAATAAAACCATAATAATCACAGAGAACTGAAAAGAAACTTTATAGTGCTGCTTTAGAAAAACAAAGATGGACTACGCAAAGTCCAAAATTCCTTTCAACTTTTCACATTTTTTGTTGGAGCTCGTATTTTTAAGAGCGAAGCACGTAAGAACGGGACGCCTCTCAACATATAAATCAACGTTTGTGGGCGTATCACTTTTGTCGAAAAATTTCTATACATGAATCTTTCCTTTTCTTGGAAAATTGGAACTATAGACAAACTGACATTATGATCGGCCATCTCAAACAGTCTATGGTTCTTCTTCTATTAATTTCGTTTCAACGCAGTCGTACTCCACAATCATCTGCGAATAGTATGCGTACTACTTCGGTTGTTGCCTGAGGATTTTCCTTCCCTTTTGAATGGCTTGGATTGCTCAGAGAGACGATTCTTCTCACGATCTAGGAGATAGACGAGCTAAGGCGCCCACATGTGGAAGCAAAAGAATGTTGACGTAGGAACCCACGCTTTGGTGATGACGTTTATCGCTATCCATTGTGCTATCCCTTTTTAAATTAGAATTGAAACGACTTTTTATAGAAACCATATGTCCATTTTGAACGGCAGAATACTTTCTTTAGTAAAGCGATCAACATTTGGATCGTATGTGTTGACAAACATCACACCATAAACCTTCCCATGGAACCACACTTATGATATGAGATCGATTCATTTCTGTCGTCTAAAACCAACTGCAAATAAGCAAAGTAGGCTCCTCGAAACGTGACAAAGTGCCAGTTTTAAATATGATTATCTCGCAGGGTGGATACAAGGTCTCCTTGCCTGAAAAATCAGTTGAAGCTCTGAAATCGCATGCCTTACAAAGCATCACACATAACTATGTTCGTGTTTGAATCCCTATACACTATCTGAAGACGTAATTCAATTCGAGGAAGTATTTCTCTGGATAAGTCAAAATCTCAAAAGTTTAACACCTATTTTTGAATGGTTGTCACGATCGTGGAACACAAAATAGAATCACCGACGCGCAAGACTCCTGAAGTGTTTTGGATATGTTTTCAGAAAATTAACGGAAAGGGGACCTTTTCTCTGCTAGAAATGGAAGCGTCTCACAAATGCACATCACTAGGCGACTTTTTTTTTTGTTCGATTTTATAATCCAGGTCAGTATAAACGTCGTTGTAGTGAGTAGCTTTTCTCTAACAGAGTGGTGGTAATTGTAATTTGTAAGTAGATCTTCATTAGTGCTGTGAATCATCCACCAAATTATTTGAACTACATAAAAAATACGTTTTGTTTGTGAAGCAAAAGATGTCACTGAAATTTCAGCTATCGAATCACAACAACAGGAACAACAACAGCAACAGCAACGACATCAACAACGACGGCTGACAACATCTTCGCCTCAGTAGAAAATACTTGAGATTCATGAACTTCAATCTTCAACGCCGCAATTTATAGCAATTTTATCCTTCAAGTGTATGATATAATGCGAGTAAATCTTTGTTATTCACTTCTCACAACGGAACATAATAGGATGAGTAAGTTTGAAGCAATACTTTGTGATCGGGACAAACAAAATGACCGTCAACCTGTACCGTAAGAAGTCATATCACTAGGACAGTTAAAAGAGAGTTTATTTCTGCCAAATGTGAGAAAGAAGTGCTAACTGCTAATCAAAAAGCCTACTTCAGTTTCCAATATATTGGAGAAAGAACAGAAGTACTTCATAATATAAAGAGGAAAGTTATTTCGAATATCGAGATCTGTTTGTAGACTTATAGCAATCATTCGGAAGATCAGATCTCGCTGATTTCGAAAGTATGCTTGCTTATCAAAAAGACCATTACAATGCAATAGCAGTGAGAATGAAATATTTATTTATCCCATATATTTGCATATTTGGGATTTCTTTTTATTTCATAGAGATGCTTAGATTTTTCACATTGTAAGCGTAGAAGAGACTTTGTCCGATCGTCTTATGGATTTGGGTTTCTTATTTTTGCTGTATATCGCCAAATAAATCCGCATCTGAGTCAAAGTTTAAGCCTATGCACGCAAGGTATATGAACGTTGGGAGGAAGTCTTCGAATGATAGATCATAGTTTCGATTCAAAGTTTTCTCTAAACCGGATTAAAGACCGCAACATGTGCATCGCGCTGCGCGATCAATCAAATCACCCCGAAAAAGCAATGACTTCAAAAAACAAAACATCATCTTCTTCTCGCTCTTACAGAGTCATAAAACGACTATTTCAAAGCCAAATTTGGTTGCAGAATTGTCGAGATTTGCCGAGTGCTTCAAAACAAAGTGAAAAGCTATCTACAAATCCTAGCTTCAAAGCACTCTTAAAGCACGCCGAGTATGAAACTTGATCTTATAATTACTGCTATAACACTTCAGGTTTATTTTAAAAAAGGGTAGCTTGAAGTTTTTAAGAGTTTAGTCATCGAATAGTCATTGTCCCGGAATTAACTGGAAAAAGCTCTGTATTCAAGCAAAACATGAATTCCGATGACGGAAAAAATCTAAAAAGAATCTTTACAGATTAAATTAACTCAAACACACCCGGGTTATCGTCCCTGACGGCAGCTTTCAGCAACCCTTTAGCGTCCTCTGCACTATAAGGTGCCAACACCTGCAACATTTTCGTCAACATTTCGTCCTTTGTGGAACAGCATTGTGAAGAGCAATGCAAGATAAACGATTCTTGCAAAGCGACTACATCAACAGGTTCGAAACACTGGCCATCAAATGTTACAATGCGAAAAATACTCAGCAATTGGCATCTCCCTCAAGCGACATCAATAGGCAATTTTCGTTGAAAATTGAATGTTTTCAAGTGTGTAGTTGAGAAAATATACAACACCTTCATTCCAGGACAATGTGCAGTACCACGAAGCATAGTCTTGCGTATGTTGGGCGGCGACGCCAGGCTCGACACCGTTAGGGCCACGAAATACTATTGGACATGACACCTAGAACATTAGCAGGATGATATGTGACTGATAAACGTTAAAAATCTCTTAGGAGCAATTTATAACAATAATTTCAAAAACAACGAATGAAAAATAAATAATGAATGCATAGTGATCTGCAAAGCTTTTGAGTCACCTAGGATCCAAACCCGCATTTCACCCTGCCCGGAGGCACGTGTTCTATCTCCTGCACTACCGACGCCTGTTTTGCGCCACTCTTTCCACGCTGCAACGCATCTATCTGTCAGAAATCAACTGCCAAGCGTTTTGGCATGGGTAGTCGATGTCGACATTGAACCCAGGTACGCTGTCAGAAAACGAAATAATGTATTTGTTCAGCACCTCTTTCGAAATATTTTGAAGTTGCTTTGAACATAGAAAAAACACTTGATATGACAGCTCTCTTATAGTACAAGTTATTCTTGTCGCAACATCACATTAATGCCTTGAGTGGAACTCGCCTTTTTCAATCGAGCATTTTTTTTTACCATACACAGCAACGAGCACCCTAAGGTTTATGGATATTCGATGCAAGGACAAATTGTTGCGTATTTATGGAAATCTTCGGCGTACGCTTAATTCTACTTGGTGCTTTACTTATGGCTTCAACCCAAACACTTTTTAGTCTATAGCGTAGAAATATGAACCCTTCAAAATGAAAGATGGGTACTTCTCTGTTATCTCCACCCTGTTTCAGCCCCTTTGAAAAACGTGTTTTTTTTTCTTTCAGTATGGAGTTTTAGTGGTCTTCCGAAAGCTCAAATCACAAGATTTTGATGATGTACTTCAATTTCAGATGTTTTTTGATTACGTTTGGAAACAGAAATAAAAATACATTTCACACTCAAACATCACCGGAAAAAATTTTTACTCTAAGCCTTCATTATCCATTCGATAGCACAAATATCAACAATTTCAGTGATGTACCTGGTTTTTCAAAAAACTTCCTAGTGCCTTGTAATAGTCAAAAGAATATGGGGTTTCGCAAATTCGAATTATTTCCGATATCCGCATTCCATTTCGGCTCCTTGAGGGAAGAGGCGTTTTCTGATCCTTTCTGATGTTGATAATCTTTCGTTATAAATCTCGGAGATTTTGATGTCACGTTTTACTTCCAAAACGACTTTTTCATGCGCTGTAGCAAGGAAAATAATATTTTATTACACGAAAATAATATTTTGTTCCCACAGTCAAATATTTTTCTTTGGTCAGAGCTTTTCAACTAGACTTTTAGTAATTATTCGTCATCACAAGTCTCGACGATTTTGATGGTGTTTCGATTTTGTATAGGAATGTTATTTCGCGCAGCGACACTGGCACCAAGCCATCGCGTTTTTGTGCTGCCAGATCTGCGAAACCCACTTTTCTTCCGATTGTTAGAGTGCTATAAGGAAATCCTTTTGAGAAAGAAGTACATCGTTGAAGTTGTCGAGATTCGCGATACCGAATGGGTGTTGAAAACTCAAAAAATATTTTTCCGCCAAAATTAAGTGTTAAAATGTTAAAGTGCTTAAGTGTTAAATAAAATTTTATTTTTACTTTGAAACCACAATAAGAAGGCAATTTTAACAATGAAGCAGGCCGTTAAAATTCTCGTGATTCAAGCTGTTGAATGGCCACGATAAAGCCAGGAAAAGGCAAAAAAACGTTTTTTTCAAGGAGCTGAATTAGGATGGAGACAACGGAAAGATACCAAAAATACCTTTACTTTTTCTTCTTTTCTTCTTTCTACAAAAAGATCGTTGCTACGCGTTGCAGAGTAGGAAGAGTGGTGGCGACACTGCGGTCAGTAAGGAACGAGTGGAGCACGCTCCACCGGATAGAATTAATTGCGTGTTCGAGTCCTGTCTGACGCAAAATTTTGCACATCACTAAACATCATTGGGTATATTTTAACATCATAGTACTGCTAGAGGAGGTTGAATAAAAAGAATTTTGTAATATCAGAACAAACCCACTTTTCCAGCTGACATGTAATAAGTCTTCGCTGCAGAATTAATGATATGGTCTATAGATTGCATTGCAAAATCGAACATCATAAATTCACAGATTGGACGAAGACCAGTAAAAGCGGCGCCAACAGAAAGCCCTAAACTGAATGTTATCCTCTGATACCGTTTAATTTCACGCGGCGGTGGCGGATCGCGCTGCGAGCGGTGCGCTACAATAAAATGTGGTAGTTTGCTGATGAATTTAGAATTTGCAATGAAAAGAGGACTAATCGTCAGTGAATGGGTAAACATTACAGGAAAGACTCCAATATGATTATTTTTGATTGAAATAAACCAAGCCAATTACAATAATGAATTGCTTAACCGAAATGATGCTGTACATTGCAATACGATGCCACTCCATCGCTAATCGGAACAACTTGACATCATTAGTAGACTTCAGGAACAGTAACTACTATAGAATTGTGGAAAAGGTTTTGCTCTATAGTATAATGGATGACAACTTATATTATTCAATCATATTGCCACGTGAGCATTATTAATCGTTGTAATTTTTGTCTCAGGTTATGCACATTGATTTTTCGTGCTCTTCTAATATATCTCCTCGCAAGTCTCTACACAAACCAATCTCAGTATCAAAATCAGCAATTTTTGAACTATCGAAAGACTACTTGAAGTACGATGAAAATGTTTTATCCTGAAAAAGCCAAGAAAACACAACTACATTCCACACAGTGCAACTGCATTTCACACAGTTCGTAATGCTAAAGTGGAACTTGTTAGAAAAACTGAGCGAACGTCCATTAAAAACACATTAACTCAACTCCATCCAGTATCAATCAGTTTTTTTTCACAGCGACAAACTTTGGGAAATTCATCATTTCATCACTTGATATTAGAATACCTAAGGTTTCGAGTTGAAACAGTGCATTGCGAGAGCAAAATGTGGTACATTCGTGGAATTGATGAGAGAACGAAATAATAAATTACATCACCTGTAAAGCCCATCTCAGAAATTGGTGAATCTATGACCCGTTTATCACCATACTTTTTCCAGAGTCCTTTCGTAACCTAATAAAACTCATTTGACCAAAATATGATATGGCAAACCCGAGAAACGTGAAATAAAAGGAATAATAGGAGAAAACCGAGTATGCTCCGCCAGCCCGTGCAACTTCCTCTCCAATTATGAAGACTCGGTCATCCTTTTTTATCTCCTCATCTAGGGCTTGGTTTATAGCATCACGTACAGTTATTGCTAAAAAACATATAATTATATATGAGTGAACGCCAAATGTAAAAGACTCGGAAAGAGAGGAGATACATCTTTAGTCGTAATGATATATAGTGCTTCACCTAACAAATTTTGTTGCAAACCTTGAGCTGACGTTATTCTTCCGCTAGGACCAGTTAATCTTGTAATGTATCTTACAGAACTTCTCAAGGCCATTTATTGGCTCGTGTTCAACTTTTCTAAAATAATTTAGTTACTTTGAACTACAAGAATGAAAGAATATTTCAAAAGTACTTAAAATGAGTGATCATTTCGTATCTTATGCTATACAGAGCATAACGGTGACATGAACACGTGCGCAAATTTGAGAACTGAAGGAAGTGAAGGCAAATCAAGTGATAGACATTTGTCAAACACAGTTTGAGCCACCGGATTGTTCTCATTGTCTGACGGTCACTAAGAATTACTTCTTAAACAACCAACATCCGAGTTGCATTATATATTTTGCAAGAGGGATGGAAGAGAACGCTGAATTAAATCGCATTTTGTATACGTTACTTCCCCAGCGTAATATCGCTCTAGAGCGCTTTTTCACAAGACCTGCTAGCGCACTGTTGGCTTACTCAACAGTGATGTTATGAGAGGTGTAGTTCTTGGAAAGTTGCTGAAAACTTTCGCTTTTCCTCCTGTCTCACGCAAAAATAAGCTAATGGGAACCACAGGCTCTAGAAAGCCACTTCGTAACACACCTCTCTTCTAAGGTTTTTCAAACTCTCGTCATCGGATCGGTGATCTTCCCGCTGTGATAGTTACATCTTGAGGGATCTATTCATCAACACCTGATGTCAATCGGCTACCATGATAGCGCACTACATGGGAATATGCGATATTTTTAGTTCAGTTGTAATAATGGTCACAGGTGAATTGTGGGATTGTCAAAAGCACGTTAGCGAAAAACTCCATATATGTTGCAAATTATCCGTATTGGTAAGAAGAAGGAGTTTTTGATTGTAAAATATATTAGAATGCAGCAAATGATGCATATATATACATGTATACATATGAAGTTTTTCCGGTTATCCGGGAATACATGAAAATTCGACCTCATACTTTGACAAGAACTTTTGAGTTAAGTGAGTTCAACTTTTGAGAAAGTGTTAAGTCATTTGAAAGCTTAGATCTCTGGCTAGCGTAGTACGTGGCCGTTTTTTTGAAAAACTCTCTACTATAACGCTCCAACGAAAGGTAAACATTTGTACTTCACAAGTGTTTCTTTCGCAAGAAACAGTTTTTTCTTTAGACCAGTAGTAATCATTCGATAGCTTACGATTTGAAAATTCCAACGCTGTGCTTATTTTTTGAAGAGACCGTTTCCCTTCAAACGCAGCAGGAAAAAAACAAATTCACACACGCGAGCATGGATATTTTGGCTAATCTACGGGGTGGAGGACGCAAGGCACATAAGGTCGTTCCGACAGGGCGGTCGATCGATCGGCCCTTCCTCATGTCATGGAAGAGTGCGACTTTTGTTATCTAAACACGAAGTGTTTATCCACTTTGCAAGAAAGTCCAGATTATAAGCTTGACTCCATCACTGGAAGATTTTCCCTACAGGTTCATGTACTTCTCGTGCTTCCAGCAAAGTAATGGTTGGACTGAGCGGTTGATGTGAAACATGGATTTGCTTTGAATTTGACAGCGCTATAAAAGAGTGTTTTGGGAAATCGCTTTGTACGGCGCTAACTAGAAACTTAAGCTTTCGAATGATTACTGACACTCTGATGGAGAGTTCTTTCTCAGAATAAGGGACCGACTATTCATTCGTTCCCGGATAGCCGTGATCCTATATATATATGCATATATATACATACATATATAAACCCAATAATGTAGAGTGGTGTGCAAAAATATTTGCGTCAGCCGGGATTTGAACCCAGATCTCACTCTTTCCAATAGCGTGTGCTGAACTGTTGCACCACTAAATATTCATATTTACATATATATGAATGTGTATACGCGCACATACACATATAATATATATATATAAATGAGCAAGAATGGCTCAGTGATGAAGGTACTGTAGCACACGATTGTATGATGGTTTGTTCCTGCGCTCAAAGTGAACCACATCATACATCTTTCCAGGGTCGTGAGTTGACGATAGACTTGTCAAGGGCGATAGCAGCGCCGACTTGATACATCACTAGGCCACCGTAGGTGATTTCAAAAGGCAGATATGCATTCAACTATCTAAAATAATACTAGATGAAGTCAAATGCATGACATAACCCTCAGAACTGTTCAACTCTGAGGGGTCCATATTCCAATATACTTACTAATTAATTGATTTATTTATGATGAGTAAAGTCACTTTTATTTTTTTCATAAACTCTCTCTCTAGCTTAAATACAACACCATCAAAAATTCACCTTTTGTTACCGAAAAATCAAAATCCATGTTTCAGAATCGTGAACGGGCTTCTCTTTTGAGTTATCGCCATGAGATTAGGCGTTTTGTCACATGTCATCCATCCAACGTTATGTATGTTTCCAGATGTTAACTTTCCATGAAAACAGAAATTTTTGCACATATTATAGGTGCCATGAATTTTGGTTTTTACATCATCCGTGAGCGGTCGGTTGATTTTGTTTCCTATTTCTGCTTTTGATCTCGACCTATCATCATCTCCGAATTAACAAGTAGGAAGCCCGGCCAAGGATCCCTCGCCGAAATCCATTCCCTGGTAACGACATTGTGAAGAAGTAAGAACGCCCTTGCAAGGTTACGTCTGGAAACCAAGTAAAATCATATGCGCGACCAGCAATATACCATTTAGTATGTGCTGGGGTCCGCCCAGTTAGTGAACACAGAGCATCTAAATATGTAAGTAAGCATAGGTGTCATATATCGCTGATATTCGAATTGCAGAAGATAGCTTAGTGGTATGAGGTTTTACATGGTTAGAGCAGTTTCTAAATGATTAATATAAATATCCACAAGGCTTGAGTATCATGATGTCTTTTGGGAAGCTTTATAGCTAAACTAAGAAGAATGAAATTATCACTTCTATTTATCGTGCATATTTTTAGAAACATTAGCAAAACCTATAACATTGACTGAAAGTGATTTTGCTATTACATGACTTGTATCACACGCACAGCATCAAGGCTACAGGATGAATAGGACAATTCAGGAAGTATTTCACGTTGTCCAGTCTTTGAGGGATGCGCCATGCACTAGACTTGGTTAAGCATCGTTGAGGTTCACTCAATTTATATATGGTCTTTACACTGACTCACGGTGGCTTACCGCCGTATCAACTTGGTGCTGCTATCCTCCCAAAGACATATCTGGCACCATTTCCCGCCAGCAGAAGAATCAAAAACTTTGTGAAACGGAATCGTGGGATCGAACCAGGACCACATATGTACTGCAGGGCACTTCTAACCACTGCGTTAGAAGTAGCCTTCAAATTTCTGGGACAACACTTCGATTCATAAATGCTGAGAAGCATAGGATAAGCGCTGAGTTAAGGATAGCCTAAGTCTTCTCAACCAAACACAATCTTCTAAATTCTGAAAACTAAATTCTCACGCTTTTTGGAAATTACGAGCGACATTGTTTGAAACTATAGGAAATGATGAATGCGATCAGTTAGCTTCATACTTTCATGGAAAAAGACGCCTGATTTTCTTCGGGCACTAGTTTCAATTGATTACTCAATTATTAGAGTGGGCGTTGGACGGCGAGTATATCTTATTTTCCTTTTTCAACTCGTTTCTATTACGCTTCAATGATAAAAATAATGAGGACTTTTATTCCTATTCTACCTAATCAATTGTTAATCCAGACTTTCGAAAAACTCGCTGATTGGTGCACATTTTACTTTCATTGGAGAAAGGAACGACACAGCTCTTCGATGACAAGAATGACAAGAACCACATAAACACTATAGAAAAAGCAGCAAGCATCAGCCTTTCTAAAATTTTATTTTTTTCGTCATCAAAAAGTTTTGAACATACGGAACGAAGATGTGTTAGCATGAGAAATGATGCTAAAACATGGAAATATTACAGGTTTTAACAGCAATCGCAAATTTGTTAGGAGCTGCTATTTTGTGAAAAGCTTCAAGTAGTCCGTTAAACTCATGAAATCCGCTGGGTTATTAGAAAACCGGTACAAGAATTTCCAGCAGTGAAACTATATATACTGTATGACACTGAGGGACCGACAAAAATCTGAATGCTGCTAAGAAATAGCAGAACTTCATGCAATCAACTCTGTTCCTTTGAGTGGTAGCATTACTTTTTGACTGTTCCCTCAATATCGCTTTTAAGTTTACACAAAAGTCACCGATTTATTTTTCCAGAAAGGAATCGTAATGAGTTGAATGCATGTAATATGCAACATGCTTTGATGCCTTGGCCCATTGATAAGTTTATAGATGGTTGGATTTTTACCACACTTTACCACAGCCAGTAACTATTCAGATTTACATCGCAAAGAGAATAAGTGCTGTGGACAATCAACTCGAATCGCAAAGGTCTAAACATGGCCATATCTTCAAATCGTAGACCATAATAAGGATTTTTAAGCCTATAAGAGGTTAAGATGGCAATTATTAGCACCGATGTTCACTAAATGTCTATACTAAAGATAAAATGATTAGAATTCTTCAATGGGGGCACGTGGCCGAGCGGCTAGTGATGTCCAGCGTGGCTCTACGCGGGGTTGATTCCTTACCCTTCCACAACATCCACTGATAATCAATAACGAATGCTCTATGAAACATCTTCGAGACTGTGAAGAAATGTGTCCAACTAGTATTCCACGACATTTCTGAAGAAGACTGCCTCAAGCAAGCGATGAATGCGAGGAAACGAGTTGAATGCTAGAACTACTGGGATCCATACATTGAAAAATAAAGTGTGATAACGGTCGAATAAAGTATAAAGCAACTTTTTAAGCAGTTACGCCAAGTTTTTCAGATAGATGAAATAGCAATAAGCTTAGGAAATGTAATTTTTGATTGCAATAAATTTGCTGCCACACAATAGTGGGCGCGGTCCCTAACAACTGTCAACGACATTCATTTGCCACGGACAGGCGCTGTACTGCATAGACTTCTTGGGAGAAGTTTACTACAAATGAGATTCCTTACAAAACGTCTAAGAGCTTAGTCGTTCAAAATGATAACTTGTGACTGGACTGTTTTCAACTCTTGTTGAGCTTGTGGAGGAAAAGTCATTTGCGTTTTGTGAGTAAATAACCTTCCAAAAATAATCTGTGCTAATTAGCTTTCTCTTTCGAGCAATAAACCGATCTAACAAAGCATTCTCGCCTAATAATTGGGAACACTAAGAGATCATAAACCAAAATCATAGTAGAACCAGTGGTTAGTAAGAAAGTTCTAGGGTATTTGTAAAAATTGAGAATTTATGGATTAGTTTCACACAGAAACAATATTAGATACTCTTCAATTTGAAGGGACATCGTTTTCTATGGCTTTCTGTCATCGGTTCGCCAAGTTTCGGATTTCGTCGAATTGGGTTTGCGAGCATTTGAAGACGGTTCATCTTCCAAAGCAGCGGTCAGATCTTCGCTATTCAGCACTGTTGGACGTTCTGAGTGAGGCTTGTCTTCGACGTCAAGATCTCAGGCATTATGAAATGTTGAAACCAGCTCCCAGAAGCAGATTTGCTTGTTGTGCCTTCTCCTTCAACTTCGTCGATCTCAGCGAGTGCAGCTCATTGTGGAAGACCCTTCCTCCAATAATGACGCAATAAAACACGAACTTCGATTATACCGCTGGACACAGAGAAGACTTTTGACGAAGTGAAAATAAATACAAATAATATTTAGACCTTCAATGGGAAAATTCCACATAAGAAACTGTAATACTCCCATGTTATGCATGGGAGTTATCTCACGTTTAAAAAAGTGCCCTAAAACGTTCTTCCCAACCTGATATTTTTTTCACCAATGACTGACCCCTAATCAAAGCGGCCTCCTTTGGATTGATCGTGGTTTCACCTCTTTCAAGAGTGCTACGGCAACACGATATCCGTGGCATGCCGCTTTGCCGGAACTTGCACGTATAATAAACGATGTGATTTGCAATTAGTGATAGGGGTCAGAATCCAAAGGCAGTATATTCAAGAGATATCAGAGCAATCAAATTCGGTTTTCTAATGGCAGAAATCCACTTATCTTGTATCATATCATCATTCCGTTATCTCATATCATGAGATTTCTCATCCACTTTTCACTATGAAATAAGGATGCATCATCAACCACTATAAATTCCGTAACAAATGTACGATTCACTTAATCCTTATCTATTGCTGATACATATGTTTGTCCTTGGCGGGAAAATTACTGCAGTTAATGAATGACCTAGCTTATCTGTGGTTACGGAACAAGAAACAAGTTTTCGTGCAGACTACACAACAGGAATTTCAAGCAGTGTGACATATAACAATCGCTGGACTATATGATTCTACTGAGATGTAGATATAAGGCGGATACTATCATATGTTCGCAGTTTAGCATGCAGTTTTCCTTTTAGTTCATCAAGATCACCAGTCATTCAGAGCCACAACCAGAGGAAGGAGTTCTAAGACACATAGAAGAAAACGATGGTTTACGTGCAGTTCCTTTTTCATCTGATCACTCCAGTGGGCATGTAGAGCACATGGAAGATATGCATTGAGATCACATGAAAACGTTGTTGTATAACTTTATGATAATCGTTAACATAAACAACGTCGGAAATGGAAGTTTCATGCGCGATTTCTTCTAATTTATTCTGAAAAGAAAGCATTAGTAACTCAACGAGACTTTGTGTGTGATAATATAAGATATTACCAAAACTCTGCCATCACGAAAACCTTGCAAAACATGCCAAACAAGCTGCTACCAAGTGCGGTCGTAGCAGCAGGTATGTCGCTTGTCGCTGCTCTGATCGGCGAGTGACTTGAGCGGGCACCGGTTAAACTTTTTCCTATCACGTCCAGGAGTAGCCCAGTGACCTCTCCTCGAAGTAAGAAGTCATTGACAAATATATTTTTCTTCTAAACTTTTCTCAAAAATTGGAGCACGGACCTTTGGTGTTTCTGCTGCCCGTTTGGCATCTTGAAGAATTCAGTCGGCAAGCAACGGCTTTGTTTATCGATTCTCCTTTAACTCAGTACGTGTTCGGCCCATTTTACCTTTGATAGCATGGCAGAAGTATGGCGTCTAATTGTTGATCGTTGTTTACACAAGTCAAATCTTCGGATCATTTCTCTCATTTGTGTGATATGGGACACTCATAACACTGCTCTTTCGACCGCGCGTTCAACAACGTTAAGTGATCTTTTGTCTTGCGAGCGTGATTTCCGACCAGGTTTCTGATGCAAATGTCAAGACAGAAAGATTCGTTGTGGAAAATAATACAACTTGGACTGTTTCGATAGTGAACAAGTTTAGATCCTTTGAACAATGTTCCACATGATGAAGAATACCAACTCCATGTTGGATTTTAGGTTGTACTTGTTAGGAAATTACAAGCCAACGACAAACATTCTTGAGCGCACTGCTTAGAATGCATTTAAAAAAAAAAAGCATAAAAACCTGTGTTGATAGTTTTTGATGATGGTTTCTAGTGCCGAGGTGTGCTAAATCTCACACAGCATAGCTTTAGAGCGCTAAGCTATAGCGAAAAAATTTCTCCAGTGATTTATCATCAAATCTTATCGAAAATTTATTTCGCCTCTTTATAGGCCACAATCTTTGTCCTGAGTACTCTTCATCAACAGAAAAAATTTTACGCGACGAATTATGCTCGTGCGAGGATAGGTTTCTTGTCATTTATTCAGTGGTATAAGTACTGTTTCACAAGTCGCTTCTGACATAAGATCTCTGCCCCAGAATAGATTGACTGAGTGCAAAAAATGCCACAAAAGCCTCCGGGCGGTAAATCATTTAGTGAAAAGGAAGTACATGGCGTAATGCGCTTCATCAATTTGGCCTACTCACTTAAGCATTACACGTAATGTACCTAGGAATGTCATGTAATAGGAATCGAAAAGGTGATTGGGAGCATATCTGGTTCACAGAATAATTTCAAATCTTCTATCAAAATGATTTCTTAATCCTAAAAAAGTCAGTGGTTTTCTACTTCTTCAACCCCGCAAGTCTTGTTTCAATAAACCGATCTCAAAGAATTGGCAGTTTTTTAGCCAGGTATGCCTGGTCCAACCAACGATTCCGTGGATATGTAGTGGTATTCCAAGTGCACCTAATGATTTATTAAGCTGAATAATTTCCGAGGAAGATACACGCTATATCTGTTTATGAATATTATCGACCGATTATAAAAGTACAGTAAGAGAGTTCTGTGTACCAAACTAAACCGTTTATAAGTAAGTGATAGGGGTCATAGCGATCGGTCACGACATTTCCTTGCAAAGAAATCCCATACAGGTCACATCGTTGTGAATATGCTAAATACGCTAGACTGACTAGAATAAAACTCTATCACATCTGCTCTTGCAGATGTATGTGAAAGATGTAGAGACGATGTATGAGATGATGTTACTATTGCTGAAATAATCATCATACTTCAAGAGTTTGTCTATCTCGTATACTTCTATGTTCATGTGTGGTTTGAAATATAATCGCTGATAATTAGGGAAAGATTCTAGCGGAAGAATTGATAAGAGACTCATATGACTGATTTGTTTCCTATCAAAGCGATAACGAGATTTAAACGCTTACAATCATGAATATATAAGAAGATTTCCCTACTTCAACAATCATTTTATATACAGATGGGTTACGAAGTGAGCATTGACCCTGAGAAATGCCGATTCACAACTGCCGGCGGCACACCGAAATATAAAATCATCAATCACTGCGGCAGGAATCTCGCCTATAAGATAGGATCATTCTCACCCACTTCGCTGTTATGTGGGACCTTCACCTTGGCCGGCCAGTGTTTTGAAGAAGTTAATCTTACTTTCGTGATGCTATGTTAGTGATCCCAAAGAATTGTGAGGATGTTCTTTGCTATCACCAGTTATAAGTTATGTTGCAAAAGCCAAGGCTCTATCTTGAAAAAGTTTGTGCTGAAATAATCGTTAGAAACTGCTCTACTCATTGTTGAATAAGATTTCAGAACAATCAAGTCGTTCAGTTTTAGTCAGGATACGTATATATATATATATATATATATATACATATATATATATATATATATATATATATATATAGAGAGAGAGAGAGAGAGAGCTCATGTGGCGCAGTGGTTAGAGGTGCTCTGCGTATCACACGAGGTCAGTGGTTCGATCTCGCGCTCATGGCTCACCAAGCTATCCTTCCCTCCGGGGTCGGTAAATTGGTACTAGACAGGTCTCAGAGTTGTCTGCGATGATAAGCAGCACTGACTCGGTTCAGCGGGAGGCCACCGCGAGTCATTGTAAAGGCCAGATATGCATTCAATCACCTCAAACGAAGTTAAAAATTGAAGTCGAATGCGTGGCGCATCCCTCAGGGATTGATCAACGCCGAGAGCTTTATCCTATATATATATATATATATATATATATATATATATGTATATATATATATATATATGGTAGATGTCCAATTGTGCAAAGACAATTCGTGTTTTAAGCAGATAATTTTCTCTAAAGCCTTGTGTTTGGGACCGGAATGCCTAAATGAATAGAGTTGTGCTATCAATCACACGACAATGTTTGCGGATACAACCACCATACATGATCGAATTTCGACTATTTTAATAAATCATATGCTATTTCTACGATGAAATATTTGTGCAGTAGCGGTGCAACAATCACTGCGCATTGAACGATGAATGATATGCAAAACATTCAATCCCAGGCAGGAATTGCGCCCAAACTTGACCCAAGTGTGTTAAAAGAGCGGTGATTGTGGCGCTGTGCTGACAACACGTGCCCCGCCTGGGTTAAATGTTTTGTATAACACTCAACGTTTTTGGATATATAATTACGACATCATGGCTGTACTGAAAAGAAACGAAACAAAGGATTCTTACAGATCAGTCATTGATCTACGTCAATAACTCTACGTCTTGAACTGAAATATCCTCGTAGTAACAGTTTTCGGTACTTTTCCGTTATCTCTTCCCTGTCCCAGCCCCTTGGAAATTTATGCCTCAAATGGCTTTTTCATTGTGCTATGACAGAAAAAAAGAAATTTAATTCACATTCAAACATTTTTTGCTGGATAACCTTCTTTGAGGTTCCACTAATGATTCGATAGCACAAATCTATAAAATTTCAAAATTTACATGATTTTCAAAAAGGACTTCTTGGTGCGTTATAACTATCAAAAGAATATTGGTTTCGCAAATTTAGATCACTTTCGTTATCAGCATCCTATTTCGACCCGCTGGGAAGAAAGTGATTTATAGTTTTCCTAGAGTTTTTGAATATCTGGTAACATAAATCACGGAAATTCCAAAGGTGAGTTCGTTAATATGAATTTTTTAAAGCGCTGTAACAGTGAAAGTGAAATTATATCTTACGCTCAAACATTTTTTCCTGGAAAACGTTTTCCCTCCATTTATAGTATCTTTCGATATCAAAAACCCCGACAGTGTTACAGTGCAGAAAAATTTTGGTCTTACTCAAAGTACTTGAAAAGTCACCAGCAGAGTTGAGTATTATCTCTGCCGCCTTGGGTAGAGTGAAATTCTGTCATTTAATATCAAAACAAACAGAAAAACAAACCTTGAAAAAATTTATCCAACAGTCACTTTTGTCTCACTTGATTTTAGTATCAATAAAAGAAAGAAGGTTTTAGGTAGTATCTCAAGACAAATCAAAATACTCAGTACCAATGGGTAAGGCCTTTCCTATCAGTAACACTGGCGATGCGAGCAAGAATTGCTATGGAGAGCTAGCCTGCAAGATAACTATGAGACTAGTAGGGGGCGGATAAAGCAGAAATAAAGTGATGTAATAGATTCGATTATCTTCAAGCAATTGTGGATTGGTATGATAAGAAATTGAAGAGTATTCTTAACAGTGAACTTACTGTGTAACTTATGGAATAAGAGAGCACCTTGGACCCCAGTAAAAAAATTTTTGGCACTTTTTGGTTATAAACGGACTATTGAATATTCGACCTTATTTGCTGCACAAGAATTTCTTGTGGGAGTGTTAGCAATCATTTAAAAGCTTAGGTTTTGTGACTACAACTTCACCTAGGCAGTTTTCAAGGCACCGTTTTATGACGCTGTAGCATTCAGAAAAAATCATATCCGCTATGAACCTTCAGTTCTATATGTATACAATTTGTTGGAAGCACGAAAACCATGTCAACGTGTGGAGTAATTTTTGTAGTATTTTAGTCAATCGTTATATCTAGAGTTCTTTCAAAGCGGAGAAAAAATTCCGAATTGAATAGCAACATGTAAAGCGCAGTCGATCGTTTTGCCTCGCCTCGCTCCTGCCCTTGCCTTGTCCCGTGGAATAGCCGGTAAACAAGCTCGCCGAAAGTCTAAACTCAGTCCTATTTTTCCTACTAAACGATGTTTTCTGAGAAACTGAGCACAGCTTTGGAATTATTGATACTTGCGCCGAATGATTACCAGAAGAAAGAACACTGTCCACTCCACCGTCTGAGTTAGTACCCAGAAACCAGCATCTGTGACGAGTACATTGTTTATTAAGTTCTTCAATTACCTCTTTGTCACTGTCTACGAGAAATCAGTCGAGCAAAATTCTCTAGTCTCCATCTATACGCATGATAAAATCGTTTCATCGGAAGACTTATCTAAACATAATCTCTCTTGCAACTTTTGCTAATCATGAATTGTAGAAAAGTTCTGACGTATTGCCTGAAAAAGAAATTTTTGAAGATGCATTTTGTGCGAACTTAAGCTCATCAGAATGTTCATCTTTTCAAGCTTCGAACGACATATTACTTGCTTACACAGCCTACAGAATGGAACTGCCTAAGGAAGAATTCTTTTGCTGTTTCACTTCCACTTTAAATTGGGCGTAACGCTTCTGAGGCGTACTTGAGTTTTACAACCGTGGAATATTTGTGTTGTCGGTATGTAACTGAATCATCTTGATGTGGAGGGAGGCCAATTCGGCTTATAATTTCTTTTTTTGCTTAAGATTAATTCTCATGCAAATAAGATTTCTCAAGCATTTTGCAAATACTATAGAGCTTTTTCTTCGTCCCATAAGTAAAAACTTGATACACTGAATAGAATGAATTGTTGTAGCGTAATTGTTGTCCTTGGTATAAATGGAGGAGGATATCCATCGGAATCAGACTGAGAGATTTTTGGCTTACTAGTGGGAGGCCACAACCTCCTGAACATGGTCGTATTGAAGATGTTCGTAGACGTAGGAGCTGGACGACAGGAAATATTCTTGACATTTAACTAAAAAGATATACGGAGAGGGCGCAAATGGCGCACATGTTGTGTCGAAATCGCCAATATAAAACAAACTCATAGTACCAAAGATAGGGATAATAAAAATTAGTATTATAAAGCTATAGAAAAAAGACTACTTCATATTATAGTAGAGGTTGTAACTCCAGAAGTACACCAATAATCGAGAATTTATAGGGAGTAATTTATATGGATGGAGTAGCACAGCATAGAGTGCAGCATCACTTTTGCCAAACTATTCCCCGACTTGTGATTTTCAATCGTTATAATGACTTCTGTGGATAAGAATGAAAGGCTGTATGTGATAAATAAATGGTTTATGACGTAATAATGCGCTCAGAACTACAACGTGATGATATAAATGTTCGATTAACTGCTTGAAAATCTGTGGCTATTGATAAACGCGCATTGTTCTTTACATAACAAAAGAGAGATAAATATGATGGATATATGAATAAATATGATCAGAATAACTTAGCAATGTTTATTAACAGCTTCAGTTACGACCCTTCCGCAGAAATGTGGTTTTTCTTGCGGGTTTTCGGAGAAAACATCAACGCTGTTCCCCTTACCCATAACTTTATTGAGGCTTTTCTATCATGTTTTTCCACTTACTAACGGTGAAATCCTCTTTAGTGATAATGAAATCCTAGACTCCATCAGAAAAATACCACATTACACTATAGCTCGGCACGCGATCGCGCCGCTTGCTGTGTGGAAATTCAACGTAGAACTCAACGAGTTATCTGATTTGCTTCTTATCAAAGCAGTACTCAAAGTCTTTGGTGTTTTACTGCCTTTTCGCAGTGTTATGATGTTTCATAAATACCTAAGAGAATTGTTTGGCGAGCAAAAACACGGCCTCAGGCGGGAATCGAACCCGCGGAATCGAACCCGCATTTCATCCTATCCGGGGACGCGTGCTCTACCACTACACCACCGCGGCACATTTACCCGAGCACTCCGCGACTCATTGTAAAGGCCAAATATGCTATATTCACCTCAAACAATGTTAGATGAAGACGAATGTATGGAGGATCCCTCAATGATCGATATATTATCAAGTGTTAACAAGAAGTAAATATTCCGATTGCGAATATAGAAAGAGATAATTCTTTTCAACAATTATTTTACATGGAGATGGGCTACGAAGTGAACAGTAACCCTTCAAAAGGCCGATTCACAACTTCCGGTGGCACATCGAAACATAACCTTACTAATCAGTGAGACAGGAGCCTATAAGGTTAAATCATTCTCTTCTGCTTTATTGTTAGGTGCGTCATTCACACTTGTCAATACTTTGAAGTAGTTAGTCCTAATCTTTCGAAGCTTCTTGATGATTGATGTAACTGTTTTTGCTAACATGAGTCGAAATTATCGGCTGTATGTTACGATAACCAAACGCTCTCTTAAAAGACCATCTCTCAAAATCGCCGCCAATATCTGGTCATCGTCGAATGAACTTGAATAAATTAGTTTACCCAGTGTTAGTTAGAACACTTTTAATTTCTCAAAAAATCCATAGCAGATGTGTAATTAGTCTAGAAATTTGTAGTACCAGCTGCAGTGTGTTAGGAAAAAAAAGCAATGTGGATGGCAATAGCCCGGTTGTCCGACGACAATTCATGTTTTTAGCAGCTCATTCTCATCAAAATATTATGTTCGGTAATGGAATGCCTAAATGAATACAGATGTGCTATCGAAAGACATGGCAGTGTTTGCGAATACAGCCGCTATACAATATCAAATTTTGCTAAAAAATAGTAAAGCAAACGTTAATGATACAGTATGGAATGATATCACTGTAGCAATGTACGAACCGCTGGGTAGTTTCAATGGCACTGAGATCTGCTCTGGAACATCGTATAGCAGGAACGGATCTTTTCGTTATCGGGCAGGGATTGAAGAATTGACTTCTTTTACTAGACGGAGTCTTTCCATCAAACTCTTAGTCATCATCCGAAAGCCTTATCCGGGAACTGCTGAACATGCTCTTTTTTCAAAGGCCTTTTCATAGCGTTTAGCATTCACAATAAGATTATGCTTCACACGCAACGGGAGCTTTTATTACTCATAGGTTTTCTCATAAGTTTTGGCACTAGAGCAATAAACATCAGAGCTAATAACTAGAAGTAATTAGAATTGCTTAACAACGCTATCCAAAGTATGCGCCATTAGCCTGAACACATTTCTGTAACCTCTCAGGCAACAAATCAGTACCGCTTTGTGCAGAACTTTCCGAGCTTTTTCTACTGGTGCCAATTTTCAGCCGCAATCTTATCCTGTTTCAAGACAACGCAAGTTGCATGTCGTTAAATTGACAAAGAGGAAGTTGACCGAGCTGAACTGAAAGTTGCTGAATCATCCGCCGTACGGCACTGACTTGTCGCCGTCCGACTATAACCTCTTAGGATCGCTGGAGTACTTCCTGAACAAGAAAAGTTTTTGAGATATCAATCATTTGCGCCGAATATTGGCAACTTTCTTCATATCTATGGATGACGAGTTCTATGAGCGCGGTATCAATCACTTCTGGCTAATAAATTTGGTGTTTACTCCTGTAATATCAAAACTTCTGAGAAGACCTATTCTTATATTTATATATTGCTGGACAACACTCTTTCTATAAATTGCTGATGGTTATTCGACAACTGATTTTTTGAAACACTCAGAAATCCCGCGTTTTGGAAACACTTTTTTACAGCGTTATAGCAAAAAGAAAACATGTGTGTTTCACGCGTACGCATTTCTTGTAAGGTGGAACTCTTTCCTTGAATTTATGAGTAACGGTGCGATAGCACTAGTTTCGACGACTTCGATAGGGCGTATACTTCCTGAAAAGACCATATCACTACAGTGTAGTAAAGAAAATAAGATTGAGTTTCACATACGCCGCGCATTGCTTGTCGTTCGCTGCCTGATGGGTGTGGATAGATAATGGGCGATTGATAAAGCATGCAGGTGCGATTCACATATGAAGTGCAATTTTTGTGATTGAATTTAAGACTTTCATCTGCTTTGAAAAAATCCGGATAAAACGTATGACTCTGTTACTCGAAGATTTACTCTACACGTTCTTAAGCTTTTCGTGCTTCTAGCAAAATATAAGGTTGACAATATTAACGTCACCCGGCGCGTGAAGCAAAATCTTATTTTGATACTACAGCGCTATAAGAAGGCCTTTTCAAGAAAAGCACGTATAGTAGTTATCCGATATTTAAGCTTTCAAATGATTACTAACAATCTTATGGATAGCTCTTGTCCAAATGAAGAGGTCAATCCTTCATTTCCTGTCCGATGACGGAAAAAACTCATGAATAATTTTTTTCCTCACCTTGCTGTAAAACTGCTACGAGAGTATCTATTACTGAATAGTTCTGAGTGGTACAGAATGTGTAGACATCTATCGGGTAGTTGTACCTCAACGATCTCTTCTAACGGGTGTATACCATATTATTACTATTCATCAATGCGTATTTGTAAGTGGTACAACGTGGACACAAATCGAATGGGTGGGCGCCCACAACTATTTTTTGACCGCATGTATATTGTATTTAGGAAGCTTCTGCTACCGCAAACAACGAAGAGCATCTTTATGCATCATAGAATCACAATTAGAACAGCATTGTGAACAGACATAATCCACCAATTTCCTTCTTATGATTAACGTTCAATCTCAAAAATAATTACCATTTTGGATCAGAGATGCTAACTCATAGTCACTCTGATATTGAGAGCGCTTTGATTAGTAAATATCATATTTAAGAAACAATGTTTGACAGTGCTTTATCAATGAGAAGTACGTGCGTAATCTCCAACAATGTTAAGTTATATCTCCACTACATCGATTAGAGTGAAATTTAGAATGAACCAGTTAAGTAACACAATAAATGCAAATGAAACTTCTAGAAAAATTTCACGCAACACATACTGTTGATCACATCTGGCATTATCAAAGAACAAAGTTTCTGGTGGCGTTTCAAGACAAATCAAAGTACTCAGTACCAGCTGACAAAGCTGTTGGTGTCACTGAAAGTGGTCGCACAGTCGTAATTGAAATCACCAGACAGGTATTTGATGAACTGCGTTTCTTACAAAATTTTTCTACAACTGACTGGCATTTGAATCATGCTGACTATATTACGATTGCAACTGGTAAAAAGAGACATGAATTTGGAAGTTTTGTAAGCTTTTTTCTAGTTACTTACCATAGATTATTGCAGACCGTTGCAAGTTATGCGAAGGTAGGCCACCTTATGAGTAGGTTTCCTCCGAAATGCTCGTGATTCGCATATAAGTGTGCTCTTCTCTAAAACAATTTTTGGTCTGGAAGGACACAGAATAGCTTCTAGCTGTCTTGCGCGCCTTTGAACTTCCGACATACCGTTTACGTCAGCAATCTTGACGAAAATCCGGAATTCAAAACTGTAAATATGAAATATCACTGACAAAAGTAGTAAAACACACTGAAATGATTCATATTCAACGACGTCAAAACGAAAAAGTCGTTCATTCATCAATCAAACAGCTATAATGAATATTAGGAGCAAAATCTACTTCGTTTTTGATTTTCACGCAAAGAAAAATTGATGGAAAAAATTTTGAGAAAGCAATGCAGCAGGTCTGCCTTTACAATCTTTAACATAGAGAAGAAAATGAACGCAGAAAAACACTAAAACCTAGTTTATTATCATTTTATCACCATACGTACGCTCATTATATGACAACTTGAAGGTCATCTGTGAGACTGACAGAAAATCTTTTATATAGTCCATGCAAGTTTAGTCAAGGATCCAATTTCAAACTTTTATGACTAAGGAGATGAATGCTAAGCAGGTGATGTCAAGAAAGATATTTAGTTTGTTCTACCAAGAAACTTCTATGTACATATTCTATAAAGCACTGAAGTGCATATATTGTCGGCTTCAACTATACTTAGCGATAGCAGACAATGGTGAATGCTCAAATAGCTTGTATTGTTTGGCTAGAACATTCCACAAATCCACAGACCTTTGTTTTGTAGTAATCATGCTGCAGCCGCCTCGTCATGCAATATTTTGTGAACACAGCTGAACTAATGAGAACACCGTTCTCTTTTTCCTTTTTCAGATGACTTTCGTTTTAGCCTGGTAAAGGACCTCCAGAGGAAATGACAATGAAATACTTCTTAATCACTAGCACTGGCGACGCGAGTAAGAGTTGCTGTGGAGAGCTAGCAGGATAGACAACCATGAAACTAATTACTGACGGATAAAACGGAGATAGAATGTTGTGACAAAGTTGCCTTTTTGGTAAATGTAGTAATAACTATTTAAAAAGCTCTCTAAACAGTGATAAAACTGTGGTGAACTTCTAGTACCTCAAAATACACGTGGGAAATTTATTAGCATCGAACAGGGCGGAAGTATGAGCTTATTCTCAATTTACGGCAAAAAATTCAGTCAATTGCGAGAAAGCTCGTAACTGACGCCTATAACACGATAAGACGAGTAAGGAGAGAGAGTAAAAAATGAAGCAAGCAAACAGCGTGCACACAGAATTATGAAAACCTGTTTAGTCGGGCATCTAACAATACAGCTCAGATTCGAACAGTTCTAGGTAATCACTCGATCATCTTTGACATAAATTAGACACACAGCAGATAAACTTACGGTTATATTTTTAGTATGTGTCACAAGTTTTTTTAGAGAAAACTTGTAACAACTCCTTATTTTCTCTTTGTCATCAGTACCGTTTGTAGTACTAGATTGATGAAACAGCAAGTGTGGTGTATGCTTTGTTGAAAATTGCCGTTTGATATTGTAAAACATCCCTGAACAAATATGATTATGTTATGATTATTTTAATGCAAATTTCTCTTTCCTTGTACTATTGCTAATGACATGCCACTTGCTATTCATTTTATATTTACTTCGGAGTATGGAAAGGAAAAGTAATTGCTTTTCAGACCTCGAATTCAAAAAGAGGTTGTAAAGCAGCAGATGCAACTCAAAAATTATCAATACATTGGACTTGGGAGTGGATAACAAACGCAAAGTTCAGTGGTGGCTCAAGAGTTTCGTAAATGAGATAAAATTTACAGAAATAAATCGTTATTACTTCCGTATAAATCTCATCAAATGTCACGGGGAAAGCAAAAAAAGAAACTGATTCTCTTGAGACCACGCGAGTAGTTGTAGTAAATTTCAGTTCCGATACCTTTTTCACCATTTGAAGTATTTTACAAAAACGATTGGAGCTCCGGAAAGGTACAAAGCCGCAATTACTTGTGCACCAAGCAGAAAACATCGAGTGGGTTGCACGTGGGCTACCACTCTCAACTAAGCGAACATTTCGTCATTGTGCCGTTAGCTTTGAACAGCTTTTATTTTGCTCAGTTTAAAGCGATGATGTAGGATGTTTATTGAGAACTCCTTAAATCTATCTAAACACCATAGTGGATTGTTGTAGATTCAGCTGTTAACAGTAAACAGCTTCAAAGCAGTGTTTAAAAAGCTAGTTCACAAAAATATCGCCACAAAAACGGTGTTCTGGCTTAACATCTGCATCATGATGGTTCTAACTTCTCTGTTCCTCGACTACTACTCAAATTTTTGTCATGTGTCTTTTTAGTAGAATACTACAATCTCACATTTCTTCTATGAAATTATTGTCAGAAACGTCTATTAGAAAATGAAAATCATAGTTTCAAAATTCTTTTCCTTCCAAAATATTCCATTTATATGCGTCTTCAACTTACTGATGGAAAAATTGAAAAAAAACTCGAATTGAAGAGTTGCATATCTCACAAGAAGTATGTATTGCACGATATTCATTCCGTTTCTCCTTGCTCTGCTTGAATCAACTATGGCCGCAGCTCCAGCCGATCTTAGATGCACAGCAGTCGACGGAACTGATTCCAAAGTATGTAAATACTATGTAGTTTAAATGAGAACTTGACAAACCGTGATTACTGCACCACAAGTGAGAAATGAGTTTTTAGTACACGGATAAAGCAGTGAATTGTAAGGACAAATTTTCGAGTGCAATGTGCTTGCTGCTCTACTCAGCAGCCGTGGAGGTTGGAAAATCCACAGAAAGGAATGAAAAGTGCTTCCAGGTGGATGAATTTTCTATCAGTAGTATTCATAATCATTTCACCGCACCAATAGTGTTACTGGCTCGTTCCACCATCTAGTCATGAAGAATGCTTGAAGAATTGGAAGGATAATCTCATCTTGCATTGCTTCAAATAAACGTCCGTAATCTCCGTGGCTTAGAAATGCGACCTTCATATATTTATACTGAAAAACGACATACTTGTTCTCATAATGCCTTACACGTCTGATATTGCTCTAATTATGATGAAATTTGCCACGTATAACTTTGGAATTTTTCTGCTTTTGCTACTTTTCTATTCTAATTGGCCGCTTTCACTACAGCCTTCAATAATCGACAATTTTTCAGCATTTAAAGTACAACATGCTCCAAATTGATGAGTCAATACTATTTGAACTTCCTTTGTGGTTAGTCGGCTATTAGCTAAAATCGCATCTACTTTGAAAGAATAACAGGTGATGTGGTAGACCTCCTTCCTACTTGAATTCAAACGGACCACTGATTAATTGTTGAAGGCATCATCGGAATATCCTAGTACTTCTCCCATAAAGACTCCGTTAGACTGCAATCTTACAATACTTTTTTCTTCTATCGCATCGTTTTTCTTCTCTTTAGGATGCTGACAAGAAACGTAGTGAAGAGGTGGTACAGGTAGCTGCCAGTATATGTCCAAAGACGTGCGGTTACTGTTGCATTACGCCTGCCTACAATTGTAAAAACAAAGACGGTGAACCTTTCGACTATAAAGATAGAAAAAATTACAGTATTTACCGGTAGCTCAACTTTCTCTATGACAGATCGATTCTGATGTTGATCTATGATAAGGTATGCACATGCGATTGAAATATTTTACCCGCTAAGTTGAAACATAGGGAATGATAAAACTTTGAATGTCTCTCAATTCCTGAGGAGTGGGCTGTGCATTCGTCTTCAATTTATAGCTTCGTTTGAGGTGACTGAAAATATATAAGGCCTTTACAATGACTCGCGGTGACCTATCGGTGTGCCAACTCAGTGCTGCTTATCGTCCGAGACAAGTCTGGCACCAATCCAGACTTCCGGAGGGATGAAAAGCATAATGAATCTGAGCGTGGAATCAAACCATTGATTATGTGTACCATAGAATACCTCTAACCACTGCCCCCACATGTAACCTGAGGCGAAGCATAGTGAGCGAAAAGCATGGACGTTATATTAGTAATGGTTACCTTTCCTACGTGTTCAGCATTTTTGATTTTAATTCTATAAATCGTCGCAATACAAACTGCGAAAGCGTGTGGCCCACTTGTTATAGATGCCTTGTGGTTCACATTTGATTGATATTTTTATCATCACGATCTAGACAAATTATGTCCAACATCATTCTGCAGTCGAATCATCAGCATCAAACCTTTTATAACCTAATATTACTTTATTGATATTTCATTGACTTCGCAAGTAATTGTATGAGGTGAATATGCATACAGTCCTTATGATGTTTCATAGAGCCGAATGCATAACTCAGGTAATGGCATGAATAACGCTTAGTAATCTCTCGTCCTCTCTTCTTCCATTACATCGTTCCTTAAGTTTAGTACTAGAGCATAAACACCAGATTTATTGAGCAGTATTTAAAATTTCATACTTTTCGTTTCGAGTGTTTTCTTTAGACCACTCTCAAATTTCAGTATGCCTGATAATCATTTTTTGGGGCATGCACGGTCTTTATAGGGCTCAAAATAATTGTCACGCAAATTGACTTTTGAACGTGTTCTAAAAAGACTGTCGAAACGAAAAGTATGATATATTCAGCGATACCAGCCAGGAGTGTAAAACAGTGTCCATTCACCAATAGTTTCACTTAATGGTACGTGTAAAAAGTTCGTCTACGCTAACCCCATATAAGGGTTGGGTCTCCCGAAGAGAACTGGCTAGATAAAGGAGAAGGGTAATGCCCAACTGACGAGGCCGTGAAGGCCGAAACACATGTACCAGGTTTATAAGTTGCCCTATAGAAGACCACATCCATAGTTTGAAATAATGATTATCACGCATATCAAAATTTTAAAATTTTAGCTCGTTCAGCTGCGCATTTTCTTATGAAAATTTTGGTATACAATTTGCTTAAACTAGCTTTAAATGGAGCGGTCTTGGGAACAAATTCGCTTGCTACTCAAGCACGAATGGCGCATAGGGGAAAATGCTAATGAAGCGGCGAGCAAGATTAATGGAGCTTGGGGCGATGATACGAGTGCAGAAATGGCGGCTGAGAAGTGGTTCGCAAAGTCCAAAGCTGGAGAAAAGAGTCTGGAGTGTCAGTTGCTCACCGACGGTCCACCAGAAGCTCGATTAATCTTCCACGCCGCTTCACTAGCATTTTTCTCTACGCTCTATCCGAGTAGCAAGCGAGTTTGTTTTAACGATAGCTCCATTTTGGAGTAAGTATAGGCAAATTATATACTCAAATGTTCATGAGAAAATGTGTAAATAAACAATACCAAAACCATGCAACTTTCTTTGCTTCTGACCAACGAATTTGGCCCTCATTTTTTTAGAGCCAAAACTTATGCGTAAAAGTCTCATGGTGTGTTTCCACGTATTCATTAGCCACAAAAGTAAGACATTTCGTACGCTGTTTTGACTGACTCTTGTAATATTTTCGCCCTTTTTATGAATGTTATGCACGACCTTATTAATAGATATCTCTTGAAATCTTGGAAATAGCCGAGCTGAGCCTTTCCCACCTGGCTTGCGAGGAAGAACTTTGGCGGAATAGTAGAATCAGCATTTTGTTTTCTGATAAACTGCACCACTTTGTCTTCACTACCATATCGCTAAAGATTTTAATTATGTCTTCTTTCTAAATTATAAAAGCTTCCCTGAAATAGAAGTAGCAGCGATTTTTTTCAGTACCTCGTGTAAAATGTGAATCGGTAACGATGGAGCAGTGCGACGATGCAAAATGGAAAACAATTCTAGCTGAAGACTGCCCGGCCGTTTGCGGATTTTGCGAACAAAAAAGTGTCTTTGTACTTCTGTCATCGATCATCGTTAATTTTTTATCCAATCAATAGCAATATCAATGTCAGATCCGAATTGTCAGGACAAAGTTCCTGCTTGCAAAAATGATCCCAGCATATGTCGTAATGTTGACCTACAAGATTTCGTGAAGGTTTGTCTTTTGAATGAATAGTTTATCAATTAGTTAACGTGAAGATGCCATGCTTAACACTGGAAGATTATACTATTCAATCTAACAGAGGCATAATATGTCACCTGTAGGTGGTTTGAAGATGGTTTGAAGATTTTTTCTAGGAGAACTGTCAGGCGACATGCGGTTTCTGCAACAACTCTACTACTACTGCTTCTGCTACTACTAGTGAGTGAACCAGTAACTTATCTAAAACAGGAGACAATTTTGTTTCCATTGTCCGTTATGACATAATCAAAACAATGCGGATTTTTCGGTAAATGCCCTGAGCTTCTCGACAACTGAGGAGCATTTGAAATCTCGAAGACTTGACACGTATAAGTACGCTTGTCTTTTCAGCATTAAAAGCGTACACTACTTTTATGAAGATTTTTGAACTCATTTAATTCAATTTTTGTAAAATTTGGAAAATTAAAATCAAAAGACTCACGACGAAAGGTTGTAAATCCTAAGAACATTCAGTGAATTCGTTGTATCATAGGAACTTCACTGAAAAGGGAGAAACTGATTTATCAACGTCAATTGTTGGCACCTCACCTCCGCGGAACTGAAAAGTCTTTATCTTTTCAACGACAAAAATCAATGTGCACTAGCATTCACATTTCATTTAGCAAGGTTTTTGATGATTCTTCAACAATTTTGGATTTGGAATTTTCGTTGCACTTGATAGAGTAGAACTATCACGCTAGGGAAACTGATGTGGGGATGGTAAGAAAAAAATATGATAAGGATAAATGATGTGATTGGATGGCGGCTGATTGGGGCCAAACAGCGTTTTCGAGAGTAGCTGATATCTTTACAATATTACATTCTCAGTCTTTTATTTACCCCCTATTCGTTTTCAGCGCTAGGTAAGATGTGAAAAGTAACCACATTTAGCTTTATTCAAGCTTTCTATACATTTCAAGTTCTGCTCATATCTCAGCATTCTTGTAATCTATTTTATACAGTACCAAAATTGATTATGCACCAGATATAAACTTAGCATTTCGATTTCGACCACGACTTTTGTTTAACTGCGTTCATGTCAATTCATGTCGCCCACATTAACCCCACTGGCTAATAATGATTGCAGATAGCCACCGACTGCGGTGAACTTTTTGATAAGTAAAGCGTTTAAAATCTTCAAGACGTGCAATTTTGTAAAAAGGCTTTATTCTATTGAAGTCACAGCATAATAATTTATTTTTCCATATGCAATCAAATATTTACCATTTTCTAGATTATTACAATCTGACGTCTCCAATCAACTTTTAGGAAACTCAAGAAATCAAAATTTAAAAATCCGAGTGCAAAAGTAGCAGCATTGACGATGCCGGCAATACGTTAGGAGACGCCGTATGTCACTGCAAAATCAGTTTCATTCCGCCGTTCAGCAATGAAGCTAAGATGAAAAGAAGGGAGAAAACGAAAACGATTTGCGTTTACCACAATAATTCTGAACGTCAGCTGCACAGAATTGTAGAACTTTACTATTGTTCGCATGCACGAGCGTTCCAATATTGTTCATTACACTCAATGAAATTCGCTATGAACTAAGGAGATATGGAATATGTGCCTTTTACGGTGAACGATTAATTTGTATACTCTATAGATTAAGTGATTCATGTCTCATATCGGAATAAGCGTGTTATGATTTCATTTTTTCAGCACCAAGCGGTGGTGGCGCATGCGCTGACCTAGCAAGGTAAGACTAGTTTTTTTTTTCCTATCGTTCAAGCATTTTCAAAACGATATCGGCAATAGTTCTCTTAACTTACTTTTTTGTCACAGAATCATAGAAAACGCAATGCGAAGCATCATGATTTGCTAATAGCCATGGCTTTCTGACACCTTTCCTATGCAGCGCATCAGATAATTCTAAAACAGCATAGGTGGCATCATTTTTGTTCCATGTTTTATGCATATTGAGAAGTTTGAAACTCAAAAGAATAAAGAATTTTGTGGAATTCAGTCTACTACGAATGCGCAATGCATTTGTTTGAATCTATGAGGGCTTATCAATGAACCAAGACAGCGATTTATCCTCGCAGTTGTAGTTGCCTCTTTGCTAACTCTCGAAGTATAGGGGGACTGTTATGAGAATAAGACTTAAAATCATCAAATAAGGATTACACGTGTGTTGTAGGGCTGTCGTTAACTAAGTCGCTACACTCGTCATTGCGCATATTTCAATTTTTATCGACGACCATTTCTGATTGGCCTAAAATGCTGAGTTCAAATTATGATGTCTGCCGTGATTGATTCTTCTTGTAAGAGCATTATGGGGAGCAACAAATCATGCTGCTTTCAGTTGCTCATCATGGGTCAGGAATGGCTTCTGCACAAGTACATTCTACACTCAACAGCAGAAGAGACAATACTGCGGCAAGTCATGCAATCTCTGCTAACCTTGAGATGATAGCCTCACCAATGTCTAACGGCTTTATTATGTACTTTACATAATGTTGAGCGATTCTTTTTTCTTGAATTTATTTTTTTCTTCTATGCATAATTGATACCGTACAACGAATGAAATGTATGTAGCATTTTTGAGATGTCAAAGCCGTTTTTCCCTCTCAAAGTCTGTTTTTATTACGACGCTAAAAAGAGTAGATTGCAAAATGAATACGATTAGTCCTTTCTACTCATTCAGAAAGATAAAATATTGACACATAAAATGTTTATTACATCTTCTTGAAGTGATTTTATGAGTGAATAAAATTTTATATCAAGCCGTAGAAGGAGTTCTTGGCTCTCACAGTCCCGCAAACTCTGATGTCAAATGGCTGGCTGTTTCCTCAGGCAATCATCTGAAAAACAGAAACGGCTGCTCAACATGCTTTCCGCTTTCCAGCGCTGTTCATATAATGTTCAATAGCCTATTTCACTGCTTATACTGTTGATAATGTGATTGATGCTGATTGAGAAAAAATTGTACTCGGTTACTATTTTTCATAGTTCGCTGCCAGAAGACTTTGATAGGAAAAATGATGTGGAACTGTGACAATACATTGAGAAAACAACAAAAGTTATTCTCGACAAGTTTGCTACACCGCCGTTTTGTCGTCGATCTTAGCAGTTTGTCAATTTTTCGCTGATACAATTTATGGTGAACGGAGTCGATGACACCACCATGGATTATCTGTAAACTTGGAGTCACATCAATCCTTGTACTATTCATCTGCCCAGAATGAGAATCTAGGAGACCTCTATATCAAGAACTAGTTACATCGGAGGATGCTCGCAAACTAACCCATTCGAAAAATCTGCAATTATGACCTCCACCTTCGGGATGGCTTTCGCCTGTTCTAGCTAAAACGACAAAGAACTAACACTCCTTCCATTATGACTTGATATTAAAAATTTTAGTTAAACGCTCGATTTGTCTGATGCTTTACTCAATTCAAAAACATCATTTAAATAGAAAAGTGGTTCAACAGAATGCAGTTGTTGGCTGAAAATTTCGTGCAGCAGTAACATAGCTACTTAGTAAATTTGAAATCCCCTTATTATAATTTTTGTGAACATAACGCTCTGTCGATACATTATAATTTCACTTCTAGAGTACTTTCGATTTTGGGAAGATGCTCAGAAATCAGCCACAATAAGACGTGGAGAGCAGTATAGACAGCGTTCAGCTCCCATAAACACGCAACGAAACAAGTATCAACCATCTAACTTTCCCAATCCGCTATGCGGATAAAGCGTATATTCACATTTCTAAACGTCGAGAACTTTGCGTAAAACTATCAGGGTTTGAACTGAGATTCTCAAGATGATTCGTAGAATGCAATTTCAAGCTGATTTTAGCCGCAACCGCTCGCATGACCCCCTATGTTCAATTCAACACTGCATAATATTGCCCTTCGGTAAAGACGGATTGGCACAAGTACGGTTTAGTGTGCCTATCATCTTGTGAATCATGTGGCTGAGAGTACATTGCCTTAAAGGGTAGGTCACTCTGCATCCACATAAAAGAACAGTCGGCAAAACTAAAAGCTAAATCAAACACACCACAAGGAGAGCAAAGAGCACAAAGACTTGGATTTTCTCGAAGAAATTTCGTATTCTAATCGATCAAGAAGGAACCGTGATCTGTTGAGTATGGCGAGGTTGGGAGAACCTCAGTTTTGAAGATTACCATAGATGGTAGTATCAAGTTTTATTTTTGACCAGTGATTTAGTCACTGGATGAAATAGCCCCTACTTTATTGCAAGTCGTAAAACGAGTTGTCGAATTCGACAGCCTTGCAAATTCTGTGGATTGCTTCAACTAATGATCAGCTAAAGGACACAATCACATGATCAACATGATATCTGCTTCCCAGTGCTGTTCATGAGATATTCAAAGATCTTATTATCCTCTTGTGATGCTGATGATGTAAGTGATGTGATTAGCCTATAACACTGGAAAAGATGTAATTTGTACTGCGTGCTCAATCTTTGTTGTTAGAAAGTTGCGATGTTTAAAAATGATGAGCTAAACTATGACAGTACTGAGAAGACAAAAAAGTCTGCAATCGGTTTGCTGCACTGTTTGCTGTCATTCCTGGCAATTCTCAATTTCTAATTTGAAAAATTCGAATTGTTCAGGCTCGACGGCATCACCAAGGAGTTGCTAATTAAGTGAAAAAATTGGCGATAGGTCCAGAATTTAGGCGCTATCTGGTTGCCTAGTAATTCCGAAAAGATAACTTTGGAAGCTTTCTGAAGGAAGAGGGACTTCGGAAGAGGCTTGTGAAAGTCACTCTGTCACAAAATTTTTGTAAATGGAAATACCATGCTCACAATGGTCTTCTTCCACAACGGCCCAATTGATAAGGAATTTTCACCTCCTTTCATTATAATTTAGGGTGAATAACATTATATTATGAAGGAAGCTACTACCTTGATGATTGACTAGAAAAGTATCACATTATTCAAAAAACAGTTCAACAGAAGATAGTCATTACTCCTAAGTTTTGTATAGCAGCAAAAAAGACATTCGGTAGAAACGGAGGCAGCATGAACTTACGGTAAATAGCCATAAGGATTTTGTTCTACTGTCTTCATTATGAATTCACGTCGAGTAACACCTGGGATTGAGAAGATATTCAAAAAGCAGAAGAAAAGGAATTTCGAGGCTGGAAGACTACACTTATGTGGATTGTGCGTTGAACGATATATGAACATAGAGAAGAAGCTGAAGTATGTTTTAATTGTTTACACTTCTAGCATGTCACGATCCTAGGTAAAACGCTCTAGGCAATTCAACTAACCCTTTTGAAATTATTGGTAAATCCATTATCCAACTTTTGCACTGCTCTAGCTATTCATTCACCGTCTCTCGAAGAAGATAAATGAGTGCCCCGATAAAAATGGAACACGAGTTCCACTCCCAAGTGAGGTCAAATTTTTGTTTGAGCTTGTTTTGATTATAATACTTGACAAAAGGTGGAGCCGTGAAGTCATCGGATGGCAGTATGGAGACGACGAAGTAAGAGTAAATAACTTGGTAGTTGATGGCTATCTATTGTAATAATCACCAAATTGATGAAACCACTCAATCTCCAGGAGTATGAATGATTTTCTTAGGCAGACATCTGAGCAGCTCTCCTCTCCATCTCTCTCTCTCCCTCCCTCTCTCTCTCTCTCTCTCTCTCTCTCTTTCTAGCTTGGATCAGGTAGACATCTGATAAGTAGCTCTCAAACATACTTTGTGATGCTAAGAATTTAATCAAAAAATTGGATCAATTTTTTCTTGATATTGAATTCAAATTAACTCTTCCGCAAAGTTGCGACTGAATATCTAATAGAACTTTTATGATTACTTACTTGGTTCATGTAATAATGAAGGGATCTATTGAAATTTGAGCGTGGTTCTAATAAAACACATGAAATAAAGGTATAACATGATGAAAACACCGGCCAAAGAGAAATCGAGTGTACGACACCCTATGTTAGGTGAAAATTTCATTTGACATAGAGTGTATAAGGTTCGTCTTTGATACCTCTCTGTAGGGAGAGCAGGCTCCATAGAAACTGACTAATAAAAAGATCGAATGACAACGGGTTCTGCCCGACTAACGAGTCTGCAAGGTCGAAACACGTGTATTGGGCTGTACCAGAGCCCTTACCAGACCACATGACAAGTTGGCTCAAATAATAATGAAAGGATCTATTGAAAGTTGAGCGTGGTCTTAGTAAAGCACTCGAAATAAAAGTATGATTAATTAATTTAGTTCCATTTTTTGGTTAAGTTACTCATTATTCTATGATACCATTAGCCGAACACATTCTCCACTACAGCTCGTTGACTTTGAACAGCTTCATCTTTTTTTAGCGCGAAGTGACTATGAGACAGGAGCTCTATTGAGACTGTGTACGATCCATTGAAACTTCGGAGGATTGCCTTGGAAACAGCTGCTAGAACCAGTAAAAAGCATCGTTACACTAATGATATAAATAAGGAGCCTGCAGTACTACCGTCATTGAAGACGGCGTTCCGGCTCAGTTTTCTCCCATACTCGTCTTATTGCTGCTGCCGCTACAATAGTTTTGTGAAAGCAACGACCTCGAGTGCGCTAAAGTGGTTCTGAAATTATCTCCTTAAAACTGTTGACATTGACCTGGATGTACGAGACTATATATATATATATAAATATAAATATATATATTATATATGATATATATATTATATATATTACATATATTTATGTAAATGCATAAACAAGTAACTGTTCCAGTTCTCCTTCTCTTTTTCCATCGGTCTATTTCTATGCTTTCCTCATGTTTTTCTAAATAGTTGAACCAAAAAATGACTAACGCTACATATTTTAGAGAAATTATGCATCGCATGGTATTTCTACTGTTTTTCCTAACTCTGCCAGAATCAGCTAAGGGCGCAGCCCCAAAAAATCTCAACTGCACCGAAGTCATTGGTGACGATCACAAAGTGCGCAAATAGTGTACAATTCGAATAGAAGTTTTCAGAACCGATTTCTGATGAACCTTGGCAGCAGTAGAAATATTTTGATAAACTACAGCTAGTTAATACGATTTTGGCGTTACAAACACATTTTATGCTGATTTTTTCCAACCATCCTCGTGTCAGTTAAATAGTAAAGAAAAATATTGAATAAAAGTCTGATCAAATGTAACCACTGCAGCACCATAAAACCTGAGCTTTCAGCATTCGAGCAGAGCGGTTAACTGCAATGATAAATACTCGAGTACAACCTGCTCGTTGATCTATCAAACTCCAGTAAAAGTTGGCACCAGCGAAGAGAGAGACGCTAAGTGTTTTAAGGTGGGTGAAACACTTATCGGTAGTATCTTTGCACTATAACTAGAAACATTGTTTCGCTACAGGGGTAGGGAGGTGGGGTGGCTAATGATGGTCGACGTGAAGTTGATCTCCACTCCTCACCCATGGAGGTGCTCGTGATTCCTTGATTTTCTCCACATAGAGCTTTTTCATTTGAATATTGTTGATCATTCGATGGTTGGAAAATGTGGATTTTGGCGCTGTGCTTGTTCTTGAAAACACCTTTTTAATTTTTTCCTGTCGGCTTTTACTTTACTGTGAACAATGGTCATCGTTGCAACCTTTTCTGTTGGTCAGGTACACTAATTCAAAACGTAATTTTCATTTCGTTAGCTCAGCTTACTACAAAGGCATTTTCAAAAACAAGCGCGGCGCCAAAATCTTTACTTTCCCAGCGATTGAATGATCATTAGTATTAAATTTAAAAGCTCTTTTTTGGAAGAATCAAGGATCGAGCACATTTCGCAGAACGCCCTAAATTCCACAATTTTCGCACTACTAAGAAATAATTTTTGAACCGCCAGGCTTTTTCTTATCAAAATCAAATTTATAATTGAAAATAAGTTTGTGGAGGTCTCTCCAACAATGTACTTTTTTGTAGCAACAAAGTATTCTTAGAATCAAATTTCATTTTATAATACTTAAAAAACCGCTATGAAGTTTGAAAAAGAATTGTAGTTACAGAACTATACTTTTTTCACCAGAAGGACGTTCTACGCAGATTTCTTTTCAATTAGTAGTAAATTGAGCATTTTTTGAGCCATGAATTGGCTACACAGATGAATAATATAAAAAAAATCTACACTAACAGTTGACACGTTCTTTTTCATGATAATCCGGCCTTCTCGTTGAAAAGTTCAGGCTTTTACGAAGCTTTGGCGATGATCCTAAAAAATTTTTTTCTGGAAAAATCTCTTCAATATCATCTTATCATTTACTAACTTTCTCAAAGCTTTTCTGTGAACCCAAACATAATATTGAGACCGTTGAGATTTGGACAATTTAACGGTTATTGAAAGTCTGAATGGAAAGCTGCCAGGCGAAAGATGCTTGATTGTAAAACAAAATTTTCTCTTTACTATCAAGGCATAATATGAGAGCCGTTGGCACTGTTCTATATTATGGAGACGCCAACTCGACCCCTTGTAAAAATGCATTTCTTGGTCTTCTTCGTTAATCTAGTATTTATTGGATAGCACAAATCAAAAGAATTTGAGCGATGTTTTCCGTCTTCAAAATGGCCTTGTCTTTAAGCTGAAGAAGTATGAATAGTATTTTGTTTCCCATTGAAAGATTTCTCTCTGCCCTAGGCTTTCCTTCAGAGTTTCATTAACCAATCGATAGAACAAATCTTAACAATTCCAATAATCTATTTGCTTTTTTTGAGGGACCTAGTATTACGCCGTAACAGCCAAAAGAAGATTGGGTTCGCTAAAAATGGATCAAGTCAACTATCCTCTCTTCACTTTTATTTTTTGGGAAAACCGAATTTCTCCATCGTTTTAATGTTCAATTCATTAATTGGTAGCTTAAATTAAAAGAAACTGAATGGTGCATTTCATTTTGAAAAGGCCTTGTTGTCGCGTTGAAAGAGCAGAAACAATAATTTGTTCCTCATTCAAAGATTTCTCGCTGATCAAGGACCCTCTCATATAGTTTCGTGGTTCAAACGATAGATCAAATCTCAGAGATTCCGGTAATATTTTTGGTTCCTTCAACAAACTTATTAGTGCTTCATGACAATCAAAAGAAAATTAGGTTTCGCACTTAATGTTTTTTCAGTTTTCAAAGCCCAATCTTTCGATGATACAGCATGATACGAAGATGATATCTAAAACCGAAGAGATTATTAAATTTTTAAGGTCTGATCTGTCGACTATTCACTGAAACACCAAAGGAGCTGCTTTGGTCAGCGAGAAATCTTTGAATGAAAAACAAAAACTGATTTTTGCTCTTTGAGCGCAATAAAAAGGCGTTTTTGGAGACGAAATACACCACGAAACTTCTTGTGATCTAAACTATTGAATGGTTAAGTGAATATCAAAAACCACAAAAAAATGAGTTTTTCCAAGGCATCAAAGTGAGGAGCGGATAAAGAAAGTGAGCCCCATATGCGAAATACAACCTTTTTTTATATGATACAGCGTAATGCGTGGTTCATTTTGATAACAAAATAAATCGTTCGAATTCATTGGATTTGATCGACTGACTACTAAAACTCCGAAGAAAAAGCTTGGTAAGTGAGAAATCTTCTACTGAGGAACAAAATTTTATTTTTGCTCTCTCAGCGAATTAACAAAGCTTTTTTTAAAGATAGAAAAAAACCACTCGTATTGTTTTGATTAGTGCTATCGAATGATTATATGAACATTGAGGAACACTGAGGAATGCGCTTTTTACAAGAAGTCGAAGTGGCCCCTCCGTAATAGAAAATTACAGAGCCGTTTGGAAGATGCATTACACTGTTCAAAATCTCGAGATTCATAGCATCAAGTAATTGTTAAAGCGTTAAGAAGTAATAGGGAAACTCTTTTTGAATTTGTGTGCGGATAGGGGAAAAATTATCTACAAACTATCCATTGTTTCCCGATATTCAGCCATTTTTATAACTTCCAGGTATTATATATTAAAAATATATCAATAATAATAGATTTATATCATTGAGTTTTTTGTACTCTTTATTACAATTGAGTAAAGCTAATGTCATTGGAACTGCATAGTAAAAAAAGAGCTTTTCGTTTGGACATGAACGTGACATTTGCACCAAATATACGAGTTTGTAAAGAAAATTGCGAACTATCGAAATATTACAGGAATCTCCGATGTCTTTGCAAAACAGTTGAATAGCCTTAATCAACAATAAAAATTGCGCACTCGCTGCGATTTGCACTGCGAGTGGCGGTAACAAGTGGTGGTCCTGATAGGGTTAAATGAGGAAGTTTGCAGATCGAAATGCCGATTATGATAGGCCATCGAAAATCAATGGAGATTTGGAAGTTATGAGTAGGAAAGCGAAATGAGGACGGAAGCCATACTACAGGACTTTCGTCCACAACATGTCTTTTACATGAAAAATCCTTTTTTGAAGAGTCAAATCGTCGATAAACATGTAATCTCCTATAATCAAGACTCATGTAGGTGCCGAGTGTATTTTATAAAGAGGTAGTCTTGTCTTTAACACCTCAGTGGTAACTGGACTTTGTACTGGGCCCGAGTACCTACTATTCCGTGTGAAGTGTTGGATCAGCCATAAACTGCAGAGGAACTCTTCTTGTTGTTCAACAGAAAACAAAAGAAGTCGTGGTTGACGATTACGTTTTCAATAAAATCCTCTCCTGCGACTGGTGAATTAAGCGTAGACAGACCGAAGGTTGTATACTGTTTAACAAAGAACTTGGATTTTCCTCAATAACTGTCTCAATTCGTCAAGCAAGAACTTTGACTTGCATTGCTACTGCCACCATTAATGAAATGATCGAGAAGAGAAGAAAGCTAGAATTTAACCTTACTGCGAAGTATCTAAAAAAACGGATACTGAATAAATGCCAGCCGTAGAAGTTCATACAGGATGATTCACTTGGGCATAAGTAGGAAAAGCTATCGGAAGGAACTAGATGGTGAATCAATATTAAAAAATGTCACCGAGATCTTCATAACTACGAACTCTCGCCATCTGCCCCGATGGACGAAGAGTGAACCATTACTGCATCTTCTATACATGGAATTGATATCGTAATGTACTATACCGATTGTCTACGTTATACAACGCTCGTCTTGGACTCTACAATCCTACTAGAGAGCGTCTGGGTTCTACCCTTTATAGTTAGAGCTGCGTTACAAGGAATGGAGAGAGGCACCGTTTGAAATACATTAACATCATTGACGCCTCTGTTGAGTTGGGAACCACAAATTGTATGTACTTTACGTAATCCATGTAATACCAGATATACAGAGCGAAAGAATGGCAGACCAGTAGGGCCACTGGGCGCAACTCTACGAGTCAAGTCGGCCAAAAGCCTGCAATCAAGCGGCTGGGAAGTATATGGGAGGCGGTTAGGAGTCGCCTCCAACAAATAAGCTCCTCCCGCTCCTCCGAGAGAGACTGGCAAGCTACTCGTGAGTACCCAGCCTCCACGTTTAGAGCCTGGCAAGCTACACGTTGGGTGTCAAAATGCCAAAAACAGTAACAAATATGGGCCTCACTCCCCTGACCCCGAAAGAGCCCCTGGTACGGCAGCGCCAGGTAGGACGAGTACGGAGAGGCTGCTAAAATCTCAAGGCCGAACTAGGCTGCCAAGATCGAAACGGACTAAAATGGCGATCTGTACCTACATCGCAAGAACCCTTGCTCAACAATCCGCTGTAGAAGATCTATTGATTCAAGCAAGAAGAATAAGGTATGACGTCATTGGCCTGGCTGAGACGAGAAGGCGCCATCCTTTTCACGCTGTCTATGACACCGGAGAAGAACTGTTCCTTGGAACATGCGATCGCAGAGGTGTTGGTGGCGTTGGCGTCCTCGTCAAATCGAATTTGACCGTGAGCATTGATTCGTTCGAACAACTATTAACCCATATCGGACGATTACGGTTGAAACGATGTGGTTCTATGCCGGCTTTGACCATCTTCGTTGCTTACGCACCAACATCAAGCTATGACGAAGACGAAGTCGAAGCGTTCTATATGGACCTCGAAAAATTCTCCAGAGAAGATCATACATTCTTCAAGGTCATTGTCGGAGATTTTAACGCAAAAACTGGACCTAGAAGAACGTCTGAAGAACGTCACATAGGGACCCATAAACTAGAATGGAATGAACAGGGCGAGAGGCTATCCGAGTTTATCATGACGACCCAAACCATCCATGGTAACTCGCAATTCCAAAAGCCTCTCTCTCAGCGATGGACGTGGGAGTCTCCCAATGGAGAGTACCATAACGAAATAGATCACATCATAGTAAATCGAAGGTTTTGCCTGACCGATGTCGGTGCTGTTCCCAAGTTCTACACGGGATCAGACCATCGCCTCCTTCGCGCAGCGTTCCGATTTTCGAGGAGAGGAGAGAAAGTCGCTAAATTCAAACAACGAAGTCCCAGAACTACCTTAAACTGGGATGTATTCAAATCATTAGTCGGCTCTTGGGAAGATACCGTTGTCGACAACATCGACGAAGAATACGATCGACTCGTTGAATATCTTCACGTTGGCGCTAAAAAAGCCGAAAGTCCTAAGGTCACGAAGAGACGCTTGTCTTCGCAGACACTCGAGCTGATACGTCAACGTGGAATCGCACGAGCCGCAGGCAACCGAAACCTTACGTCCGAACTTGCGAAACGATGCAGAGAAGCGATAAAAGAAGACCTTAAAGGGAGAAGAGCAGCTGTTATGGCAGAAGCTGCAGAAGCTGGGAAGAGCATTCGAAAAGCCCAGCGAGGCTTCGCCAACTATAAGACCAAAATGATTGCACTCCGATTCCCTGACGGGATGCTTACAGCTTCCAGAAGGGCTATGGAGAAAATCATCCACCAATACTACTCGGATCTCTTCGATAGCCATGTTCTCTTACCGTCATATAAATTGAAAGAGGACGAATATGTCGTTCCACCGGTCCTTCCTTCCGAAATCCGACATGCTATATCGTCGGTGAAAAACAGAACAACACCCGGTCCAGACAGGATTAGACCAGAACACCTGAAGAATCTGCCGCCAGTTCTCATCAGCACCCTGGCTCGGCTCTTTACTCGCTACCTGTCAGAATGCAAGGTCCCTATTCAATGGAAAACCAGCAAGATCGCATTGTTGTTCAAAAGGGAGACCTTCACGACATAGGCAATTATCGCCCAATCTGCTTGCTGTCCGTTGTCTATAAACTCTTTACTCGAGTCATCCTGAACAGGATTGACAGAACACTGGACGAAGGACAGCCATGCGAACAAGCAGGGTTCCGAAAAGGATTTAGTACCATAGACCACATCCACACGATCACAAGACTCATTGAAGTATCGCGAGAGTACAAACAACCACTCTGTCTCACTTTTATCGATCTGAAGAAAGCCTTTGATTCAGTGGAAACAGAAGCGGTTATAGAGGCTCTGGATAACCAGGGCGTCCCTACTCGGTACATAATGATCCTTCGTGAGCTTTATAAAGATTTCACGACCAGAATATCTCCATTCTACAACAATATCACTATTGACGTAAGAAGAGGGGTTCGACAAGGCGATACAATATCGCCAAAACTATTCACTGCCACCCTACAAAACGTTATGCGAACATTAGAATGGGACGAAATGGGAGTGAAAATTGGCGGTCGACAGTTAAACCATCTTCGCTTTGCTGACGATATCGTTCTCATAACACCAAACATCAGCCAAGCGGAACGAATGTTGACTGATTTCGATAACGCCTGTGGAAAGATCGGTCTTCAACTGAATCTAACGAAAACAATGTTCATGAGGAACGGATGGGTTTCTAATGCCCCATTCACGCTCAACGGAACGACAATTTCCGAATGCTCCAGTTACATCTATCTAGGTCGTGAAATCAACATGATGAACGACCTAGCCCCAGAGTTGAGCAGGAGGAAACGAGCGGCTTGGGGAACGTTTAAGAGCATCGAAGATGTAGTGAAGAGGACAAAGAACATCCGACTCCGTGCCCACCTTTTCGACTCGACAATTATCCCTGCCCTAACGTATGCAGCAGAAACCTGGTCGCTACGTAAGCAGGATGAAAGATCACTTGGAGTTATCGAACGCGCAGTCGAAAGGTCGATGCTAGGAGTATCCGTATTTCGCAAATGAGACAAAGGATCCGAAGTTCCGACCTACGTCAACGATCGAAAATCAGAGACGCCGTTCTACACGCCAGGATATCGAAAATAAGGTGGGCCGGACACGTGATGCGCTTCAACGACAACCGATGGACGAGAGCCGTTACCGACTGGATTCCTCGGGACGTCAAGCGCTCTAAAGGAAGACCACTGACCCGTTGGTCCGATTTCTTCACGAAAGCGATGGAAGAAAGATATGATGCTCAGCGAATTCCTAGAGCGAGGAGGACCCACTGGGCTACTCTTGCACGCGATAGGGAAAAATGGAAGAGTTGCTGGTACCCGCTCGAGTCACTCGACGATCAACGGGACGACAGGTTGAACAGGTGATATATATATATATATATATATATATATATATATATATATATATATATATATATATATATATACTATGCTTTGAAAGCGGTGCTATGATAATATAACAGCATTTACAGGAGCATTGCATGATCTGCAAATATTTGTGCCTCAGGAAAGAATTAATGCCACGTTTCACTTTTTTTTTGGAGACGTGTGTTTACACTATCTACATGTAATCCTGGGAAGCCGTATAATATCTTATCTTCGGAAAGAAAATTCGGACCAGTAGAGGACGACATCCTCGGTTATTTCACCCAAATAGGATGACTAGCAGAAATTTTTTGCTACCCGTCCAAGTTACCAGTCGGGTACACTCTACAAGCTTGTCACAAAGATCACGTTCTGTTCGTATCATGAAGTTTATGTGAAGCACATCCAAGAAGCAACAAAATTTCGGCAATAATTCTGCTACGTAAGCCACATCCAAATTGTGCATTTCAGAAGTAGAATCGCTACCCTGTGCTAAATTCTATCGGTTATTAAAGCGTTCAACAGTGCTGAAAAGAGTGTAATCTATGTGCGCTTGTCATCAAGGAGTGGTTTTGATTCAAAAATGCACTCTTATTGACTGCTAGCGGAACTGTAGCACAAACTTACAGCTTTCTCACCGACCACACGCCATGTCTATAGGAAAGGTGGGTTGGCAAGGCGAAACCAGTTGGTCAAAGTTCTATACTGCCGCGATGCAGGAGATAATAATGTCGCTCCACTGAAACCAGGAAACGAAAGTACCAGTAGAGAATTTCAATCAAACCTTCGCTCCACGTATAGCATAATTATCCTTTCGACAGAATCGATATCGAAAAATTCAATAAAGCAAGAAGTGGATCGTCGAAAGAATAAAAAAAGACAAATCGACGAAGATCCTGTCTGTGCGCAGGTGAGCAAATCGAACTTAGTAGTCGAGAACACCTCGCGCGATATCTTGAACGTTTCTTGAATACAGAAACAGCTTGAAAGGAAAATTAGATCACATAAGAAGGCAATATCGGCCACATATGAGCCTCTCAAAAAGCTACCAATCAACAAGTGAATTTAGTTCCGCACACATATTTTCTATCCAACAGTTCGTCACCGCTCTGTAAAATGGGCTGGAAGTCCAACCACATCGAAAAGTCTGCGTAACATCAATAAAATTTTTGAAGGAAGTCACCTAAAAATTGATAGGCCCTCACTTTGTCTATTTGGAATACGCTGAATTGAGCATGTCAGATTTTTAGAACCTATTTCATTTTGAGGTCCAGATAACATTGATAGTGAAACACGCGGACCGGTCACATGATAGGAACAGACGAGCAACCGGGGCAGCTGACTGAATTTCAAAGAATACAAACGTCCCATTTGGTGACCACATATGTTGTAAACCGACATAAAGTCAACCTCCTCCACTTGCCAATAACCACAATCTCAATACCACGAAATGGGCCTCGCAAATGTCAGCATGGGTAGACATGCAATGGGCCAGCCAATCGAAGGATAGCGCGCTTGTGAAAAGGTTAAGAGAGAAAAGCTTTTGCTCGTTCCTGTAATTCTGCCGCTTCTTGCTGTCAAATGACTAACGGCAACTTTGCCATGTATGACTCCTCAGTTTGATTCTATGTTTTTTTTTCAATCGTTCACAGCGATTCTTCACTCTGAACTGTTATATCGAAAACTAGAATTGACCACAGAAGCGTCTTAAGATCGCTATAGCCCTTTCTATTGCATTGGTGTTAATCAGCTGTTTTAGAATTTTCTAATGATCGGACGTGAGTTTGTTAGTACAGTATCTGTTTTATAGTAGGGCGAGCTTTGGCGGATTATGTATTCACAGAATCTCGAATGACAGAGAAGACTCCAGAAAATTCCAAACTTGTGAAACTCTTGCGCCATTTGGGACAAGTCCACAAAACTTTGGCGTTTACAGTTACAAGCAATACCAAAATTTGATCTGATTCTAATCGATGAGAACCCGTGAGATCCTGTTTTTAACTTCGTCAGGATGTCGAAGTACGGCTAACTTGAAGTTGAAAGCGACCTTGCTTTATTCGCCATGTTTATGAGAGTAGAGAATAACAGATTTTCGAAATCAAAGTTTCAACCCTGATTTTTCCACAATAAATCGTGCTTCTGTGCAATCTACGAAGATGGTTTTCTACCAAAAAAAGTTTTTTATTTAGGCTAACGGGAAGCGCAACGACGAGGCTGTACAGTTGGCAATAGATATTTGCCCAAAGACGTGCGGTTACTGCTGCCTGACGCCTGCTTATAACTGTAGAAATAAAGACAGTAAGTCACTTGAATTTAAAGAGGGTTTATAGGCTTCTTATATAACAGAAGAAACAATCAACAGTTCAAAATTTCGCATTATCACCTATGATTTGCATCTTACCTAAAGAGAGAAAAGTGTTGAACTACGGCACGCCTGTGCAACATTGCCGGCGAAGTGCATTATCCGTTTGATGAAATAGGAGATGATGGTTAGCATAGCTGTGTATGACACATTATCGCTGAACGGTAAACAATTAGGAATTTTGTTTGATCATATCACTGAAGGTTGTAGATCAATCGACCAATTTGTACTTCGTTTTAACACTTTATTTAATCCATCATTACAGCATCTTTTTTCACTGTGCGGATCCCAGTATTTCTAACATTCGGTTCGTTTTTCTTCTTCTTGAACGGCATGGAATACCGGTTGGGCGAGTCTCTTTGCACTCTCGAGGATAGCCTGGCTGTAGCGTTCCATAGGGCGATAATGTTGACTACCGGAGAGAGTTGGGGATGGAGCCCGGCTCCACGCGCGCCGCGACAGACATCAAAACCATTCGGCCACGTCGCCCCCATTCGCTCAATAATGGATTGGATTTCATCGTGTTTGGGAGCGTGGAATTTTTTATACTCATCATTACGATTGCAAAAAGCAATGCTTTTCATCCTACTGCTTACTGCCAAACTGATCGCGATATATACGTCTTCTTAAAAACATTAAAGACAAAGCATTTAGTAGTTATGTTCATCTCATGAGGATCGTCTTTCATTCGGTTCCATTGAGAATCATAATGAATACTCACTTCAAGAAGAGACTTTCAGAGCCTGTACATACAGCCGTTCAGTCTTCTTATCTTAAATCAAGGATGTCAAATGTCCGAAGGAATAAGAGATGCAACTAAGTTAAGGCCGCAGTATAGATTCACCAACCATGCGTCTACTGAAGAGCTTTTTCAACAACACCGCCACTTGTCCTACATGCCGTGTTTGTTGTCGAATATGCCTCATCAATACTATGAGAATATTCCAAAGATCGCTGTTTTGAGGAAGAAAAACATTGAAAATTTCTTACTCAAAATACTGCGAAAATAGCTGCCCCTCCGATATCTTGTTGCCACTAAATGTGCGTTCTGCAAAGTCCAACGAACACTTTTCCAATTTAGCGACGCTGTCGGGAACGATAATATTAGTGATCAGCTTTTTAGAACCTCGGGTAAAGTGTGAAACTGTAACGATGGAACAATGCCACGATCTGACCTGGAGAAGAATTTTGGTGGAGGATCGCCCAGCTGTTTGTGGGTTTTGCGAAGAGCAAGGTATATTTACTTTTTATTTTGCCAATTAATCACTATCTTCAGTTTAGTCGGCTACTATATCAATTGCAGATCCGAATTGCATGGACAAAGTGTCCTATTGCAAAAATGATCCCGGCATATGTCGTGATATTGACTTACAATATTTTGTTAGAGTACGTGCTTCTTGTAAATCGTTTTTTAATCCATTGTGATTGATTGATTAGATCTTGCGATGAATAAAATAATATGAACCCAATAATGTAGAGTGCTGTGCAAAAACATTTGCTTCAGCCAGGTTATTCGATCTCTCACATACATAACAAGCCATTTATAAACTGATTTAACGGAAGCAGTGTGTAGAATAGTTTGAAGCCTCTAGTAATTTTAGGAGAATTGCCGGGCTACGTGTGACTTCTGCGAGACTCCTGTTACCACTACCATAAGTGGTCGAAAAATCATCCGAAACTGGAGACAACTTTTCTGTTGTCTGAAGAGATCAGTCTTGAAATCTGGAGGCAGAACAGATTCTCCATGGCAGCTCATTCACTAGACTAGTCAGAATTTCAAAGGCTAGGAAGCCTATGGAAAAAAGCTTCGCTTTTTTGCAGCAAACTTTCCTAGAATGATTTTCTAAATTTTTCATGGAGCTGCTTCTGCCTTTCAGAAGAGATTTTAAAAGATCGAATGTCCCACTTAAGGCATCACATCTCAAGGAGAACGCTCATGAAGTCCACTGTCACACATATATGCTTTTATGAAAAAGGGAAAACTACTTGCTACCTACAAAAAATCGAGCATCAATGCCGTAAAATCGTAATACTCACAATGTCAGATGGAGACCAAGAAGATCCTAAAATACTTCCTAAAACTGAAATTATTGGAAGTCTGAATAACTTTCGAATTTTAATGAGTTATAAATGTCTTTTTCACAATTTTTCGCTAAGAATTGAGAAACCGAATTTCAAGGGAGGAAAGAGGTTTATCACTTCTAAAATCATTGGAATCATAATCATAAATTCTTAGAATCTACTTTTTGCTGACAGAGAATAAAGGCTGCGATATTTCAATTTATTCAACGAGATTTACCAAGTGCTCAGATAAAGTGTTTCATGCAGTTGTACGACTAATTACTTTCCAGTTTTCATGAAATCTATATGTTTCATGTGGTAACAAATGTGCTGAAGCTTCATTATTTCAGCACCGGGTGGTGGAGTTGCATGCGGTAACGTATCAAGGTTGGCTGTCCTTTTATTCTTATCGCTCAGATATCATCAGAAGATCAAAATTTTCATCAGCCTATATCCTCTACATTTTTTCTGTGCTATCATAAAATGTCTTATGAAAATTCATAAGTTTGTTTGCGCTGCATTCTCTCCATAAACCATCACGAAGAATGGTCATTTATGCTGCTTTCAGCTGCTCGAGATGGGTGATGAATGGTTTCTGCACAAATCCGTTCTACAGCGACCAGCAGAAGCGGCAGTACTGTGGCAAACCATGCAACTTGTGTCAATAATGAGATGAGATTACAATCTCATCAATGACTGTCGACTTTTTCCTGTGTTCTACATGACACTGACGCTGCTCTTCCTTTCAAAATTCATGAAATATTTATACCTTGTTCCTAACATTGTATTATAGTGTCGTTTTCCAGAGGAAGATTTTTTTCGAAGAACTTGCAAGATGACCTTATGTTATTATCAATAAATAAAAGAACACGATAGTATTTTCATGTATTAAAAGAAGCAGAAAGTTTTGAATAATAATAGTGAACGAGATAGTCGTAATTTTGCCACACGTCGTAAAGCGATAGGCTTTGTTATTTGAACGCAACTGATTTTCTCTTCATTTATGCCGTCAAGAAATTGAGTAGATGATCACCACACCTTCCGGTGATGTTCAACATTTTGTTATCACTATGCCTGATAATCAATTCTTAAGCCATGCTTATGTGATTATCAGACATATGGAAATTTGAGCGTGGTTTCAAAAAACACTCGTATCGAAGGGTGTGGTATATTTACCGATACCAGCTAAGAACACTCGAGTGTAAAACACTTCCATTTAGTGATATTTTCACGCAATGGCATGTTTGAAAATGTTCGCCGTCGCCAGTTCTTTGTAGGGGTTGAGTCTACTCAAGAGGATTGGCTAAAGACGACGGGTACTACCAGACTGACGGGCAGTCAAGACCAAATTACGTGCATCGGACTCTATAGGTAGCCCTATAAAATGCCACATTCACGGCTCAAAAAATAAATGCCAGGCATATTGAAATTCGAGCACGGTCTTGAGAAAACACTTGGAACAAAAGTATGGTATCAGTATCTTGCTCATGACGAGATTATCCAACGGTTATGTGGAAAATGATGAAGTTTAAGCATCCGCTCTACTTCTTTCGTAGAAATTATTCTGGCACGAAAAGCTGAGGGTAAAGTCTCACTAATTCTAGTCAAACAAGAGAAGTTACTCCTGACATCCTAGTTGTATCACCATTTGTTGGCAATTTTGAAACCTCGCCAGTTGTTGAGCCAAAAGTTTGGATTATTCAGTCTACACCACACTACCGATTCGTGAACTAGAAAAATTAGAGTTAGATTTCCATCAATAGCATCATTTGCGCTGCTGACATTATGAAACTGCTTTCTCATGTTTAATGCCAGGAATCTACAAATGAATAGAAGGAAGACATCAGAAATTCGTGCAAAAAATGGCTGATGACAATCACTTACAAATGCGATCTTCACGATCAGAGCGGTAATCCACCACGTAAGCTAAATCACATGGAACTTCCATTTCTTCCAGCTCTAGTTTACGCTACCATAAACAAACTGGAGTTTGACTGAGATCAGAAAGCGCAATCACAAGTACGTAAACGAGCAAACACAGTAGACTTTCATAGATACCTAAGAGAATTGAGTGGTGAGCAAAAACACGGCCTCAGGCCGGAAGCGAACCCGCGTTTTTTTCATACCCGAGACGCGTGCTACTACCACTATAGCACCGAGGCACATTTGCAGCACCTTTCATTCTTCCACATCTCTATGTTAGCTTCCAGCAACCAACCTTTTCAACAGGTTTTGTCTGGTATGCGATTCGCTTTATAAACTCAGTTGAGCTGACAGCCATAGTGATGATTTTTATTCGGAATTTCTAGTATTTTACTGCAATTTTCGCATTGTTATGATTATTCATATACGTTGCGTCATACCATCATATGTTTTGTTCACAACTGAATTCTCTTAAGAATATTTGGATGATCATGACACTTTGAAAAATGCAGTAAACTACTTAAAAATAACCAGTATTAGTTATCACAATGGCTGTCGGCTCAGCTGGGTTTATAAAGTAAAATCGCGTATCCGAGCAAATTCATTGAAAAGGTTTGTGGCTGATAGCTAATCAGAGATGTTGAAGAATGAGTGATGGCGCAAATGTGCCTCGGTGGTGCAGTGGTAGAGCACGCGTCCTCGGATAGGATGAAACACGGATTCGATTTCCGCCTGAGACATTGTTCTTACTTGCCATTCAGTTCTCTTAGAAATATATGAATGATCATAACACTGCAAAAAATGGAGTAAAATACTAGAGACTTCGAATAACGGTAACCTTTTCCAATCTTGTTAACATCAGGAGAGTCATTCTTCCAATGAAAATTGACCGATGGGAACTCCACAAGCGCAGTCCCTTCTTCTTTTCGGTGTATTTGAGAAGTTTTGACGATGATAAGCATAATTCAAATATAACAGCTACTAGATAAAATCCAACATGCTATCAAGTTGAGTTCGACGATCATCTTTCTATACGGGTAACATTTAGATTTGATGTAGGGATCACATATGTTTGTCTACGGCATATAAACTATTCACCAATATTCGTTAATTCTCACAAATAGTTTGTAAGTGACGAATCGAGACGAGGCATTTAGCGGACAGCTGATATTTCTATCTATCCATCACTAAACAAATAGAATTTTTTGAACGAACCGTTTTTTCACTGCTCTTTATATTCGAGAAGTATGTTGGAGTTTCAAAAAGTTTTCGGAAAACGTGATAAAATCGATGAATTTTATAGTGATTGTTAGCAAGAGTAAACTGAATCACGTAAGAATTATGACTTAAAAAATTACGTCTTTTCTAAAACCTGGGGTATTGTGGGAGTTGAGAGTAAGGCATAGTTGGACCAGACATAAGCTGTGCTGAATCAGTGAACATGAAACAACTGAAGAGAGAAATAGCTGCAAGCATCAAGTCTATCAATTGTTATCGTTACTATGCTCAGTAATTTCTGAAAAAAAAAGCCAAGTTATTAATGAATCTATGAAATGAAATATATGTTGGATAGGTAGTTGATAAACTCAATCATAACGGCAGTTTTAGAAGATCAAAAGAATTTGTTTCTGATGAGGATTGATGCTTCAATTTTTTTTCTTCTTCGGTATAATCAAAATAGCATTCAAGCCAAGTTGAGTGTAAAAATGAAGCATACCCTTCGCTCGTTCTCAATTTCAATTCTGCTCTTTATCAGTGACGCTTTTAGCCATAGCTGAGCACATATTACGCTATTGTCTGGTTGACTTTGAGCAGCTTTCTCTTTGTCCATTGCAAAGTGACGTTGGTGTAGCATGTCACTGCCTGTGAACTGTTGAACCCATCGTGGGATGTCGTGAGCACAGCTGCTACTAAAACCTAACAGCATAAAAGCACTGTTATCATAGCGATATCTGCTTCAGCGTCTCCACCACAACTCCCACTTTCGTAGCATGTCTGCTAAAGTTCTCTCTGAAGTGATTCTGCTGAATCTACCGCTTTCAATAGATTTATGTAGTTTTAACATTACCCCTCCTATCAATAATCTTTATTTAAAAAAATACTTCGCACAACTAAGGAAATCACTCTAATTTTATTTTCCTCTCAGTACCTTTTCAATGTTATGCACCTTCAACCCCGCTAATAAATATAGCTGAACATAACAAAAGACACGAATAGCATAGCTACATGGTTCAGAAGTATGAAGTGCATACTATTCAATTTGTTTCTTCTTGCTCTGTTGGAATCAACTATGGCCGCAGCTCCAGCCGATCTTAGTTGCACCGCAGTCGACGGAGCCGATTCTAAAGTATGTGAATTCTATGTAGTTTGAATGGAAATCTTGATCAACTGTGATTACTGTAGCATAGGTGAGAAAAGTGTTTCTAGTACACGGAGGGTGCTGTGAATTGCAAAGATAAACTCTCGAGTGCAACTTGCTTGGTGCTCTACACAGAAGCTGTGGCGGTTGCAACCAGCAAAGACAGGAACGCAAAATGTTACCAGGTGAGAGTACGTCACATCGACAATATTGCTTTTACTAAAAATAAGTTCATACGTTTCTATCCAGGTAAGTGGGGTCACGATATTTCTTCCATAATGATAATGTTTCAGCAGACTGAGCATCATTTAAAATTCTCCAACGAATTTCCTGGATATGCAATTTACTCAGTCAAATAGTTTCATAATTTCAACAGAAATCCAAAGCCACGTTTCATTTGCATTGAAAGTAGCTTCTTTAAACAGTCACTATTTTTTCTTGTGAGTTTTCCACTCATCGATGGGGTCTGGCCGCACGGAGTTTACATGAGTGAAAACCTGCCTCTGACTCTCTCTCCTTCACTCTCTCTCTCTCTCCCTCTCTCTATCTCTCTCTCTCTACCTCTATCTCTCTCTTTCTCTTTCTCTTTTGACCATAAACAATTTCCGAAAGATAAGCTATATATATGACTTTACTAAGCGCCGTTAGAGATGACTGTACGCATATCCGACCTTTACAAGAACTGGTGAAAGCTTTCCGATGTATCAAATGGGTAGTGCTATGTTACAGACAGGGCTGGTACCAGTTCATCAAGCCTAGACATATGAAAAACAAGCTAAACCATAAGTAGGAACCATGTGTAAATCAGAGCACACCTCTTACCACTGCTCCACACGTGCCCAGGTCTGTTAAGAACAAAAACTGGCGTAAAATTGTGGAGAGGTATCAACAAGGCACTTCTCTTGGATTATTGAATGCTTGGGAATCATTCAAAGTGGACCGTGGGTTTTTGATGACTTTTTAAAGTCCTGTGCAATAATCGTGATTTTAATGCCTAAAATGTCTCCACTGTGCTTCTGTCTTCCATCATCTCCTTTCGTTAACACTGGACCTAGCCTACACATGAGACTTAGGCGGAATGCGTTCAAAAACCTAAGTAGAGATCTTTCATAAAAATGATTACATGAAACCGCAATCTTTCCATTTTTCAAATGAAACAATTTATTTTCAATCACTCGAAAGGAAAAGGCTAATTTGATGCTTAATATTGCTTCCATTAATCCGAGAGTAAAAAAGAGTGCTGTGCAAAACGAGCGCCAGTGTGCAACGATTAGCATACGCTCCCGGAAAGAGTGAGATCTGGGTTCAAATCCCGGCTGTCGCAAATGTTTTTGCACAGCACTCCACATTGTCAGGTATTCCTTCCATTGTTTCACAGTGCTCAAATAGTGACATCGTATGGCGCTGCATTTCCATTAATTTCAACTTTTCTCTTCTATTATAGCGGCCAAATTCATTGCAATTCTTGTCGCTCAGTGCTATAATCAGCCAACAAAATTTCTCTCCAGTATCATGAACATTAAGTGCATGAAAATATCTGTGATTAGTGGCCTATAGTTTCACTCATGCTAAGTATAAGTAATCGCTCTCTCAATAAATATATCATCTTTCAATCCGTGTTTCTACTCGTAGAAACTCAGTATGCTGTATAATGATTTCTAAGTTCCGATAAGCATTGGATATTGGTCTTAATTTTGCTGCGTTTTCCTTAGACGCCTAGTCGATCAGTTATTAGAATCGCTACCTCCTTGGAAGGAAAGCACGTCGTTAGAGAGCAAACTCTCTCCAGCTCTCATCAGCTTGTGACTACACGATGAAATCGTAGATGTTTAACATGTAGGGGTAATAGTTTCTCCAGCAATAAAGGCAAGGGAATCACGACAGATCAGCCAAGATGTAGTTGAATCCACACATAAAATCGATCATTTCCGTAGGCCGTCTTCAATGTGACGGTGACCTAACTCATCTTTGAAAAGCTCCAGTTCGAATTAAGGTCATTAGCTGTCTTTTTTGTCTACGTGAGCCAATCTTTTCTTCATTTTAGGGTGCTGACCAGAAACTCAATGAAGAAGTGGTACAGGCGGCGGTGCAAATTTGTCCTAAGACGTGCGGTTACTGCTGCAAGACGTCAGCGTTTAATTGTAAAAACAAAGAAGGTCAGTCGTTTCAATAAAATAGTTCTATGAGATTAGTTAATGGAATAACAGAGTCAGCAATAAACCTATGATGTGTAACATTTATAAGCAATCCGAGTTTATAACAGTGACAAAAAGTTTCTCACCAATTGTAATGTAGAATAACAATTTTCATGAACCTCTGTGTCAACATCGTGTAGGTTTGTCAATAAAGGAAAGCGTATATCCCGAGCTGGTCAATAATGAATACTAACTATATAGGGTATGTGTAACAAGCGTCTTTATACTATCTCGCTGTGTATATACGATGTTAAATTCGCGACTACGCCTGACTCTTAGTGGACGGCATATGAGACAACACCTAATTTTTAACTGCTAGGGGAATATTCGCTTTTTGATTGCACTGGCATACTCTGATACACAGACTCTTCTTCACCGATTGTACAGGCCTTAGCATAACTTTCATTCATTTCCCCTTTCCCGTAATTGTCGTCCACTGTGGTGACCAGCTCTGAACACAGTGGTATTTGCGAACCATAATCCATTTAGCTTATAGCATTCCTATATGCAAATGCACATCGTTGACGTCTCGACGAACGATTGTTTTTCACAATTGAATTCTTCATCGTTCGGGTGATCGCTCGAGAGGCCTCTTGCTTTCTCTTGGAACTTATTCAACTGCCCCTCTCGTTCATCAGCCGTGCTTTACCATCAATATACAGTTTCCTAAACTCTATTATATTATAAGACGCTATTGGTTTTGAAGATTTGGATACGTCATTTGCATAAACGTTGTAAGTATCCGTTAGTTTCAGCAGACATCGTTCAAACGGTCTGTAATTGGTGAGCGGAATTTCTAACGCAATTATTGTAAGATCACTTGCCTTTATTGCATAACTGAGCAATATGACGACTTTCGAATAGGAACGGTCTACACAGAGTTTTGCGCACTTTAGCGGATCAATGGTATCCTTGATAGGCCTTAATATGGCTCATGCTACTCTCCGTTTTCCTCTAATTCTTTCTTTGTATTGCTAGTCATGTACTACTAAGCCCGCACTGTACAGTGATAAGTATTCTCTTTAATTAGAGAGATTCAGCTCGATTTCTTTGCCTTCGTGCCATGGCTTCATGAATTGGATCTTCTTCTTATCTTTGCGGCTTTAGTCTTCTCTTCCGCTTCTTTGAAACAAGGCTGTGAATGCCGTCAGCGAAGCAAAGATTTGATGGAATTCTTCATCAATGCATATGTCCTTCTCGTCCTAATCGAGTCACCTCATTACCTATTGTGGAGCCATGGTAAACAGCTTCGGTGATCTAGTGTAGCCTTATAGAGCCGCTTTTTCTGTGGCTTTGATGAGATGTCAGAAAATTTGCATTTTTATGTGATGATTTGATATCAGTCACTTGGTGTCTTAATAAAGGACTGGTCCTTTCCCGACGTTTTTTCGTAATTGTTTATAGCCAATGCACGAGATAAGCTTTACTCCTAACAGACTTCAACGTCTGGTGACATGGTTTGGATGTGGTCCATGTAACACAATTCTTTCGAAATTCTGCCTGCTCAATTTACTTCATCCAAATACTTGTATATGAGCAGTTAGGTGATCTTCGAGGACATATTTCTGTAGTGCTTCCAACTGGCATAATGAATAGATAGCTGCAAGGATCTCTTAGGTCATTCTCTGTGGGTAACTAACAGTCCCAAATTTTCTCTTTCTGAAAAAAATCTCATACGGTTTGCGAGAAATATATGGAGATTATGATAGCACGCGTCACTAAAGAGAGTATATATACTATTCAATAATCTCGAAGATATAGGTATAACACAGTGCTAAAAGAGCAGTAAAATAAAGAGTTCATGTAGATTGTCGCATCAACACCCAAAAATCTCGATAACATTGATTGGTCTTGAGTTGTGCTTTTTTTCCACTTCCTCTCACAATCAAAACTGAGATGCAGATTCAACTGCGGTTTTTTCACAGCACGAATTTTCGATCCTGAGACAGGAGCTATAGAACAGAAATAATTTACATATAAGTTTTCCTCCATCATCGCCATGTTCCGGAGTGTTGGTGGTTCCATCTCCGTTCACCAAAGCAGGTAGCGTCAATATCGTAGTCGTTAGGATTTACCCGACATTCCACTGAACTAGATCATTCTTGAGCTCCTACTTTTTTGATTGCCTACATCGATGCGAATCCTTGAACAAGGACCTTCTATAGCTACCAACTACTGTCGGCCTAGCGAAATTTGTTGCAGCATAATCAGGTCTCGATTTCGCTGCCTTTTTCAACAAGTGATTAGCGACAATGAGAGACACGATTCAATTATGATGTTTGAGGGACGTGCTGTTTGCTTAAGCAGTAAACTTTTTCTTTCATTGACTGATGAATTGATACCTTGATGGTCCTAACAAGATTGCTGAGAAGACTCAGCTTTATCGATCATTAGATATGGATATTGTGTACGATGTCGTTTATTACACACTCTCCATCGTGCACACATGTTGATATCAGCACTTGAAAAGTTTTATCTAATTTCGAAACTGCGCGTTTTTTAGTATCCAGAGCAGTCCTGTAACATGACTGTGATTCAATATGATGATAAGACAAAAACCTCGGTCAACTATTAGTCAAATACAGTTCAATATGTCTGTACAAAAAAACGTTTTCCCTATATATCCTGACACCGTATTTTAAGTTTTTCTTAAGGATCGTTAGGGCACTTATGCAGTGCAAGTAAACGTGTTTGCCTTGCAACCTCTTCAGTTGCACGTGTCCCTTGTTTGTGTCAATCCCTCTCGGGCGACAATCACTTTACATAGAGGAATCGTAGGCCAACATGTTGAACCGCGTGTAAAGTAAAAGATCACTTCATCCACAGGTAAAATATCATTGCATGTCCATTGACATGATCATTAGACGCTACAGTGATTAATGGTTGATTGCTGAAGGTTGGTAATTTTATCATATAACCCTTTATTATACTGCTTCTTAAGACTTCGCTTGAATTAATAACTAAATAATTGAATTAATAGCTAAATAGTTAATCAATATTAATAGTTAATAACTAATAATTAAAAGCCCTAAAAGCAGTTGAATATAAAGGTGTTACGATGAAAAAACCAGCTTACAGCAATCGACTGCTAATCACTGCAGTGTCCGATGATCATGTCGCTGGACATGCAGTGATATGTCACCCCCATGGAGGAGGTGAATTTCCACTTTACACGATGTCTAACACGTTTCGTCGCCTATTTCTTTATATAAAGGAGTTTTTTACGAGAGAGACTAGCACAAACGAGAAGCATGTTCATCTGACGAAGCTGCAAGGTTGAAACACTTGTACTGCACTGTATAGGTGCCGTAACAGACCTTATGAAAATCTCAAAATATGCTGTCAGGATATATTAATATTGAGCGGAATTTTAGAAGATGGTCGAGTGTAAACTTCTTTCTATATTTTCAGGTGTAGTCTGGCGGTTGTCTTTCAATACAAAATTTGACTTGCGAAAGTATTTCGCTTCATCAAAGAAATTATTGGAAAATTGTTCTTTCGCTGAAGTAGGCCATCAGAAACAAGACGACCTTTAGAATGGTTGCCATTTGAACTTCATAAATGATTCTTACATGGAACACGTCGTCTCTAATGCATTAATAACAACTACGGTGTCATTGTGCCTAAAAGGGAACACTCTTGAATGCAGTCATGTGAGTGGAGAGGAATGAGCAGTCTTGTAAAGACGTTCTTTACATTCGATATAGCTAGAAATTTTAATCCCTGCAACAAGTCAGTATTTTTATTCTCACGAGTAATAATCACAATTTACTTACAGCAAAAGGATGAGTGATTTGGATCGTAAGATCGAACCAACGATCATCATGTGTGTATTGCAGAGCACCTTCAACCACTGTGTTAAATGCAGCACAATACATTATGTATACTGTCTAATGTATCTTGTTGGGTTCTTTCTGATTAAGACGGAACAAATGAAAAATCGATCTTCTTCGCTGGAGAAGAAATTTTCATAGGAGTGTAAGTAAGCATTCCAAAGCTGAGACTTGAGGTTACAGCACCACGTTGTTATCTTTCCAAAATACCCCTTTATAGTGCTGTAACATTCAAAATAAAATCATGTTCCGTAAAGCAACGTATTTTTTTCCTTATCCTGCTTACGTTTCGCTGGACGAAACTCTTTTTTTGGAGTGCTAGTAATCAAACTATAGTCAAAACTTCAAAACTCAAAAATGTATTTGGCTTCCAAAATAAAGGCTCCTTTGATGTTTCGATCTTCTCAGGTCTTTCAATTTGTGCTTCAAATCTTGCCGGACAGAGCCCTTTCTTCAAACTATAAATAATCTCTGATAGCGTAATGTTTTCTGATTCTAGTGATGTCCTCATTTTCTGGAACTACGCTTTAGCAGGGAAAATAAGAGCGAGTTCCACATTTTTGGTAACATTGTTTAGAGGCTATTCGGCAGAACGAGGGCCATGGCAGGGGCGAGGCGAAGCGGAACAATCAAAATTTTGTTATTCAATCGGAGATTTTTCTTCGTTTCGAAAAAAAATTGATGAAACGATTGACTTAGATTTTACGAAAACTTCCACACAGTGATATTCTTTTCGGCTCCCAGCGAATTATAAACATGACAAAAATAAAGGCGAAAAACGATGTGAAACATAATTTTTGATCTGTATGCTACAACGTTATAAAGGGAGTACTTTGAAAAACCCGCGAGGTAAGCCTATAGCCTCAAGTCTCAGCTTTCGAAAGGTTACTACCACTCCTATGAAAAGTTCCTCTACAGCGAATGAGATCGATTCTTCATTACTTCCCTCCTAATCATAAGGAACCCTCAATAGCTTCATAGAATATGACATCGCGTTGAGAAAACTTCATTGAAGGCTTACTAAATACATAATGGGTCTGTGTTCTATGCGATCATACAGTGTCCTTGCTAGCAAGCATGGGCTATGTAAAGGCTATTTTCTTCCTTACGACTTATGTTAGCGCAAATAATTCTTTGCCTACAATTCCTGCAATGAATAAATAATTTGTAAACCACAGACGTTCCACCGAAGCCGGTCAATGAAGGCTTACTATTCTGCATTTAGCAATGAGCTCTCATTTCAATTTTATTGCCTATTATAAATCATGGCTATCGGATGGAATGTTTGAATATAACAAACACCAAGTTATATATAGCATAAAGTTGAAAAAACATCTAAAAATGCTGAGATCAAGGCGTTTGCGCCATGGGTATGTAAAAAAATAGTGAAAAGTGCAGTCACTACCATTTACACCCATAAAACGATATTTGAAATCTTGTGAAATAGAGTCAAATTACAAAACTACAAGGCTACAAAGCTAAACCCTCCGAGTACTCTAGGTATTTTGTTATCAAAAAAAAAAATGTGCGAGGCTGAAATTAGACGTCATCCCAAAAGGCACGTTACTAAGCACCGAGTTGGTGTTGAATGTCGGCATGCGCTTGAGCACTGTGGTCGTTGTTTTGCTGTTATCACTGATAGCACAGACTCTTCAGAGAGCCTCCGAAAGTATCCGTTGCCATTTTCAGCAATGTATTTGGAGTGATAGCACTAATGATGACTTTTGCAGCACCTCGTGTAAAATGTGAAAGCGATGAAAAAAGAACAATGTGACGATCCAACTTGGAAAACCATCTTAGCTGAAGATTGCCCGGCGACATGTGGACTTTGCGATCAAAAAGTGTCTTTTCATTGCCTTTATCAATAATCATCGATATTTTAATTCAATCGGTATCCATTCCAATTACAGGTGCGGATTGCAAGGACAAAATAGACGGTTGCAAAAATGATCCTACCATATGTCGTAATTCTGAATTGAAAAGTTTTGTAATGGTATGGATTCTTACCAATCGTAATCTGATCGCTTATGAAAACTCAGCGTGAAGATTTTATGCCAAACAAAATAGCACACTCTAGCGGTTATGAAATTGATTTAAAATGAGTTATGACACATCCTACATAATCCAATTGTCAAGAACATGTAGGCAATGGTCTAAAAATGCTTTCTTCTGTTCTTTAGGAAAACTGTCAGGCGACATGCAATCTGTGTGGCAGCTCCAATTCCACTGTTACTACTACTAGTGAGTTAATTGATGACTGATTGAAAGCTGAAAACAATTTGCCTAGTACAAGATATTCGCAACAATCGGATATTCCACGTTGCGATAATTTCCGATAATTAAAGTATTTGAGAATTTGAACACTTGCCACACTTGTGAAAAAGAATATCTCTTTTGCATTAAGAACACGTAATTTTCTTCTGAAATACTTCCCAACTTCTGACGCAATTTTGAAAAATTGCGAAATTTTAGAATCTGCAAGGTTGCAACACAGGCATGAAGAACTCAAAAACATTCGATGGGTTTCATAATCTCCAATGTTTTACTAGAACTTCAGTTGAAAGGAAAGAGAGAGGAATCGTCGCCATCAAGGATTCAGGCTCATCTTCGCAGAATTGTCGAGCGTTTATCTTTATCAATGAAAAGAATCGATATGCCCCAACAGCTTTTTATATGTGATAATCTGATACTTGTTTTGAGCTTTTCGTGAGGTCTGATATGGCACTTATACAGTACTATACAGCTCTTTCACCCTTCCAGACTGATCAATTGTACGATACCTTTCGGTTCAGCTAGAGGATATGAATCTTTCTTTTTATTTCATTGAACAAGATATACGGTCAGCAAAAGTGATATGTTTGCTAGAGTTGAACGTTTGAATTGAATATTTTCGGGTTGGCATAAGTCACATGTCTCGTGTAGCCATAATTCTGATTAACCTCAATTGTTTCAGCACCAGGCAGTGGAGGTTCCTGTGGAAATGTGTCAAGGTGAGCTTAATCGTCTTAATCTATTGTTCGAATATTTTTTAAGGTGAAAGAGCATCACCACTATTCTTCACATTCCTTGCTGCGTTGTAATAGAAAGCAAACTATGAGACTTTATGTTTTTCTTTTCCCCGGCTTTATAGAAAAAGACGATGCACGTAATTTCAGCTGTTCATCATGGGTGAGCAATGGCTTTTGCAACAATGCGTTCTACACTGACGAACAAAAGCGAAAGTACTGCGGCAAAGCATGTAATCTGTGCTAACCATGAGGAAATCAGCTTCGTCGAACGTCAACGACATTGCTCTAACGCTACTACTATTCTCAATGTCCAGATATTATCAGTCTCTGTAGTCAAAGAATACTACATCAATTTTATCCAAGGCAAGCCTGCCACTTGTCATTTACTGAAACAGATACAGTCCACCAGCACCAGCCATTCATTGAGTTCAGTCGTTTTCCAATTTGAAAAGAAAGATTAACAGAGAATAAATGCTTACATCGGCTTTATCTAATGATTTTTTTTACCTTAATTAATATTATAGTGGAGGAACCATGATTATAAAGAGCAAAATTGACCGTGAATGTTGGTGAACCGCAATGATTTAGAAGACGCCGTACAGTATGCATATGAGAGCTGATTCCAATCCTCACTACCCACCAAGCTTTCCATCTCTTTCGGTTCGGCAAATTCGTATCAAACTTGCGTGTAAAAATCGTCATCCGATCGATCATGACGACCGCATGGCTTTGCGTTGAAGAATGGAAAGCGCTTTAGCCAAGTTATTTCAGTATTCCCAAGAAAATCAACCAGACTGCCTTTAACAACTTTCATTTGGAAAATAATACTGTTAATTAGCAGCAAAACTCGAACTGGAATCTGATGGCCTTCGCGAATATTGGTGCAGAACAACAGATAAAGTGAGTTGTTACAATGTGTGGAAACTGCAAAGTCTGGACGAATAAATGATTGAGCACTTTAGTAGTTTATTGGATTCTTCTCACAGTATTTTGTTTTCATCATGCGAATCCGGGTAGTTCTAGCATTCAAACCGTTCTTCGTATTCCTCTTGAACACTGTAGCGTACTGGTTGAGCATTTCTCCGTGCAATTTCGAGGATAGTCTGGCTGAGGCATTCCATAGGGTGTTCGTTGATGAAAGCCGGAGAGTGTTGAGGGTGTGGGATCAGTCCCACGCCGCGCCGCGACGAGCATCAAACACTCGGCCACGGCCTTCGTCTGTGTAAATAAATAAGTTGAATAAAATGGAAATGATCCTGTTCAATCAAATGAACCGAACTGTTAACATGCACAGCTGAGCAATCTCCAAAGTCAATTTGTCAGTTGATCCTGTAAACGCTGTTTAATGACAAAAACAGTATACGTTCTCCGTAAATCACTGTTAATTGAGTATTTCTCCCTAATTTCTTCGTTCTCGCTACGTTTAATACGCACATTGTCCCCATTATTTCATGGTCAAAGAGGACGTTATTTAAATTTTTCTGACCCCAAGGAGTCGCATGCTTGTCGCCCATTAGCAGTTCTAAGATTGTTGTACAAGAATGGAGTGTTATCGTTTAGTACATTGACCAAAGCCGAATTATCCTTCACCAATCCATCATGCCAACTTTTTGTAGTCGAAACCTGTCTGTTCTTTGAGTTTGGTGTTTTCAAACTCTACCACACCACCAAGAAGTTATTCGTGAAATGGAAAAATTAAAGATAGATCTCCAAATTCACTGGGCTCCTGATAGAGGTCAGCTTTGAAAAACATAAGGGAAAAAAAGAAATCTCAATCTGAGGACTTTTGTAACTACTTTCAGTATTAGAATGGCCGTCTACCAACATCGCTGAACTAACAATGGTCTCGCTACGAATTAGAACGGTAAAAAATGGCGTTTTTTGGGCACAAAAGTCGCCATCTTCAAAGTCCTCTAAAAGCCATAATATATTTTGTATGCGAAAAATCTACAAATAAATGGCGCTTTCGACGCACTTAAATTAAAAGAAAGAATTTGGTTACTTCCATTTCTTTACTATTAAGACAGCAAAAAAAAAACGGCGGAGCCCTATGCACACCTAATAAGTTTTACACACTCCTATAATGCTGCTGTTACCTAGATGAACACTTAGTTATCCAAGAGAAAGGTTCCAGTTGCTAACTAATAAAGTCCAATTGTGATAGATCAGCAGAAAACAAACACTTTATGTCGAAATAACCAAGAGACGTACTATTGAAACTATTAGAGTGCCGCACAATTTATTGCCTCAGTTTAAAACTAAAATGTCAAAAAGAACTGACTTCCAACATTTCTTATGTTTTTACTGCTTTTGCGCACTGTTATGATATTTCTAATATACCTAAGAGATTTGAGTGGTATGCAAAAACTCGCTCTCGGACGGGAGTCGAACTCGAGTTTCTCCCCTACCGGGGATGTGTGCTATCACCACACCACAGGGCCACCGCTCACTCACCACTCATTGTTAGTGAGATATTCAAAAACGAGTGGTTAGTAAGCGGTGGCCCCTCTGGTGTACCCGTCTGAGGTCCAGTTTTTGCTTGTCACTCAATTCTCTTAGGTATAACAGAAGTAACTTCTATGAAATTCTTACTTAGTTATAATTATTAGTTTTTCAGAAATTCAAAAGCCATAGATTTGATAAAAAGTGGTGCCCATGAAAGTCATGCGCAAGGAACCGAAATGTGCGTGAAACACAGAGAAGAACATTTAACATTTTATTATTTGTAAGGAGATAACAAGTATAGAAGAAAATATAAGCTTGTTAGAACAATGTATATCACTGGACAAGCAATCCGGGCCACGATGTCGAGCCGAGCAGAGCGTAAAGACGCGTTGTCACCTTTCCGGCGAAACGATGATTCGATCACGTTCGTATAACTACACCCGGATTTGCCCTGTACGCAGTTCTAGAAAATATGACTGGAAATAGTAAAAGTACGATGAGAACGTCATAGAACATAGTAAAAATCAGTAAATCAAGAATGACTGAGCTGCTCTAATTAGGTGGAAATAGTGAAAAAACAAGAATGACATCTTCTGAGCGTTTCTTTATTTCATTTTTTGAAGCTGGCGATCCCTTCTCAAATCAACGCTGTGTCCACATTTCTTTGCAGTTGGGCGTGTATAAAAAGGGCTAGGTGTGGGTGTGAATGTGAGTGTGGTGACTAAAACCAATCATTTTAAGTACGCAGGATATATTGTATTTGCTATAAAACATCTGCGATGATAGTTTACAAAATTCTCTTATTAACAAGTGACCATCCTTTTGATGTTTTAGTCGAAAAGGCCAATTAAGGAATAAGCTTTACGAGGCTGTCTTGATATCCATCTCATCGACTGTTTTCAAACCCCGCTATAAACATGCAATATGGTCTTTAAAAATGCTAAACGCATTACCGAGGTTGATAACTCAGAGTCATAAGTACGTTTAGGAGGTGTCGCCCGCTTCATCACTAGCCCACTTCCCTGACTGAACTCTGTCGCACGGATGGGGACGCGTCGTTTATGGTGGATAGCACGTGATAATGTGCTATACTGGATATCTGAACAGCAGAAGGGAACAAAGAGCTCATTATTTCCACCACGAGTCTCGTGAGAGTTTCCCCATACGAGTCCCATACGAATAATAGACCTTCGACAAACTTGTTGCCATCTAAGTAGTAATGGCATAAAAAAGTCGTCAGCACAGCTCAAGAGGACAGAAAGGAAAAGAACTTTTGCAGCCGATAAACTACTAGTTAAATAATATCTTTTAGTCTCGATGAAATTCTGGAGCTCATGATGACAATTAATTCAGGCATTCAAATAAACGTTTTGCTTCGCTCATGGCCGAAGTATAATTTCTGCTCTCAAAGAGCATAACAGTGATGGAAAAATGTTTGAGATAACTGCAGAGTAACGAAAGAAACCAGTTTACAACCTATTCAAAAGGTATATAGGGAGCTGAAAAGGTCACCACCAATACTTCTGACTAAAAATCAGCTTTCCATCTGTAGCTTCTAACATCCTCGCTGTGTTACTTTTAAGTAGCTCCGTATTATAACTCACAGCGTGATTGTTTTCCTTCGAGTACATCACCTTTCGCACAATTCGTCGTTCGACGACGTTGTCGACTCTCATCGCGAACGTCCTTGCTGCCAATACTTAGTGCTCGACACTTTTTTACCTCGCTTTCAATTATTGTAGAGAAGCAGATCTAAAAAATAGCGCTCGAATTCCTTTACTAAACAATTGGTTCTTTTGGGTGAAGAGTAAGAAAAATAATTCTGTAATAATACTCACAATGAGAACCGCTATTGTGGATTGAGCACCTAGGAGGGCACACCAAACATCAGCAGGTGTCACTGCTGACACCGGCACAGAGACCGAGTGCAGAAAAAACGTACACTGTGAAAAATAGAACAAATCGTTTGCTCAAGAAATAAATCGGCAAAAAGGAAATAGTGCGGCAGTGGTTTACAAGACCAAGTATCTATTAAGCTTGGCATTGCTTAATAATTCGCTATTTTTCATGTTGAAATATGTCAAAACTTCTAAATTATATTTTTCATCCACACAAGCTGACTCTCCGGAGGATTTCACCTTCTTCATAGGTCGGAAACATTCAAGTTAACTGTGAAATTTTTTGAATGATGTTGCTATTCCAATGGTGTAGTTATTCTTTCCTTCTCAACTTTCTTGCAACTAAACTAGCATGATTCTAGAAGCTGTGTCCAATTCTAAAATGCTATTAGTGAAGGGAATCACCATTACGATTTTTCACTCAAATTGAGACTCAAATTCGTACGTTGTTTTCACTGCGAAAGATATTATACATAAAACATTACTCCTGTTGAATTCTTTCTATGACTTAAAAATATTCTACAGGACTATCTTGATAGCGGATATATTGTTTTTGAGGCATATTGCTGATATAAAACTGCTAATAGTAACTTACAATGATAATTTGAAAGGATATTGAGAACGAGACGAGAAGCACGCGACTGACAACATCATTTCGATCCACATAGAATGACACCCATGCCAGGAAAAGCACTAGTGATGATGGCAAATAGAAGCGATAAAATACCAGCCAAAATGGTCGAATGAATTCGAACTGTATTGCCAAGCATGAGTGGGATACTGTAAATATTAGATAACGCAGAGTTTGCACCAAATCAATAGAAAAGGATAACCGAATAAGAAACAACACGACATTGATGCTAGGTGTTTATGATTCGGTGCTTTTCTTAGACATCCTACACCGTTTTAGCATGTATCTTATCAAGACTACTTGTAGTAAAGATATAAGAAATATTTCACTTATACGTATTATGATAGAAAGTGCAGACGCCACAATATCTCAAAATCTTGATTTAATTTTGGAGTCTAAAATAGTTCCTAGTATTTTTTTGGAAAAATTTGAATTAGTAGAAGAGAAAACTATCGTCATCCCTCATTGTGGATCTTCGACTTCGTTGTTGTTCGAGTCTATTCTTTTCGCTGGGGCATCGCTCGAATGGGCAACCTCACTCAGCAGCGTTATTATATAGATGAATACCAATATAAAAACACCGCCGAGTGTCGTATTTCATTTGAGCGGTACGTATCGAAGACATTCCACTCTAACGACAGTGATGACGAATCCGTGACGAGAAAGATCAATTTTGTATAATCGCTTAAATATCATGAGAATTGTACGATATGCTACGATGCGCGCAAAAAAACCCACTAGTATTTCTTAGGTCAAAAAGTATATTTTCTTTCGTCGTTATAGTGAGATTTATACCATTGAACAGTTAGGTCTAACAGCAACTGATGTTAATCTCAAAGACTAGGAAAGAAAACTTTCTTACTAATTGTTGACATTGAGGACGCCGATGGTATACCCCTTTTGTGAACGCACGTCGTTGTTGTGACCTACAAAGGCAATTACAATTTTCTGCGGAAACGCGAAAATCACTCATCAGACTTTTCTTCAGTGGCTTCGCCACCAAAATAAAATACACGTTAGAAGAAAAATTCACTGATATATTGCTTCTTAAATAACTCATGCTTGATTGTGTTTAACTCATTGAGTGCAGCATTCTGCAAACGCTGTTTGCTCGTGGTCGTAAGCATTTTTAGCCATTACGTGCGCCACATGTCGGCAAAGATCACTAAAAGGAAAGCACGGATTGTATTTGCCTTGTTGCATTTTTTCTTGTATTTTGCGGCTTATGTGTTTTATTATACTTGATTTTGTCCGGCAGATATTTTTGGGCCATGCGTGTGGTCTGTTATGGGCAGCTATACAGTGCACGCGTGTTTCGTCCTTGACAGCCTCATCAGTTGCACAGTGCTTTTCGTCCTAGCCAATCCTCTCGGGGGAACCCTGGACCTCTTACATAGTGTAGGCGCAAACGTACTATTTTCACGTGCTACTAACTGAAGAAAATCACTGAATGTCAGTGATGTGCAGTCGATCTTCTTGGCTGGTATCTATGAAATATCATACTGATTGTTTCGACTGTTATCTTGAGACCACGCTCAAACTTCAATATGTCTGATATTTTTGAGCCATGCACATGGTCTGTTATCGGCACTTATACAACACAATAAACGCATGCTCCCTAAGAGGGTTAAGACGAAAGGCAGTATCCAATGTGCAACTGACGAAGCTGTCAAGACCAAAATGCGCGTGTATTGTACTGTATAAGTTCCCATAATAGATCACATGCATGGCTCAAAAAGAATTACCGGGCACATTGAAATTTGAGCGTAATCTTCAAAGAACACTCGAAATTAACGGTATACTGCATTTTATCTGTCAATACCAATAATGTCTTCATTTATATTAACTTTAGTACACTTGATAATTGCTGAGGTTCAATAACACATGCAAACATAAAATTGAAAAGAGACAGTACGCATAAGGATTGTTGGTTTTGGGAAGCATGGGCCCGTTTGTGGTGCACGTGGTCACAGAAAATAAACTTCCCTGTACCATATATCGGCGAACGATGCCCGAAATGGGTTAGAATTGATATAGGAGCGACAAAATTTAGCTCAGCTTCTACCGGTATTCTACAGTGAGTCGGATCCGGTTGCGTAATAAATGAAGACATCAGCTCGCTGGAAACTGAGCACGCCGCGGTATCTGCCCGTTAAGCAGAAGACCTTCAACTTTCCCAAATTTACTGATTTTTAAAGGATTCATTTCATCTTTAGACGTTAAGGACCACTATGGATATGAATGAATTTGTCCATGCCGGCGGACTTTTCTCATCTTTGTTTGTAGATTTTTGAATAAACCAAACATGACTGATCCTCTGAATAAATTTTTGCAATTTTCTAAGACATAGTACTTATAATCCTGTGCAAGCCTGCCTATAGATGTATGATTACATTTCTCAAGCCTAATCCCTGGAAATCATTGCAAAATTTGTTATGTAGTGCTGTGCTGTACACCCTTAACTGCCTCTATGATTTGTCCTTGCAAACTTGAACGGCTCCTTTACCTAGGATTAGTGCCCAGCACATCAAACTTTTCATTCATTTCTTTGCCTCGCGATCGCCGTTTGTGATGGTGGTTTGCTCCATACATAGTGATGACCGCGAGCTCCATTACGTAGCCTACCGATGGTTCGTATCTGTGAGCACCACTACCGATGTTAGCCGCGAACACGTCTTTCCGACGTTCAATCGTCATCCGAGAAGACGCTTACATTTTCTGAGAGTCCACTTTACTGTTTTTGGTATATTTTCATCTGTTCTTCTTTTATTTAACCAACTCATCTGCTTCGATATCAATGTGTAATCCTACCCTGAATCTCGAAGATGCGACATGCTACTGAGCGTTGTGGTGCTCGTTTGAGCGACGTTGAAGGAGCTGGGTTCCAGAATACGTTGTTTAGGCGTTGTTAGAGTGATGCTTAACACTCTTAAAGGGTCTGAAGTGTTAGCTTACGTCTCTGCTCTACAAAATGTATGAAAATTCGTTGACTTGGAAAGGTGAGCGCAGTTTTGGGCCTATTGGTTGGTCAATGGCTTCTTTAACAGGCCCGAATGTGCCTCACGTTTATCGCCTTCTTTGGTTCTAATTCTCTTTCATATTCTTCTCCTTGCTCATGGCACGTCCAAGGTTAACGTATGAAGCGGTTTAATTAACCAGAGAACTATGCAGTTCGATTAGTTGTACTTGCTATGGGCTATTCATGAGCGGATCCTTGTCTTTTCTTTTCTTAGTCTAATCATCTGTTCCGTTTTGTTGAGGTAGTGAGCAGCGTTTCTGATTCCCAGTATTCATGGTCTATTACAGTGCCACGATAAAAAGTTCCAACGAAACGGTGTCATCTGTCGAACTACTTCTCGCGATGCAAGGAGTCATATAAGAATCGTGTACGTCTGCTGAAGTCCTGGTAGCAATCAGTTAATGCCCCTATAAAATGACTCAACTACTTGATCAACGAGTGTTAGTAGAATGCCATACTCTCGGCCATGTTCAATTGGATTGCGACAATGTAAAATTCTTCATTCCACAAAGGCGAGTACAACGAACAGATGCCATTCCAGACAAGCTTCTATGGACCGTGATACAGTGGTCCATCGCAAACATGCTTGCTCAGCTGGTTCCCTGATCCAACTCAAATGAACTGCTCTACCCAAGTACACCCATAAAAACTACTTTTTATTTAAAGAAGAATAACATCTCTATTAATCACTATTTTGAAATTCTCTTTCATTTTCTACAATTCGAATCAACTGGGCTTCAGGTAAACCAAGTTCAATGAACGGAACGAAAGGTATTAGAGACTAGTCATCTAAGAATGTTGAGTGGTAAGCAAAAACTTGATCTCAGATGAGACTTAAACCTTCTTTCACCTTAACGATGGGTGCGTTCTTCCCTGCACCACTGACGCCATCACCTTGTCAGCATAACTCTGCTATCGACCGTTCTTTCACAGACCCGCTCAAAACTTAATAATCTGATATGAATATCACTTGTTTTAAGCCGATAGGTCTAGCGCTATATAGGCGCCTATTTCTCCCTATCGGGACCCATCAGTAATACCCTCCCTCAGTTCCGTCGATCAGTTGAGGCTAAATAATCCTCTGAAGGAATCGACGCCGAGTAAAAAATCACGTCACCACAAGGTCAGGTGATAGCATCATCCCACTTAAGGTGATACTTTTTTACTCGGCGTCAAATCCTGTAGAGGATTCCTTAGCCTCAAGGGATCGACGGAACCGAGGAAGGATGCTGCTGATGAGCCCCAGTGAAGAAATAGGCGCCTATATAGCACTAGACCTATCGGCTCAAAACAAGTCATATCCTTACATTGCCAGCTATTTTTCTTTGCTATGAACCATCGGAGCTATCAGCAGCCAACCTTTAGACTTATAAATTATAGGAATTCATTAGCTGTCAGCCTAGATGGGTTTAACACCGATACGTACTTACTCGACCAAACCTGTTGAAGGTTGGTTGCTGACAGCTACGATAGTTTATATCGAAGAAAGAGTGCTAGCAAAGCTGTGACTTCGGTGGTAGTGGTTGCCCGCAGTTTCGGCAAGCGTGAGAAGCAAGTTGAACTCGCGCCTTAGGTCGTATCTTTGCTTACCACTCATTATTCTTAGTTGAATATGTGTGATGTCATGCCACTACTAGAGCAGTCAAATAAAGAATTTACATAGCTTCACTAGGGACTGGTGTTGAATGTACCAGTAGTGTATTTATTGCGAGCTCTGTAGTATATTCCTAGCCATCTAAGTTATCAGTAGGTTCCGCTTCCGATCTAGATCCATACTAGCGCAACGATGAGCTGACCGTTACGCTACGACTTGGCTGATATCGTCTTTGCTTCAGTTGTCATACATATTGACGGCAAAGGCATGCTTTCCCCAACCTCATTTACTATATCCCTTTGCGGACGGCTCCATTTTCAGCTGGCGGGCGCCTCAGATGTCTGCGATAAGGGCCGCCAATATGCGTTCCAAGGATAATGTGGTAGTTCCTTAATGAAAAATATTCTCTTTCATCAGCATGTGGGATTTCTTTGTCAACAGATGGTCAGATGTGATAAAAAAAGTTCTCAGTAAGGTAATTTATAATTGGAAATAACTTAACTGCTCCATTTATAATATACACTTTCAAAGAAAAAAACCAAGTATTCATGAAAAGGCTACGTTTAGAAGATAATCGAACATTTCCACGGTATTTTATTTATATTTGCTAAAAGTCAATCAATTTTATCTTCTATTTCTTTCATTTTTCCGTATAGTTTATTGCATGAAGTGCATAAAATTAATCATGCTGGCTGAAAAATGGAAAGCAAAGAGGAAAAATAGTGCTGCTTGTTGCATGCGATCCCACTTCGTCATAATCGTCCATATTTTTTTGAATATTGGTGCAGTTCAGATACCCTTTCTCAAATCAATGCATTAAATTTCGTGCGAATTAGTTATTCATATCTATGGTATGCGAAAAAGGGATGGAGGTATAGCAGTGGTTCTTTCCCGTTCTCACCACCTTATTTAAGCCCTTGGTAGAAACCTATATAGCGACGTTTTAGTAGATTCGATAGCTAAGATCAAGTGAATTCGGATATTCCTTATCCCGTCTGTTTTCTCCGCTGTCGAACAGTCAAAAAAATATAATTTGCTTCACATTCAAACATTTTCTCGCCGGATAAAGGTTTTTATGAGCAATTGTTAATCCCTCTAGATAAGGAAATTCTTGGCATTTTCAACGGTGTAGTGGATGTTGATAAAGGACTTCTCAGAGTGTTGTAAAGCGACCAAAAGAAGATTAGGTTTCGCATATTTGGATAATTTTCAATGTCCGCATCCTTCTCCGCACCTCTTAGGGAAAAACGCGTTTCCTGATTTTCGTCAGAGTTATATTAACCATTTGATACTCTGAGTTTTGGAAATTTTGATGGTATACTTCATTCTTGAAATGGCTCCCATAATGCGCTGTAACAATAAAAATCAGAATATCTTTCAAACTCAAGCAGTTCTCACTGAAGTAAGCATTTCAACCGAACGTCTAATCAATTCTTCGATAGCTCAAATTTCGACGATTCCTGCAGAAACTTTGTTTTTGGAAAGAACTCTTTATTGTACTGTAGCAGTCAAAAATGAAATTACGTTTTGCATTTACTTGATATGTTACTGTACGCACGGTAACTTGAAGCCATTTTCACGAAATGCCACCTTTTGGAGTGCGAAACCAAACTTCTGTTGACTACCACAGCTCACCATGGAGTCTTCTCCAAGAATAAACTACGTCATTAAAATCTCTGAGACTTGCACCATCAAGTGGTTAATATTGTTCGTTGAAAAATTTTATCCATCGAGAAATCCTTAAATGTGAAACAAAATCTTATTTCGACTGTTATAGCGCAAAAAACAAGCCATTTTAGAAACAAAATACACCATTCAAGTTTATTTGATCTCAGCTATCGAATGAATACTAATAATCTAGTGGAGTAAGTCTTTCTAGAATATATCAAGGTCTCGCGAACGCAATTCTTAAAATGTGACAGAAATCGTTTTCAATAGTAAGGATTTTAAAGAGTTGAGCGTTACTCTTCTTAGAAATACCTTTACAAAAGTTCTATCAATGATATTTCAAGTATTTTTTAGCAAAAGAGTTCATGAGATTCATACTGTATAATCCCAAAAAATCCTTTCAGTTAGAAAAATTGGATTGCGATTGCAAAATGTCATTTTTTTTCTCATTAGAATGTACTGTGGGCTTATTTTCGAACAACAAGCTTAGTATCAAAGTTAGAATTTCTTAAGCTATCTATTGAGTACAAAATCATTAAGAGGATTTGAGAATACGCTCAACAACAGCTGGTAATATAATCTTTTTTGCAAGTATATGGTTTTTCTTTTGAAGAAGTAAGGAATTTGGGGAGCACTAGGTTTATCTTGCCAAAATCTTTCATACAGGAGTCTTATCAGCGATATTTCTTCGTTTTTTTAATGACAATGTTCCTCTGAGACTTATTAACCCGAATTTGTGTTGTGACACGCACCACCTTTCGTAGGCCGTCCGAACGGTGCGCCCAGCTGAGGGTCATATTGACCCTTATCGTCCGCAAAGGGATACTACAGCTTGGTTCAAAGCCAAGTAAATTCATCAAACCTATAGAAGCAAAGTATGCTGACTATAATCTCCGGCAGATTCATATAAGACGATACAATACCTATACGTGAATGGGCCATTCAAACGGTGTGTGTTCCTCAACATTATTTTATTCAGTTCGTTTATGTTCTAATCCAAGATAGATATAATCACATAAGTTTTCTTTTCTGTGGGCAAGAGGTTGTTTAGAAATATGATTGGGAAATTATTTTACTATGATTATTTTTGTAGATAGTTACTGTATGAGGACAGGGGTTTAAATTTCATTGACATGATGGATGTTGAGTTAGCATTATTCTTCATGAATTTTTGAGGTGGCCATGCCAGACATCTTTACCAAGAGCACCCTTAAACCTTGCAGTCCGGAAGAAGGTTGAAAAATACCGTTTTGAATTACGATTCATTGAGAAAGAAACTTACAATTAGTCGTTCGATTGAGCAATTACTAGAAAACAGGCCAAGCGGCACACAAGCGGCATATTTTGTCAGTAAATCTTTTGTTTGCATATCAAGACTAAACAGTAATGCGTGATGGCACTTCCATAATAAAAACTGCTATGAACTGTGAGTGATTTGTCCAGTGTGGTCTCTATGACCCACGTTAAATAGAGATTTCTAATCGGAAGCGTAACTGAAGGTAAATCAAGGTGCGGAATCATTTCCATACTGGCAACAATGTTCATTGCTTGATGGAGTTTGATGAGCCTAACAGTCTACGAAAATTTGCTTGACACTCTCAATACTAGGGTTTAGAACGGACAAACTTCTAGGAAGTTCGTCTCAAATGGGTACCAACAGTGCATATCTGAATGCATATAAAAAACTCTATAAAATCCAAGAGTTTTTCGTATGAAATCCTCTGTACATTCCAAGAGTTAACATGGGTTTTCACAAAACAAAATGTGAGAGTCACTTTGTGCCAGATGTTTCATATGTGAGAAATGTAAACATGAATACGTTCTTCACAAAGTCGTTTTCGTTCAGTCGCCAGGCTTCCGTTTCTTGTGAAAACTACAGAGAAATTCGTGAGTGAATCAAAACACGTTCAAAACAGTCATAAATGAATCGTAGCTTTTTTTAATCTTGGCAAAGCCAGTGTTGCTATTCTTTGAAGTGGCGTGATCATAGTTGTTGAGGAAACTTGTATCAATCGCATTATTCTTATGACTCGTCGCACTTTTACTATGCGAACACAATTCAATTAATTTAACTTGTGCTTGAGAATTTCGTCTTCTCCATGAATGTCGTCAAGTTTCCTTTTTTCAGTTCATTATTCATTTTTTTTCATTTTTCTATTTCATTAGGTGCTACATAATGTTGGCGAGTGGGATTCCAAGCGCCTAGCATATCACGCTGTGCTCTAATGCACTGCACATCACTATGCCACTCCGCTTTAGAAGAAATTTACGCAGCATGATTTTCACATTGTTTTTTTTAAATTCTTGGCTGACAAATAACCTACCAAGCAAACACTAGCGCGCTCGTAGGTACTGTAATTTAGGGTTTATTTTGATCTTTTTTGGCTCCTAATGTCATTTCTCATCTCTTCTTACAAGTTATGACCTGAACAATAGGAGAGCAGTCCATGGAATTGGTCCGTTAAGTCTTCAAAATTTACTGGCTCACCAATAAATGCAGATTCTAATACGACGTTGTGATTGATCGGTACCTCAGGCGTTAGTGATAGTTGTTAACTTTTTCAGACGATCCCTTTTCCCAGTGATGTAGAGTGATACGCAAGATTTCGCGTTAGGTGGGACTCAAATCCACTCTTCACTCTATCCGGAGGCGCGTGCCCGAACCGTTGCACTACCAACACCTGTCATGACACCGCCTTTCTACGCTACAATGCATCTATCTGTCGCAACCACGGTCTAGCGTGAGTAGTCGGTAGCGACCCTGAACTTAGACATGCTGGCAGATATTGGGTATTGAATGACCAAAAAGAATCCATCTTATTTAATCGCTTTTGGCGATAGTATGATGTCTCAATATACCCAGTGGTTACAGTAATTTGCAAAGCTTCTGAGTGAAGTGGGACTCGAACGGCACTCATTACCTAATTTTCCGCCAGCGTGACTGGGTTCAATGTCGATACAGGTTACCCACGTCAGACCGTTGACTGATAGTTGTTGACAAGTAGATGCGTTGCAGGCTAGAGAGCACGCGTTCTCGGAAAGGGCGAAATATGGGTTCAAGTCCCACCAGATGCAAATTTTTCGTACGTCATTCTACATCACTGGATATGATAACATTCCATTTGAGACCATTAGAGGGGAATCACCGGCATTGTGCGACCGTTTTTGAAATTGTCGTAAATTAACCAGTAAATCAAGAAAATATTGAACGTGCACCACGAAATACCTCAATAAGAAATTAACGTAAACCACAAAATACCTCATTGACGGCAAGAATGGAGTGTTCATGGAGACACTACTTAATTTTGGTGGTGATTTCCATGTGAGGATTAGTTCATCAGACGAGTGTCTACCTAAAAAAAAGTTTTTGAATTTATGCCATAAATTTCTTTTGTGAGAATTAGTCTTTGTTATATAAACAATCATTTAAGAAAGAATATGTATGAGATAGTAATAAAATCCGCTCAAAAAAAAACTTGTTTCTCAATTGAGACGTCAACTCTGTGAATCTCGCTTGCAGTCAACAATTGCATTAAGCGAATTCAGTTTGCATCTATTCCTTTTGTATCACCATTCTGAATACTCGACAAAACAATTTTCGATGATGTCACCACATTTAGCCCAGAATGAATATGTCTAGCGTTAAATCTTTGACGCTTATTTCTACCATTCATAAAGCTCTTATTTTGCTGATCACCTGTGTTTAACATCACTTTTTTCACCACAGATGTTGTATCAGATGATGGAGGAGAAAAAACTCTCTTCACTATGATTAGACGTGCTCAGTCAAATTGTTCTCTACACGCTATGATTTATGGAAAAATGCACACCATGAAGTTTCGCGGTGAGAAGCCACTGACTGTGAAAAGAATACCACGGACTTCCGCTGATGAGACAAAAGGTAATAAGAAAATTTCACGTCACAAAGAGAAACACACGGGTCTCATGGTGATTTCATAAATTTAATAGCGACTCAGTAGCACGAACATTGTTGCCAATGATAAAGCCATATGAGCGGTTTTTTTCATCTTGGTAAAATGCGGAGAAGAGGAAAAAGCAGAGTGAAGAAGAAGAAGAAGGGAAAGAGGAAGAAGAAACAAGAGAAAAGGAGCATACTGGAACGGAGTCATACTGAGTGTCACAAAAAAACGCATTTTTTTCCTTCAGGTTTACTTCCTTCTTGTAGAAAAATCAGTATTAGAGAATGTTCATGATTCTTTCCCACATCGCAGTGTTTCCAAAAGTACAGTTTTCATGATAACATATTCTCACACAATCGACCAGAAACAGTTCACTATCCTTTGTCGTTTTCCAAACTACATACGTCCGAATTTTTCATGAAAATCTCCGTTATAGTTCTTATTGAAATTTCTATGATTTGACTTATATTAAATAGTTCATAAGGAGAAAGGCGACGTGTTTTGACGATGGAGTACTATTTCTAGATATGATGCTCTATCCGCACGATCAAGAGAACTAAAACGAAATATATCCACAATAGAATATCTAAATAAGTCGTCGAAAAATTGAACTCGTCCGGGCGACTTGGATGACAAAAAATAGTGGGGATAGTGGCACGGTCTCCCATGATAATCCTTTACTTATAGAGTAAAATTTAGATTTTAGAGAGCCTCTATCGTAGCTGGAAAATGGAATATCACTGAACATGCTTACTAGGTAGTGGTAATCTTAGTCAAAAGCCTCATTGACATCAAGGTTCTACTGCATAAATATCAACATATCCGTTCTAAGGTTCGAACAGCGCACTAACCGCTTCAAAGCAAAACGTAATCTTCTCGTCGTTAGTAGAGCAGACTAAGAAAGGCTTTCAAAACCCAAGTCTCACATAAAAATCCGTATTCCTCAAGCTATCGAATGACCATAAAAAACATGAATATGGTCAGAAAATTCTCATTAATAGTAGATATATGTTCTCTTCGTAAGGGCGCAGTCTTCCTGTTGAAAAATGTGGAGTTTCTGATGATTAATGGGTGTTCTTTTGCTAAAGACATATTTTTATGTAAATCTGCTCAGTGACAGATCACCTTTGTTAGGAAAATGTCCTCTAAATTTTGCTGTATAGAAGTAAACAGTTATTATAGAGGATGCTCTCACCACTCGTAGCCGTCTAAGGTGAAGATGGAATGGAGAGGGGGAGGGGTGCACATATGCATCGATTACGAGACACGCTGTCCCGAACGTGTTCAGAAATTCACAAAGGATCGTTTGAAAAAGAATTATTGATTTGAAAGAATGTTGTAATACATCTCTTCAAAATTCATTTCAATGATAAGGCAAAGATTTTCATGATCCTTGTCTCAACTGAGCAATCGTTAACGAGGAGGTTCGATTGTAAATAATGTTTTGAGTGAAAAAAATGTTACGATTCCACCTTCTAGTTTGCTAACTAATGGAAATAAACCTACCGTTTTTTTCGAGCAATTTCATAAGACCACCGCTCAAACCTCAATATATCTCATAATTATTAATTGAGTCAGCATGTCATGTGGTCTGTTCATGGGATATATTGAAAATAAATAGATAGTAAAGTAAAATTTGAATGAAAGAATTTGAAGAATTAAGAGTATATTGGTGTGGCATCTTCAGTTTGGAATTCCCTTTACCTTCGTATCGTTCTGAAGAATAAAGCATTTACTTACTTTCAATCATTTTCATTATACAGATATGTCGGTCGAAAGGTATGTAGTGAGAGAAATGACATGCAACCGTGAGCTTTTCTCTGAAAAAAAGAAGAACTTAATCATTAGGAACCAAAAAAATCTTTCACAGTACAGTATAACTGGATGCACTATCTTTTCCAAGTTCTCCGTATGAAATCCAAAATGATATAAGGCAAAATGTTTTCTCCAAAATAACCATTTTTGAGAAAAATTTCAGCATGTCCACTGATTGCTTAGTTTGCGAATATGTCTTACATGAATAAATCAGTGTTTTCTATGATGGGAAAGTACGAGATTGTTAATAGTCGCATTTGTTGCGTACCATTCAGTGCAATGAAATATGGCTAAGGTTTGATGGTATAACCTTCTTCAGAGCCTGGAAAGGTCAAAATGACTCGCAATTCACTCAGTAAGTATTTTCGCAACATCAGCAGAAAAACATGAGGAAAAATGTTCGTCTACACAAAAATTTTGTTTTTTTTTGAGTTTCTGGGTACAATATACCTAATTTCTCGTAAACCATGCGGAGACCAATACATTGGCAAAATGGTAGACTATTTTGCTTCCGTGTAAAAGAGCAAATAGCTGGAAAATACAGAGTCAAGCAAAGCACTCCAAAAGGTACGCACTCGGAAAAAAGAACAAAGCGGAAAACACAAAGTGATTATCCTTAGGTATCCAAACATCTTCCCAAAAAATTTGTCAAGCGCTCTGAAGAAATGCCAAAAATCCGAAAATGATCCATAAAGAGGATTGCCTTGTAATCATCGGTGACGGCACGTCATACCTCAGGTTAATCTCTGTAGCCTGAACCAGAAACATTCTTCCCTTATGCAGGATTTTGTGGAGCTTGTCTCCAATGAATAATTGGGAGACTTTAGAAAATGGAATGGTGGGTAATTTTGCAAGGAAGCCGTTGACTGAACGAATTAAAAATTGGTACTTTTTTCTGCGGGCCTACGAAACTATATGACGTATAGATTTTCAGCCAATTTGACCTTTCCAGTCTCTGAAGGAGGCGATAAACGCCAAAATGTCAGACACTGCTCAATTATACTGACGTGTATAACAAATTTCTTAAATGAGATCGGTATCAGCCCATTAGATTTCTTGCTGTGGTCGATGTCCCAGTGATGAAATCACTTTGAAAGTAGGAAGGAATCGTGGTGGTATCTATTTATAGGGATTATTTTAGAATGATTCCAACAATTATCACGCCACTGAAAACTCTGTGTCCACGAAATTTCTGCGATCGAAAATTTGCTATTGAGGTAAGCACAAACGCTAATCGAGCAGAACGAGGGTCCCGAGTGTGTGAAACGTATTTTTCTTATTGCTGTTGCTGCTGCGTAATCGAAAGACCTTTTTATGAACTAGGCCTACTATCAAACGTCGCTTCTCGAACTATTGTATAAAAGGATAAAGCTATTGACGTTGATCAATCCAACTACGTTTGAGGTGACTGAATACATATATGGCCTCTACAATGACTCGCGGTGGCCTCCCGTTGAACCGAGTCAGTGCTGCTTATCCCCAGGCAACTCTGAGACCAGTCTGGTACCATTTTACCGATCCCGGAGAGGTGAATGGCTTGGTGAGCTATGAGCACGAGATCAAACCGTTGACCTCGTGTGCGTCGCAGAACACCTTGAACCACTGCGCCGCATGCCAAACAATTCTATCACTAGAAAACTTCAACTAAAAAATTTGGTTTGGTGGAAAAGTTAAGCAAACACGAGTTTGAGACATACTACACATTCCGGAGGCAAGAGGTAATTTCATCTTCGTCGCTACAGCGCACCAAAAATGATTTTTCCGAAGCCAAGCCAAGGATTAGAATAGCATATTTTACCTAGTGAAAGACTTCTGAAAGTCCAGAGAAGTGCAATTGATATTACGAGCATGGCCTTCACACTTCATGATATTGAAGCCGACAGATTGTTTTTTTTTTCTATATTTTAGTGCACCAATGAGTGTGACAAAAAGATCTGTGTCGTCATAAGTGTTTTCCAAAAATGTTGCTATGAAAGAAAGCAGCTAATAAATGAAATTTTTCGATATTCTACGCTCCAGATGTGGTTTGTTCAAAGATGTTGGCATTTCAGGTCTAAATGCAACAATGTTAATAAGTAGTAGCGATGAAAGCATTAAAAGCCATGCGTCTCATTCTTGGTCGTTCAATTGCAGGACCTACTTCTTCTTCATACCGGTCGCATTCTTACGACTGACAGCATAGTCAACTATTCCAATCGTATGGCTATCAATGACATCAAATTGAATGCTAGAGAATGGGTTCGTCATTTGCCCGATGCTAACGTCGCGTCGTAGTTCACCGACGTCGATCCATGATAAAAGACCATATTCGACTTCAGCTATCACATCAAACGTCTGTAACATTTTTTACACCAAGAAAAAGGAAAGCATGAAATAAATCAAAACTAAAACGAAATTGTTCTACTGCTAAATAAAGTGTATCGGGCGATGTGTTTTAGCAGAATCCAGTAGCCCGTTATTTGCGGGATTTGAAAATAAAAGCTACGATACCAATTGCGATACTAGTGTTGCCACATAGTTGGGAAACCGTCAATGATCTTACAGTAGGACGTTATTCATAGCATGAGACTAACGATTTTCTGCTTTTGACATCGGTTACTCAAAATGATAAGTGGGAAAAATCCTCATAATAAAAGAACACTGAAAAAATGCAGAAGTGACTTTCATGAGGTAACTAACTTGGAAGGTCGGGAACATAGAAGATTCACTAGCTTTACAGACTGAAGGAAGAGCAATAAAATTATTATTGCGAAATTAGTATTTGCACTTCATTTTATCAGTACTTTTCTACTATTGAACAGGCTTTTTTGAAAATAACTTTTGCTGGACAAAGTTTTCTCACGAATTAATAAGGTTTTGAGAGCTCAAATTTAGTAGAATCAAAAAATGTAGTTGATTCATAAAGCAGCCCTCATACAGCACTGTAGCGTTGAAAATTACACAATTTTTTACAAGCACTGAGCATTATTGCGCTTATAATTCGCTTGATAAATCTCATTCCCTAAACTAACAATCATTAGATAACGCAAATTTCGCAGAGTTAACAAAAATCTGCTTTATTTCGAAGAAAATTCTTCTGCAATGCTGAACAGGAGAAATTAAAATTGTGCTACATATACGTTGCGTGCCATTGCGCGTATTTTTGGCAGGACAGAGAGCTCTTGCCCTAGATTTCTAGTGTATGTTCAATGGCGTTAAGTCCACAGATTCCAAAAATGTACTTGGCTTTTTGAAAGACCTTTTACTGCATTGCAGTAGAGAAGGTAAGATTGAGTTCCACACGCGTCAAGCAAAATCGCGCGATTTTCTTTATTTATTTGGAAATCTATTAACCGTTTCCCAAAGATATCTAGGTTTATGTATTAAAATTGTGAAAAAATCTTGCTCCATCTTTCCGGGACTAAGACTTCACATTTTCTTTTTACAGTTTCAAATATAACAGCTACTTTTATCTAGATTTCTTACAAAAGATAAGAAAATTCCTCAATTCAGTGGCAAAAGTTGCACTTTACATGTGAATAGCGTATGTACGATTGATTGACCGCGCATCGATCCACAGACACCTACACGCCTTGGCCAACAACCAATGCGTAGCGTGTTTGAAGCCCAATTGGTACTTTTTTTATAGACGGTACGCAATCAAAACCGATTGCTTTCGCTGGACAAAGGACTTTCCATGACACTTCTAGTAATAATCCAAAAGTTTAAATCTCTGGCTAGAGCTGTACGTGGGCGATTTTCAAGACACCCTTTTATAACACTGTATAATCCAAAACAAAGTTATGTTTCACATGAATACGCGTTTTTTTTCTAATCTCTCTTATACTTGGCCGAACGAAACTCCCTAGACAGATACATTATCGATAGCACGTCTCGAAGAACTCAAAAATGTCTTTGCGTTTTGGAAGGCTTTTTTGATAACACTGTAGGAGAAGGCGAACAATTGTGTTTTAACGCCTCGCCGAACAGAGTTCTTTCTTTAGACTAACAGTAATCATTCGATAGGACACATAAATAAGTACAGCGTTGTAATCGATAATTTACGACTCCAACGCTGTGCTTATTTTCAGAAAATACCGCTCCTCTGCAGTGCAGCAGGGAAAATAAGAATAATCCACATACGCGATCATGGGCTCTTTGGTGAATTCACGGGCCGCGGGTGTGGCGGTAAGTGGGGCCGGCACGATTATCGATCGACTACGCCTATGAGAGCTGCGTTTTTTGTTATTTCAATAGAAATTGCTTCTTCCACTCTGACAGAAAATCTAGATCAAAAGCATGATTCTGACATTACAAGATTTCCTCTACACCATCATAGGCTCTTCGTGCTTCCAGCCAAGTAATAATGGGATCACGCGACCGAGGTGAAAAACACTTTCATTCTAAATTTTGCAGCATTATAAAAGGATCTTTTGAATAGGCACAGTGTTGGCTTCGCCAAACTTTGCACTATCGAATGGTTACTATTAGTCTGAGGTAAGCGCTCTGTCCTGTGAGAAGTACGCGTGCGTATAGCACAGATCTATCTTCTCTGCTACAGCACTGCAAAAAAGCTTTCCCAAAAAAAAATAAATAAATTTGTGGAATCTACGAGATTTGCGCTATCGAATAATTGATGATATTTGTAAAGATGTGTTTTGTCTTGCAAAACATAAATGCGATATGCGTGACGGGTGTGAAACAGAGTATTTTCCACTCACTACAGTTGTATGAGAAAGCCTTTCCAACAAACGAGTACATTACGAAATCAAATTTAAGTTTTCGATTACCTGCCAAAAGTCTAGTCTATATTTTATGTCTAGGAAGAAACTCTACTTCAAATGTGCCTGTCCAGCAGCACAAAAGTACCTTTTTCCAAACAAAAGCTACTTCCAGCAAAATCAGTATAGCAAATAAGAGTTCTTGAAATGTCCTCGAAGAAGACTTATATGTTCTAGAGCCTCAACATTTTACTCTGCTAAAATGCCCAACACATATCACCACAATATAATCAAAGTGCAGATAAATTATGAAGTTGGCTGCCAATTCTTTAGAAGTTCTGAATGACATTATCTTTTGAACAGCCGCTCTCATATTTCAATCAGACACAAGCTCAAAAAAAGGTAGTTGCAGACAGATTTATGGAAATATATCTGCAGCGATGCCACCTCTGACGCAATGCTGCTCTGTGTATACTCTTGAATGAAAACTCCGGATCATCTTAACACTTGTATTGATTAACCATCATTCTTAAGTCTTCTCACTGAGGGGCTTACCGACTTTTTAATGAGCTTCTTAAGCTACTTAGAGGTGATTAAGAATTCTCAGCTGGCCGCTACACTGCCTTTTTTAAGAAAAGATACTAGAAGATGTAAGAAAAAACATCATACCTGTTTGACAAAATCGAAGTTTGAAATATATTCGATACTCATCTCGATCGATATCGTAATAGGCTGACCGACTGTAAAACATGTTTATAATAATGAAACTAAAGGAGAGTTCTCTACCGATGAAGTGAAACCAAAAATTGTCATCAAAATGTTTATCACAAAATCTCAGATATATTAGCCGACTTTCGTCTAACTTAGACTAATCAATTAGTCATAATTTTCTACGGTAATATCAAATTTTCATGGAGAGCACGAAATTCGATAAACATGTAAACACCTTTCCTGCTTGCTGATGAGGCGACGTGTGTTGAGAAGAGGTAGAAAATCATTACGAACATTATTCGTTGCATAAATGAATTCCTAAAGCAGCAAAAAATCTGAAACTTGTTAGGAATCGAAACCACCATTTTCCGCATAGCTTCCGAAACCATGAATAAATTGATGAAAATAATTTTCTTGAGAAAGTATTGAATCGAATGGAAAAGCCAATAAAAATACTAGTGAAACCTTTTTCCATGAAATATGAGGAAAATATCAAACTGCTTCGCTGAATGAAGTTTAACGACTAACCGATACCAAGCAGTACACCAGTGCCAGCATAGAACATATTCACAGTTGATTTGATTAGGCTGATGGGCTTGTTCAAAGTCAAAATGCTTAACCTAAATTGGAAAATCATCAGCAGAAGTACAAGAGAAAACTGTTATGGAGCTTTGGTCAACAATAATGGATAGTAACGTGATTTTGCAAAATTATTATAAGATGGGAAATCTACTCAATGACTTCGCTTATTTTACTTCTTCTATAAAAACGTATGAGTTATTATAGTAATATATATAAAGAGGCCTGGAAGAGTGATGTAGATACTCTTTCCCCAAAGACGCACAATCAATCAAAGAACGCCATAGCTCGGGTTACACCGAAGTTACGATAAGATTTAGACGGCTAGCATTTTACGTCATTCATGAAGACCAAATCCTCAAACAGCACTTTGCGATTGGAGCGGTTTACACAGCAAGAGCCTCGATAGTGTAGTGCTTAGCACGTATCCATCGGTGAGATTAGAACGTGGTTTAACTCACAGCTAACATGAAGAGTTTTACATATCACTAAAGATTCTTGTATATATACGAATATATATATATATATACATATGCATTTATATACATATGTATATATATGTAATATACATATATATATATGTGCCGATTGGCTAGTCAGTGACAGATTTATGAAATAGTAAAAAGGCGTTAGATTCTTCAGAAGAAATGTGGGAAAAACAAATCAGATGAAGATTATGAGCCATAAACACAAAAAAATGGAAAAAAGCATCAATCTGTCGAGAATGTTACCAGTTTCTATACTTAGTGCATAATGGTGCTCTTTTTTCGAGCGTCTGTCTTTCAGACGCCCGAATGACAGCGATACCTTTGTACAAACCCTATTTGTTAAAGTCTTCATAACACTGGCAGGGTTTATAACTCTTTCTCTTTCTTTGTTTTTCGCCCTAGGGAATCATAGGTGCACCCTCCTGATTGTTCTGTGGCAACAAACAAATTTTGACGTAGATGCCGATGTCAAGCCACGTCTGAACCCCTTCGAATATCTTCTTGTATATGATGTTGCTTGAAGCCCACGAATTCAACTATAATATATCAATATGCTATATAATGGAAAAATCAGTTCAATTTTTTGTAAACGATGGAAATAAAAACATATCCTTCATTTCGAGGTGTTTTCTTAAGACCACAGCTCAAATTACAATATGCCTGATAATCATTATTTGAGCCACGCATGTCAGTGGTCTGTTTAATGAGGGCTGACTTATAGAGCCCGATACACGTGTTTCGATCTTGCGATCTCGTCAGTCGGGCAGTTACCCGTTCTCGTCTTTTGCTAATCTCTGTGGGTGCTCCAGTCCCCACAATAAGAGTTAGCGACGACGTACGTTTTACACTCTATGTTCAGTGAAGAACTCACCAAACACAGAGTTTTGTACACTCGAATGCTCGTGGCTAGTATATTAAATATAACATAACTTTCATTTCGAGTGTTTTCTTAAGACCACAGCTCAAATTACAATATGCCTGATAATCATTATTTGAGCCACGCATTATTATTTGAGCTGTGGTCTTAAGAAAACACTCGAAATGAAAGTTATGTTATATTTAAGATCCATTATTACTCTCCTCACACAATCTCGTTGTCGTGTATCCAATTGCTATCATAAGGTTGTGTTCATATAATTGTTAAATGAACTCAATAGAATCGTGAGCGGAACATAGCGCTTTCGTGGCGGAGCGAACTCACTTAGGCTATGTTCGGCCCACCACCGCGGTTAAGGTCTGCCCACATATAATCAGTAGTGACCCCACTGCTATCACACTATACGTTCACCCACTGGATCCCACCGATGGCTTGTTATCCGGGGCGAGCATAACAACCCAAACGGGCTCCGCCGCCTAGTCATGCTCCGTCAATTACAATAACATTCGTCAATAACAATAACACCTTCAGTTACAATAACACCGTCAGTCATAATAACATTCATAGTATCGTCAGATGACGATACATCTCATCAATCGGTCCTTCACATTGACAAAGGCATATGTTCACATTTCGATATGTCGCAATCATGTATATTATTATCATTATTATTATAGTAATGTATGTATAATTATAGGTTTGGTTCTACCACATTGCTTACCACGCCATTGGTCGGTTCCATCCTATTGTTTGGTATAACCCATATAAACCACTGAACCTTCACAATACAGTACGAATCCACTGAACCACCACATATGCATCCGCTACAAACCTTCGCTACACATGTGCCTGCTGATAAAATTTAAGCGTTTCGTAGCGTAATCACAATTTCGGCCGAGTATTTGAGAGAATACGTTGGAGATCATGCAGGGCTTCCCAGCGGCTGTGGTGAAAAAGACTAAGATCCTCCAGAAATCGATTAGGATTACAAAAATAGGGTTACAAAATAGGATTACAAAAAATTACAATAAAAAAAAAATAAAAATAAAAATTATATGTGGGCAGACCTTAACCGCGGTGGTGGGCCGAACATAGCCTAAGTGAGTTCGCTCCGCCACGAAAGCGCTATGTTCCGCTCACGATTCTATTGAGTTCATTTAACAATTATATGAACACAACCTTATGATAGCAATTGGATACACGACAACGAGATTGTGTGAGGAGAGTAATAATGGATCTTAAATATAACATAACTTTCATTTCGAGTGTTTTCTTAAGACCACAGCTCAAATAATAATGCGTGGCTCAAATAATGATTATCAGGCATATTGTAATTTGAGCTGTGGTCTTAAGAAAACACTCGAAATGAAAGTTATGTTATATTTAATATACTAGCCACGAGCATTCGAGTGTACAAAACTCTGTGTTTGGTGAGTTCTTCACTGAACATAGAGTGTAAAACGTACGTCGTCGCTAACTCTTATTGTGGGGACTGGAGCACCCACAGAGATTAGCAAAAGACGAGAACGGGTAACTGCCCGACTGACGAGATCGCAAGATCGAAACACGTGTATCGGGCTCTATAAGTCAGCCCTCATTAACAGACCACTGACATGCGTGGCTCAAATAATGATTATCAGGAAATAAAAACGTTTGCGATCTCATTGAGCTAAGTACACCAGAAAGAAAATCATAAGTATATGACTCCGCTGAAAATTCTTTACCTTTTGTATGAACAAGGTAAAAAAACCATTGTTAGTAGAAGATATCATTAAATACCTTCATTTTTCGACAGCGCATCAGGCAATAAGCTTCAATTTCAACGCAGCTAACATTCACGGAATGAGCATAGATAGTCTTATTACGACCGTCAATGTAAACTAGGTGTGATTGTGGATGTGCCAATGGATATAATATTCCTTGCATAGGCAGTGCAAGCGCCAAAGGGTTCTTGTTGTTACCGGTAAGCAACTTTGTTCGACAAGAATTTTTCATGAGAGCGTTAGTAATCACTAGAAAGCTCAAACCTGTGGCTACTGTGCTATCTGCTCCATTTTCGGAAAGACCCCTTAATGACGCCGTAACATTCAAAATAAGTAGTATCAGAGCCATGCATTTCATCTAGACCTTCTTCCGAAACGGGAAAGATTCCTGATCAAATGACAAAAATCGCACGCCATGTTTGAGTCTCAGCGCCATCGATCGATCGCCGTGTTGAGACCTCAGGCTATTCCCTCCCCTTCCTTGCCCGAGCCTCCAAATTAGTCGAAAAACAGATGCCCGTGTATGTGGATCAATCTTATTTTCCCTGCTACATTGCATTGAAGAGATCTTTCTAGAAATCAAGCACAGCGTTGGAATCGGTGAATCTTGCGCGATTGAATGTTGATAAAAGTCAAGAGGAGAAGCTCTACCCTGTGAAAAAACGCATGTGTAGAACAGAAAGGTTTTTTTTTCTGATACAGCGCTAAAAAAGTTCTTCTAAAAGTGGTCATGTATCGCAGTTAACAGAGATTTAAGCTTTCGAGTAGTGCAAAAAATCTTTGTCCGGCGAAAGAGATCTTTTTTCATTTACTATCTGATAACAGAAGAGAATTCATTGGAGAGCTCATTTAAATGCAGAAAGGAGAGATAATTTCGACAGCAAAATGAATCTCAAGCAATAAAGAATTGAAATCTGAAGTAACATTTTTTCTGAAATCAGAAGAAAATCAAGCCAAAGATTCAGCTGCAAATGTCATGTATACCATGATATTACCACTCTTCGAACATGTTTTCTTCCAAACTCTTCACAAGTGCAGAACGTGACAATATTTTATCTTATTACCGGCTTTGAAGAAGACGAAGACGTTCAAACGTTAGCCAAACTTAGTTCCATATAAACTCTATAGCATTAGCTTATCACCAAAGATAAAATCATAATTCCAGGCACGTGAAATAAACTAAAGCTAATCGAACATAAAGAAAACGATTTCACAGACGAACGAAAACTGAGAGAAAAGAACTAGGAAAACGTTGTAAAAGGCGTACTGACAGATTTTGACAGATGGTAACGCAATGAGTATGTGAGCTGAAAGAAAAAACTGTCGAGGAAAGAGCAATTCACACGATGGGCTTCAAAGTGCGGAGTCGACAGAACACCCGAAGAACATCTGAAAGGCATCATTTGACAGTGGCAGTGGTGTTATGACTTTGTTAATACCCATAAACTCGACTTCAACTGACGGAATGCTTTGTGTACAGATACAGGTGATTTTTGTGAAGGGCGAGTGTCAAATATTTACACTGATGGATATGTGTGTAGCATAGGATAGGATAAGGAAAAAAAAACACAGTCTATGCAATCGTTTCTCAGTAACGTTTGCCAATATGGCCTATCATAAAGTAAAGCAACTGTTACTTCTGACGTGGTGGTGAACTTCTGGCACATCATCTTCTTGATGTTGACCACACATTAGTGCATTTGTCCAAGGGACAAATGATGGTCTTTTCTAATGACTTTACAACTAAAGAAAAGGGTTTAAAGTCATTGAGAACACAAAACTACCTATTAATAGCACACCTTACAAAGCCATTAGGCCTTTCTTGTCGATTGTCGTCAAAAGTCCTCAATGACAGATGTTCTTAGAAACTTCTGGTCGAAGAATAAAGAATAACGAACAAATACTACAAGAAAACCATCAGTATTTTTCTGACACAGTTACACATTGATCGAGAAAAGGAGCTTAATTTCTCAAAAATCTATCAAAATCACGAATATTGGGTAGGAGTGTTCTATTAATTTAGCAACTAAGTTACGTTGCATTTTTTCTGTTATTTTTATTTAATTGCAATAAATTGGTTTTTTGGAATTTCCAATCCTGTTTCATGTCATTGGAAAGCTCGCGATCTCGAGATATTTGAGATATTTCAACTTTTGTAACTGTATGAATTGCTCTTTTTACTCTAGAGTGAATACTTCAAATTTGAGATAAGTGTACGTATTCATGCATGAGCTCATCGTGTCATTCTATCACGGAAGTCACACAAAACTTATGCACTGCACTTAATCACAAGGTGGCTGGTCTACGAACTACACAATGATGGTTCAAAAAGTTTTATAAAAGTGACACCAACACCTTAAAATCGGCTGCGACAGCATCATCGCAGTGGCGTCATTATGCAATAAAACAAAGTGCGCCCACATATTGCTCATCTAACATTGGAACAGATTGGAGAATTTAGTGTGGGAACGCTTGACTCATCCATCATGTAGCTCAGATGCTTCTTGAAGTGATTACCTTCTCTTCAAGTCGCTGCAACATTCCTTGGCACAAAAACGTTTTGCGAAAGTCGATCATATGGTAAAACATTTGTTTGAGCAGCTTGATTGAAAACACCAGAAATTCAATGTCGAGACATCAAAAAATTACTAAAAATATGAACTAAACATTAGTGATTCTCATGGTGAGTACTCTGATCAAAAGTGTTTATTTGTTGATGTTTAGTAAATTGTTTTGTTAAAAATTTTTTGATGAGATAAAAGTTAGTTGTCAACTTAATTACAAAAGAAATGCTTAGAAATCAACGCTACTTCCAATTCAATAGAAATATTCAGTATATTCTTGATCTAATGTGCCGATATGAGTTAACTTTGAGTTGGTTATATAGCCTAGAAAAAAAACTGATGAATTATGCGCCGGTTAAATCAAATCGGTTTCTAGATATGATTGCGAAGATCCGACATAGCAATGACGAACTGCTAGGATAATCGACGGAGGCTAACGCGGCTGTGAAGAGACAAATCAAACTTTCATAAAAACATCGTGTAATTTGAATAGCGAAAGAACATAACAGACGAAAATAAGGTAATCAAATTTTCTAATGTAAGAAAATTCATTTCTGGTCGTTTTTTCAAAATGCTATCATCGGAAAAAATATAGCGACCACCACTGATCAAACCCTGAGCGATGTGGCAAATATTCAGCTTCATCAAGTATTGTAAATTTCCATTGAATCCATATGTAGTCTATACACTGATTTGCGGTGGCCTCGGTGTATTTAGTCAGTGATCCTATTCGACCTCTAAAGCAGCTCTATATCAATTTGGCGTCCTCAGAGGGATCGAAAGATTCGTGAGGCTTGCGAGCGAGGTGGCCATGTGCCCTGACCATGTGTGGATCACACTATACGTCTGACAAATGTTAGATACATCTCAAAGTTGTCCTTAAAGGCTACAATCGAGAGCGTTCATGTCGCGTGAGAAGTGAAGTCGATATTCACGACCATAACACGTTGCAGATACCTTATATCGTCCCATGTTAAACAATATTGGGTGCGGTGGTATTCTGAAGATGTATGTAACTTGAATGGGAGAAGAATGTTCTAACATTTTTGAAAAATTTCATTGCAGATGCCATGGGTAAGCAAAAAGATTATGTATGGAAGTTGGTCTATACACTGAGTATTCAATCAGTTACTCACAAAAGCAGTGGATTCTGGAATCTCATAGATTACTAGACATAAATTACATGAATATCATAATTATGTGACAACGTATAGCACATCTGACGGACGAGGAACATTCCTTTGGCGAAACAACGCAGGAAGAAGCAGTATTCTACAGTATGCCCAAGGCCTAAAACGCAACCCATGTGGGACACGTCATTTGTAGACCTCTTCCAGTGGACAGAGCTTTTCCTGAACACTTTTGCTAACCATTTGATATCCTGTGAAACAGCGATACAAATGCTGTACTTGATTCTCGACAAGAAATGTTAGTGCGTTGTATTCAGAAAATGCTAAGTTTGTGTATCAAAATCATTTCGCTGGGTTTGCTTCTGCTCAAGTTTGAGGATCGATATGGTCAAAGATTCAATAGCCATTTGATAGCATAAATCCTTTTGATTGGGTAAAAGGCTAAGGCTTTGAACGATCTTCGTAAAACGCTATGAAATTGAAAAGAAGATCACATTCCGCATTGTTATTGATTAACCCGCTTCTTGGATTTCATGGACAGTATATTTTATTTGCTGAAATGAATTGAAAATGAAAAAGCAATGCTTCTGGTGCACATATCTTCGCGAAATGTAACATTCTTTTCGCTTTACAAAAGCCCTTTTCAAAGAACACAATTTCAAAATCACCGTTTTTAGGTTATCGATTCGCATTGAAATTCTGACAAAAAACCTTCCACAAATCCTAGCCGAGCTAAGAATGTGCGCCGCATATTTTTGCTTCTACAAAGCAATAGAAATGTGTTTCGAAAATTTGAATAAAGTGTCGATTTTGCCGAGATTTAGTCCATCGAATGATTGTCGAAAGTTTAGAGGAGAAACAAGAAGGTCCCATTCCGCACGGGGTAGCCCTTCGAAGGACCGTTTATCATTGTTGAGATCATTTCCGTTATTTGGTTCCAGTTCCAACGTTTGTGGAAAAGTCATATCTCTATAGTTTTCGAAGTGCAAGTAATCATTCGTTAGCCTACATCTCAAAAAATATAAAAATCTACTTCATTTTCGAAACGGCTTTTTATTGCACTGTAACGCAAAAAAAAATGTGTTTCTCATTCAAACATTTCTAGTTGTAATAGCTTTCCACTAGACTTTGAAAAGCTATTCCGTAGCTTCAAGCTTGCGGAATCCACTACACATCTGGTTTTTTTTTTGACTTTTTGTTGCGCTGTAACAATTAAAAGAATATTGAGTTTCGCAAGTTTAGATCGTCTCCATAATCGACACCTTTTTCGATCACTCGAGAAAACGTCTTGTGATTTTTTTCTCGAGCCTTTGCAATTATTTAATAGCTCAAATATCGAAGATTTCAATGTTGCAGTTTATTTTTGAAACGGCTTGAAATCATGTTTCTCATTCAAATATTTCTCGCTGAACAGCTTTTCCTTCAGACTTTCAGCAACCTTTCGATAGCTTGAATATCGTCATTGCAATAATGTATATTGTTCTCGAAAAGGACTTTTTAGTGCGCTATAGTAGCCAAAAAAGTCTCAACTTCCTCTCAACTCAACACTGACACCAAGCCACCGTGCTTTGTCGGTATGTGGATAGAAATTGCCCACTTAGCCACCGCGTTTTTTCAGATGTCAGAACTGGGAAACCCAATCTTCTTTTGATTGTTATAGCGCGCCATAATTTTCTTTTCGCAAACAAAATGCATCATTGGAATCTATGTAATTTAAGCTACCAATTGACTATTAAAAGTCCGAAGGAAAACTGTGATCAGCGAGAAATGTTGCAATGAGAAAAGTTTTATTATTGTTATTAGGGCGCAATAGAAAAGCTGTTTCGTAAAATTTACATTTTCAAGATTTCTAAGACCACTAGCCATTCGATGGCTCAAGAACGACGATTCTAGCGCAAGGTTCGTCTGTAAGAAGGCCTAGTTAAGGCACTGTGGCAGAGAAGAAAAATTTTAATTTTACTTTCAGCACACATTGTACAGCCGACGTCTGCGCTAAACGTTCACCGTGCTTTTACTACTCATTCGATTGCTTCATCTCAGGAGTTCTGAAACTGGATTCGCCTTTTGCAAAGCGATTTTAACCGCGCTTTCTAAAGAGCCAGCGACAGCAAGGCTTCAAAGATCATTGCCAGTATCTTTCCCTAACGAATCCAGTTTTTTATCGTACACTATCGGAACTTTCTTTCTTTTCTACCATTACAGCTGATGTTTTGTAGATCCAAATCACTCCGCTACTTTATTCTATACTGCATAATATTGAACTGATGATATATATATATATATACACATATATATACATATACATATATATATTTGCATATATATATATATATATATATCACTAATCACCGCTAGTAGATCGTGCTCATCAGTCATTTTCACACTAATGACGTCCACTTCTTACCACATTAAACTTGTTGTGTGGTAGCACTAGGCGTAGGTGGAAGGACTACTACTTTGTGAATAATGACTCAACAGAAGTGCTTATCATCGATCTTCCAACCTTTGGCTTTTCTTTAGTTTAAACACTAGCCCTTAGGTTGTCGCAGATTGATTTTTGAAGAAAAGCAGGATAGTATTCTTCTGTCCTTCTCTGTCATTTCGAAAAGTTTGAGCATATGGACCGAAAGATTAATTACTAATCAATGTGAATCCGTTTGGCTTACATCTGTTGTCAAATGAAAAAAATCGCTTAAACAGGATACTTTTGTGTATTCAGCAAAGAAGAAGTGTCGAGTGGCAGCGTAATACGCAGAAAAGATTTTATAGTCATTAACCCTAACACTTTCACAATCGCATCAAGCATCTTACGTCCATCAAGACCACTGGTCAGTGAAAAAATGGATCATTGATTTTGTACCTATGGTTAGCTCTACATAGCTACATTAGACGAGGATATTTCTTAGTAGTAAACAATGAACGAGAAGAAGAATAGAAGGTATAATATTACGGAAGCACCAGCCAAGAGAATCGAGTGTAGAAAATTGTCGATCTTGTGATTTTTCACTTGACGGCGATGGTGTAAATAGTTCGCCGTCGCTTACCTCTTTATAGGGAGAGTAGGGACTCCCGAGAGGAATGACTAAAGACTAGAGGTTCTGCCTGACTTGCGAGACTGTAAGGTCGGAACACGTGCATCGGGCTGTACAAGAGCCCATTAACAGACCATATGACATGTTGACTTAAATAATAATTGTGAGATACAATGATCGAAAGTTATTCCTTTAGGAAGTATGTATAAAGAATCCTTTAGTACGATAAATTTTCAGCATTGCAGAGGCCAGAAGACATCACTAACGATTGCGAATATATGGTTGTTTGAAGTTTTTTTAATTTCATATATAAAGTAGAGGTCCTCTTTTCAGCTAGAGCCATTACTTCACTCTATCGTACAGCGACACTTTCAAAGAAATATCAGACATTTATATTTATTTTAGCGAAGTTTTCAATTGGTAACAGCTTTCTTTACGACTTAGTTAGTACATGAGGCTGATAAAGGTTTATTCAGTTAACGTTTCGGCGCTTTCACCTTCTTTACAGCCGATGACTCGTTCTACACAAGTTCGTCCTTGTTGTGGAGCATCGCAATCATCTCGTTTCATTTAAATCTTTTTGTGAAGTATCGCTTGAATGAAGAACCTCATCTGGCGACGTCCATGTAAACAGAATGGTTCGTATGTTAATTACCCGTTAATAATGATATTACCAACGCATATGGCGCAGTGGTTAAAGGTGCTCTGCGACAAAGACGTGGTCGATCTATCGATGGTCGATAATTTGATCTCGCGCTCAAGACCTACCAACCTTTCCATCCCTCTGAAATCGGTGACTGGGTACCAGATTTGTGTGGGAGGATAGCAGCACTGACTTGGTGCACCGGTAGGCCACTGCGGATCATTGCATAGGCCATTCAGGGGAGAGTTATTGTGAAGGGCATCTTCTCAACACCTTAAATATAATGCTAGATAAAGACGAATGTCTGGCACATTCCTTAGAAATTCGCCAAAAATCGGTCAAATGGAGAGGTATGATTCATTTTAAAAGTCACAAGCTCAACTGCCGATCACTACATTGCCAGGTAATTTCATTATCTGGCTGTGGAATCTTATTGTTCAGCGTCGATTCCTTCACAGGGGAGTATAACCTCGAAGGATCTACTGAACCGAGGACGGCGATACCGATAAGTTTCGGTAGGACGAAGCAAGCGCCTATAGAACACTTAGACCTTAATGGATCAAAATGTGTTATATCCTCAGGTTTTCATTAACGCTGAGAGCTTTATCCTTTTCTATTCTAGTAATAATACACACTCGTTTTGTTCAAGTAAGCTATCCTGCAGCAGTCGCTATGCCAGATAATCTGCATAGAGGATATTGCCGAGTGAGGTTCTTTGTTCGAGCAATGCTCCACGGAAGAAGATTATTCGAACGGCAACGAAGACAAAGATCCACAGCGAGGACGAACGATTGTGGATAATCGACTCGAACCATCAGCTCTGAAGAAGACGAAGACGTCGAACCGTTAGCCAAATAAATCGCATTTCTCAACCTCATGAATCAACTAAATCATAAAAGACGCTGCTACTGAATGATAATGAAGAGGTTAAAAGAAACTTTGCTTTGGAGATAATATTATGCAGTTAGTAATAATTCTAACATACTGGCGATAAAGCGGTTTTTTGGGAGTTTTACTTTTTCGATGACTGTTTTGGCCCGCAAAAGGATTTTTGGAGTCCTTGTAAAAAAAATAGCTTGAAGCATGGAAATACTAAGATATGCGCAGTTCATGGAAGGATGTTCCTTAATGCTTTCTTCCTTGATTAGCTACACATGTCGCTTGCATCGGGTAAGATCATTTGGTGACAGAGCTAATTGAAAATTAGCAAGTAGTAAATTAATGAAAGGACGAGTTATGCAATCACAATAAGTCCAGAAAAAACCTGTGTGCATCAAAATTGATCACCGCGAAAAAAATTGACACCTCTTGTCAAATATTCTGTTAAGTGCTATCATACTTTCATAACATTACCACAAGTTATCTTTGCGCATTGCTTTGCTCTAGACATATCCATTTGCTAAATGTTATGATGAATAAATAGTCGTACAACATACGTTTGTTGATTGGATTAGAAAATAAATATATAAAGAGCCATGCAATTACTATTACCTGCTTACTGATATCACACTTTGTTGCATCGCTTCGTTCGGAGCAATGAAACTGCGAAAAAAGGCGACATCCGCTCAATAAATCGCTTTTTCGCACTCGAAATATCTCAGCTCCTCTCTTGTTCTACGTGTGATCCATAATTTCATCTCCATGCTCATATCTTTTAGTACATAAATAGCTTTTGTGCTCCAAGAAAAAGGCAACGCACATAGTTCACAGGTATATCCGAAGCTTTGTAAAGGGTAGTATTTGTGTGCATGAGCCAACATGTCGTGTGGTCTGGTAAGGGCTCTTGTACAGCCCGAGACACGTGTTTCGTCCTTACAGACTCATCAGCCGGGCAGAACCCATCGTCTGTCGATCTTTTTATAGTCAGTTCTCTCAGGGCCTTACACTCCTTATATATAGTTATCGACGACGTACGCTTTACACTCTATGTCAGGTGAAACATTCACCTAACACAGAGTGTTGTGCACTCGATTGCTCATTGGCTGGTACTTTTATCATAATTATACCTTTATCTCGAGTGCTTTGTTTAGACCACGCTCAAATTTCAATATATCCTTTCATCATTATAACGTCGTCGATAACTATATATAAGGAGTGTAAGGCTCCCGAGAGAACTGACTATAAAAAGATCGACAGACGACGGGTTCTGCCGGGCTGATGAGTCTGTAAGGACGAAACATGTGTCTCGGGCTGTACAATAGCCCTTACCAGACCACACGACATGTTGGCTCAAATAATGATGAAAGGATATATTGAAATTTGAGCGTGGTCTAAACAAAGCACTCGAGATAAAGGTATAATTATATGTGTATATATATATATATATATATATAAACTCGCGAATGTAAAGAGACTCGCTCAACCAGTATTCTACGACATGTAAGAAGAACACGAATAAACGAATTGAGTCTCAGAAGTACTGGAATCTACAAAGTAAAAATGAGCACTGTGAAAACGGATCAGGAAAGTGTCAAAGTTTACATATAATATATATGTATGCACTTACGCTAGATTCTCTGCAAAATGATATACGCGTGATCAGCTTTGGTTAGTTCAATAAGATTTTTCATAAAATTTTATACCACTAAAAAGTTGAAGTCTTCATAAAGGTCCCGCTTCCTCGCAATAGTTTACCTTTATGCACAAAAGCCTATTTTTTAACTTTTTGTAATTAATCGACAGCTAATTCAATTGAGAGGTATGACCCCCAACTAGCCTTAGTAAGATGCACTCTCAATAACCAACCACTTAATTATTTGCAAAAAGCCTCGCTAGAAGAAAAAACAAAATAGACTTTTTGGCGACATCGTTTTGAGTTAAGCATTCACAGATTAATTACAAGCACTTTGAGAGCAAACTTCTTGCAAATACTGACCATCACAGAAAGTCTGGGACCTTGTCGTAAATGTGTTGAACACATTATCTATAGCGACCATAGAAATCTGTAAGATAAGACGTTTAGGTGACGGCTAGACCTAATTGAAAGAAGGCGGTAATTGTAGCTGATATGAATTGTGAAAACAAAGGAGATGACGCTCATTGGACCTGATCAACCAAGCTAAACATTAACATTCGCACGTTAAACCGCTTTATACTGAGGCACACACAAACATTCACACACCCGCACACAGATGTACTTAGAGGACAAGCAATAGAGCCTTCGGCACTCATCAATCTTGAAACGAGCAATTATACAATTGATTCTATTAATACTCTCGTGACAGTGTGAGACCTATATGCTCCTTTTCTTCTCAGTGATCTCTTTTAGTACACAGGAATTCTTGAACTTCAGGGCTGAGGGGTTATTGAGTTTTGAAGGTGAATGCTGTAATTTTCTTGTTGAATAAATAAACAACTTCAACATATGCTGACAGCAGCGTGACTGCCGTGCAGGCACGTGTTTTTTTCGTCGCCCTCAAGATTGTATATGCACCATAAATATGAGTATGTAAAGAATATCAAAACATATATAGCATGAGGGAGGCGTAAAATTCTCTCCAAGACCTGTAGAAATCCATTTCACGGAGGAAATCACAACAAAAAGTGGACGGGTTACAAAAAAAATCCCAAAGAGTCACCTGTTTGGACTCTATAATTTCACAGCAACGACAGCAAAAATTAGGCGTCATAACGAGAGTGTGAAGAGTCGTGAAGGTGAGTGAACGCTCATTTGGCCCATCCATAGCTACCTGTGGTCTAGTAACGCATAAATCAGTATTTTTGCTTCCTTCCAGAAGAGTCTGGGCTTTTTTTTACTGATCGTGAAAAAATAAAGAGCTTTAAAGATTGGAAGATGTTGTTAGATCCTTACAGCCGTAAGCGGTTGACTGGAAATCAGTGTAGACCGCAATATCAAGTGATCTTTTCACTTCGTCTGGGCTGATACATCTTCTGCGCCGACTGCTATTAGTAGTAGGGGTGAGCCGTAGGGGCATGTGATACTGATGAGGCCTGCGAGAACACCGAAGCGTGCGTATACCACTAGTATACCAGACCTCTGAAAGGCTCAAAGCATTCTGTCAGGCTCTATTGAGCTTTAAGTGAGCCGCCGACATAGTCCATGGGAATGTATTGCTGAAGAGCTTCGGAAGTCCAAAATGTAGAATTGAACCAAGGCCATGTTTTGTTTCAGGGCGCCTCGCCATTGCGTTACACGAGCGCCAGTATGTTAATGGACGAGTCAATTTGCATTGAGGAGCACTATAAAACCTTTAGAACGAGAGCAAAACAAAAGAGTTAAAAGAATATATTCTCGAAGTAGTAGCGAATTTTACATATTTCCAAACCCCATTATTTTTATGTTATATATCGCAATAAAAAATAGGAACATGTAGCACAAGATTGATGCTGGGCTTCGAAGGGAGTGCAATGTGCTGCCTTGAACAACACACTAAACGACACATGTTAGGCATTAAACTAACTACCCGCAGTTGTTTTTGACGAGTTACATTTTACAAAGAACCCTCTCTCCTCCCCCCATCCCCTCGCCCTTCCCTTCCCTCAGAAGGTAGGTTTACTCATCAAAAATCGAACGACGATATTTTGCACGCACTGGAAATTCATTCATAAAAAAGGCGCGATTATTTTTATACAGTATTTTTCTTCGGTTTAACTGGTAAGTTTCAATTCATCAAATGTTCAACATTAATAGCTCATCTTTTAGTAGGTTCAAGTGACTATTATTGCTTATTTCACCAAAACTTTCTAGACGGCTTTCAATTAATTCAGTGCATCTTATACTTCTGCTATGTTTAATCCTCGTTATGCCTTTCATATTCAGTCGTCACGTTCTTTTTTTTTTAACTCCAAATTTGTCGTCAAATAACGATTCCAGGTGAAACAGGTCCTATATTTGTTAATTTACATTACAAATACACGAGTCCCACTGCGACAAAAGACCTTACGTACCGATGACGTAATGGAAAGACTGTTACTAAGGAGATGTATGATTTGATATATTAGTTTTCAAGGCTAGTGCAACATGTCGGTAGCCCAATGGTTAATAAAGCTCGGTGCGGATTGGAATGTAAAAGATACTGAAACCCGCATAGCGGAAAAAACTGTACTACGGATCCATTAAAGGAGTAAGGTAAAGAGTGAAGAATGATAAAACGCGCAAAGTGTAATTAGTCCTATAGGGTCCGTATTTTTTGTAAAAACACTGGGAAAATTTTTCTCATGAGAACAATACAAATTCAATGAAAAACCTATACGGCATCAAAACCACATTTATACGAGTGAAATATGAAGTATCAGAAATAATAAGAAGATATCAGTTATTTCCAAGTTCTCAAAAATATCAGATGCTCGTCGGGTTCATAGGTGAGATCGAATATTAGAAAACAATATGACGTAGAGAAAAGTGTTGTGATCAAGAACCGTCAGCATTTGGCCTTTTCACGATCGACAACATAACACTTTGCATTAACTGCACATAATACGTTCCCCCTAGAACTGCTGGTTCTAAGAGTCGATCAGAGACAAAAATGCAATGCAACCTAGTAAGTCGAGACGAATCTTACTGTAATAAATTGTGGGTAATACAAAGCCAAACAGATCAAGACGCGTATCAGTCCGTCTTCGGTGAATATGTATTGGATGGCAATAGTTTATTCCTTATCGCGCTCTTTGGATAGATAGTTGATTTTGTAGGCGATCGTAGCAGTCCTGCAACAGTACTCATCTTTAATACATAAATGATAGTGTTCAGGAAGCAATATGTTCCCTTCATGACATACTACCTAGATTGTTACTCAGGATTTTCATCAAATTCGATCTATATCCTATAGTAGTCAAATCCGCTCTGTGGACTTGCCGCAATTGTCAGCAATAGCCAATGTTTCAGCAGACACATAATCGCAAACGTGTGATTTCCTTTTCTACTAGGGAGATTTCCCAATTTATGCATGTTTTCAGGGACTGAGCTTAAGGGATTACTAATTTAACACCTTGATATATAAAATCTTCTGATAAAACAAATGGTAATCCACTAGAATTTGACCTGAGGTCCTCTTGTATCATAACCACGAGCCATCAAAGCTTTGCAGTAAGAAATCATTGTGAAAACTTGGAAACTTTGATTTTTCGTCGAGAATAGCCACCTTGTTCATAGATACTTCTTCCCATTAGTGGATTTAATCCCAGTTCACCGTAACCGAGCCCCATTCCTACACCATAGCCGAGGCCTGCTCCACTACCTGGTGCAATACCTGCAAAATGTCGTTTGAAAAAAATAAAAAATCATTCAGAATTTAATTAGAAGAATTGAACGAACAGCAGCAGAAGAGGAGAATGAGAATTTGGATGGGAAATATACCTAGACCGGGCACGTTTTCCAGTGGGCATAGGCCACACTGAGCGCGCACAGATACGTCTCATAATAATCGGATTAATGGCACATTGACCTAAACACCGATATTGATGATAAACAAACACGAAGGAATTTGTCGAATTGGTCACTTGTTAGAATCGATGTAATCTAATCACACTGAACCATTTAACAACGTCCTCTCGTATAAAACATCAGTATCACATCTATGCCTCCGGTGATCACTGAGTAGTTTATGACGCCAGCCGATTCGTCGCAATGGGATCTTCTTGGTCGAAGATTATAAAGAATGTGACTTTTTGATTTAGCTGACTATCTGGTCTATGTCTCAAGTTACCTAAATTGTGGCATTCAATGTTTACGCGAGCATTCATGATATTTGGTCTCTGAGATAGATAAGAAGTTCCAGATCCTCGTTCATTTTTCTCTCAGTCAAACGAAACTGGATACTCTTACACCACCTAGTCTGCATGAGCAGGCTCATAGCACTAATTGCTTTCGCACGTTTAAGCCGTGAGACTTTGGTGAACAACTATGAACCGACGAGATAGGCCTGTGTATTGGTCTGCTGTATAATCCTCGCTGCAAATTTGGTGCTTATTCCGCTGCAAGATTCACAAACAATTTGTTAATGATGTTCAGGGCTAAAATACAACTGCTCTCCACACGGTTTTGTGACTCAGATATGTCTGCATAGCTGAAGGGAGGGACTCGTCTCAATGGTCTTCCTGTCATAATATACTAGAACTTTGTCTTTTTCTTGTACAGATTCATTACGAATTGCAATGTAAAAATTTTTGAGAATTCTTATTCGAAATTACCTCAGCGTTTTTTTGAGATTTCTTATTCGAAATTACCTCAGCGTTAATCTTGCCGATGATGGCGCAAAATACCTTCGCAAGAACTCTCAGTATCTAAGTAAAGTAGCTTCATCTCATCGTCGTATCATGATGATATTCAAATACCAAGTTTTACATTTCACCTATGAGGGTCAGGTACGGGTGTCATTGACTCGGAGGAAAAGATAATAGCGGATGCAAGCGCTATCGGGGAATTCAGCTGTACCAAGTCTTCTATTGTCAGATTTCTGAGAAAAGAGTTAGTCCTGAATATTTTAATGTACATGGATCAAAAAATTACATTGTTTTCATTTAGTTCTATAATGTGATATACTTAGCCTCTAAAACTGAGATTCAAATAAAGCCTCCGGTGCTCGATTGCGTCCCTTGTAAGTATCTCCTATCGTCATACTCTTCTCAAACTTTACAGCTTCTTATAATGCTATGATTTCGCAGCTCTCCTGCACTAGTTTTTGTTAAGGTCATCGATGTGGGCCAACCCTAAAGCAATTGGAAGATATTGTTCACTACTTCATTCTACTGTTTATTACTGAACAGTTATAGAGCAGTAAGCTTTCATGTTGAAGACACTATCCCTCTGTAGAAATACCGATTCTACAACAGGACACAATCCGTAAACAGGTAAGAAACCTACACGGTTATAAACCGAAATCTCTATGTGTACGGAGATTAAAAGTTAATTCAAACGATCGGAGATGTAGAACGTATTTTCGCAATTCAACAGCATCTGAGAGTGCCTAATCATCAGAATATCTTGCCATCCTCATTTAACACTATATAACGCTTATAGCAAATATTCAGCTCAAATTTCACCACTAAAAAATAGTTTGTAAGTGTTTGTAGATGGTTCCACAAGAAACCGTGCTGACAAAAGTAGCTCTGTCTTTGTTGAGTAATCATTTTGCTTTCGCTTCATTGTCCCATGCAAGTTAATCATGAAATGAATATGAGAAGTGAGCAGAACAGTGATAGTGATCCATTTTATTACGGAGGCGAGTCAATCAAAACAAGCTCTGATTCAACTCCTCAAACACCTCATTGAACAATTATACCTGAAGAAAGTGGTATCACTTTTGTCTGAAACAAGCTGACATTCCATAGCCCGCATGGAAACTTCTAACACTGCTATCTCCAGACTTTAGGGAAGTGTGTGCTCTACGAGTAATCAGCAACTGTCGTAGGGTGGAGGAAGTGTGTATGGGGTTAGTGACTCACTCTATCAAGATCTAGGATGGTGGTTCCACTTTTCCGTAACACTACCCCGCAATAACTTGAAAACGCTTTAGTTTCGCCATCCTCAAGAGTGCAAGAAGATTTGGCGCGATCAGCATTCCACAACGCCTATCAAAAGGTGAAGCTCAAGGCGCTGATCAATTTCGAGGTATGCGCCATGCATTCGACTCCACTAAACATTGCTGAAGGAATACATATGCGGCCTTTATTTGTTCTATTTGCAAAGCCCTATCGATGCATGAACTTAGTGCTGCTATCTGCTCAAAAAAGTCTGATCACTAAGCCGACTCAGAGACGAAAGGTTTGGTAAGGCTTGGCCGCAAGACCGAGCCATCAGCCACGTGTGTCACAGGGACCTCTAACCAAAGCAGCACACGTGCCCGCACGACATCCATAAAGGAGACGAAAATCTCAAGCAGCAGTAAAAACAACAGAAAAAAGTTCAAGAAAGTTCTGGACGATGAGTGCCGAGAAACGAATCGAATGCCAAAAGTGCTACTCGCACACTATATGTGATGGTAAATTACATATAATGAAAAACAAGCATGAAAACCGTTATTTACCAGTGCTGGCCCATATAGAGCATTGCATGTTGGTGTCGACACATAAACCACTAATAGCTGGATCAGTAAGAGCTCTAAAGTACGAACAGAAGAGACGTAACAGTTATTACTCATCCTGATAAGCAAAAGGTGAACATTTGATATTGTTTTGATAACTAAAGCGCTCACCCCGACATGGCGTATGCATTGGCGGCATTGTAAGGATCAGGAGGTATACTATACATGGGCGATCCCCATCCTGAAAGCTCACTATTATGAGTTTTTAGAAAATCGCTGACATTGTTTAGTGATTTCGTTGGTATCAACTATTTAAAGAAAGATGCCTGATAATCATTTTTCAAGTCATGCGTGTGGTCTGTCCCAAAGCAACTTTTAAAGCCTGAACTCGAGAAGAAAAGTGTGATATAGTTAACGATACCACCGAAGAGCAATAGAGTGTAAAACACTGCCATTTATTGATATTTTCATCTAATGGCACGTGTAAAATGTTCGTCGTCGGCAACTCTATGTAGGTGTTGGGTTTACTCAAGAGGATTGGCTATAGACGAAAGGCACTGCCAAACTGTTGCGGCTAACAGGCCGAAACACGTGTAGTGGGCTCGATAGGTTGCTCTATAACAAGACACATGCATGGCTCAAAAAATGGTTATCGCGCATACTGAAAATTAAGCGTGGTCTTAAAAAAATACTCCAATCGAAAAGTGTTGGAAGAAACACTATGTGTTCTACCTTTCCTTCGAGTGCTTTTATTAAGACCACGCTCAAATTTCAATAGATCCTTTCATTATTATTTGAACCAACATGTATAATATGATAAAAATAACAGCCAGCTAGCAATCGAGTGCGAAAACACTCTGTGTTAGGTGAAAATTTCGCCCGACATAGAGTGTTAAACGTACGTCTTCGACAACTCTCTATAAGGAGTGTAACGCTCCCGAGAGAACTGACTATAAAAAGATCGACAGACGACGGGTTCTGCCCGGCTGATGAGTCTGTAAGGACGAAACACGTATCTCGGGCTGTACAAGAGCCCTTACCAGACCACATGACATGTTGGCTCAAATAATAATGAAAGAAACTATGTGTTCTTCTAACGTAACATTTACATGAAAAAGTAGACGGCATATCTCTTATACCGCAGATAGCCCGCAGTTGATAGATTTCATAGTAATTATTATCGTAAATTATCAAGTTTTTTTTTTGGATACGCATTAGTGTAACTGTAGAAAAGAAATTGTTTCAGCGCCCCAACATTTTCTTGCAATTTTATACCGTGATAAATCATGTAAATTTCAAAACATCAGCCTTTCATTTCATCTACATAGACATCAAGTTTAGCTTCCTTGCTAAACTTCGGTGCACTTAACTCATTTGGGATTATTCGGGATGGTGGACCCATAGCCTCCGAATCTCTAGTTGGCAACTCCGGACCGTCTGCTCCACCTCCTCGCCATCTCTAACCCCCAGCGTGCTGGTATAACAATGGCACGCTGCTGCGTCTAACAAAGACATGCTGCTGTGTTTAACAATATTACGGTGCCGCGTTTAACAATGGCACACTGCTATGCTTAACTACGGCATCCTAGGAGTCAGAGACGCAGAGGAGGTGGAGCAGACCGCCTAGAATTGCCAGTTGGAGAAGCACAGCCGTGGATCCAAGGTTCTGAAAGGGTTAAGCTCTCAAACTATAGAGAGACAAATATACCATCATGATAAAGTCACCGTGTAAGCTCAAAAAATTCTATATTTGATGGATACCATAGAATCTGAAAGGTCGCAATTTTCTCTGTGATATCCTACGACTTTACAATTCTTTTAATTTTCTGTCAAACCGTACCAAATGATGGCAGATAACCAGCAGGGGTAGGTAGACAGCCAGTAACACAACGCGGACATGAAATAAATAAATAAATTACATAGATTAGCACAAATTTTTATAGTGAAAAAATATAGATAAGGAAAAATATATGAATATAGAAAATAGAGAGAAAGATATATGAAAAACAGAGATAGAATAAAGTATAGCACTAAGTGTTTTAATGGAAAAATAGAGGTATAAAATAGAAAATTACAACAACATATAAAAAATACAGATGAAAAAAGTGAATAACTCTGCGATCTTTGCAAACGCATTTAACAAACATGATGTACGCGTATTGGCTGATCTATTAACACTCTTTTTAGCTTCAATCTCAAGTCTACACAAACAAGATGCTTTTTGTCATCGCCAGTTTCCAAATACACAGATCAGTAAAAGCCAGCTGCTAACATTGGTCCAACTATCCCGATGATTCTACTGCTTTAGATCATATTCATAGCTATGTAGGTGGACTTTATGCAGAACGCACAAAGTAATATAGCAAATATATATTAGGTGTATAAGTATGACTCCGTCTTTTTTGCTTTGATGATAATAAAATTAAAGACATGCAAATTTTTTTCGTTTGAAAATGCGCTAGAAACGCTATTTATTTATATGCCTTTTATGTAAAACATTTTTTGTGATGGTTTTTACACGGCTTTGATGATGAAGACTTTTGTATACAAAAAACCCCAATTGCGGGAGCATTACTTTGCGGACTTATCAACCAAAAGTAATTGAAATTGCTTGATTTTGATACATTTTGGTATAACAACTGACCTATACACTTGCTTCAAGATGGAGCTGCCGTGGTAACAAATTTCCTGTTACTCATGCATGAATGGCGCTTAAGGGAACAAGCTAGTGAAGCCGCGCGCAAGATCAATGGAGCTTGGAACGAGCTTGTATACTAAAATGTTCGCAAGCAAATGCGTAGTTGAACGATATCAAGTCAGGCAATTTGATTGCAAAAATCATATTGAAAAACCAAACCGGCACAAACTTCAAAATTTTGCTGCTTAATAAGGCTCGACTTCATGTTGCAAAATCGATCAAAAATCATATAGAAGAGGTGAGGTGGAGGGATTGAAGGAGAGTTTTATCTTACTCGTTTTACTTTTCCGACATTGCATCGTCAGATTCTCACTTGAAACTACCTAGTTCAAACTGATAATTAGTAAAAAGGCGTTTTTGGTTATAAAAGTCGCCATCTTCAAATTCCTATAAAAACTGTCATGTCAAATATGTTGTATATGAAAATATATGAATAAATAGCATTTTTAACGCATTTTTGAATACGGAAATAAAATGTGCATTTTTTTAATTCTGCTTTTATTAGAGCAAGAAATAAACAGTGGAGTCATATATGTACATCTGATAAATACACATCCAAAAAGCTGAGTAATATGCAGAACATTGAACTCCAGGCAGGAATTGAACGCGCGTTTCATTTATCGCAGAAAGAGTGATAGCAGTTCAATGGCCCCAGTGTTGTAATGGTTGCACGAATTCCAGAAGGATAAAACGTTTCAACTCTCTCGTGAGATTGAGAGCTTTGTATATTACTCAACATTCCTAAATAAGTAATTAGAACATCATAACAATTCTGTAAGTATGGTGAAAAAAATCTTGTAGATTGAACACAACTATTAGCATGTGTTATTGATGACCACCGTGAAAAATTATTTGCTAGAAAGCTAATACAAATGGAGATGGAGTGGTTATGAAGATGCCATGAAATTTGCTCAGGATTCTCGTTGGTTGGAATCTGCACCAAGCCAGGAAAATCCGTTTACGATGCAGTAAATTGGAAGTGATAGCTCTCACATTCACCAGAAAGTTGAGCTCATTGTAACTTACCCACTGACAAATCTGACAAAACACTATCTCAGAATGTTCTTCGACTCTTGAATTTACTTGCTTAAAGGCTTGTTACCGTATTTATTATTAGCAGAGACGAAAGATATTTGATCTCACCATGTCTTCCGTAGTAGCTGCCATAGTACTGTGCTGAGATGACTTGGATCATAATCAATGCTAAATTTTAACATTGAAAGATCTCAAAATGAAGCAGGATAGGCAGAGTACATGCCTGATATTTCCTTTCTATTCTATGAAATTTTAATTTGTAAAAATAGCGCTTTCTACTTATTCCGAAGTGACCTTGTCTCTCTCTATGCTATCTGTATCGCTATTATCCGAAAACACGAGTAGTATAGAAAAAGTAAGTGGTAATCAAACTGAATACTCACCTATCCACCCGACAATCATGATTGCTAGAACCGGCTGTGTTGCAAGTTGCCTTTATACGGTTTCGAATAGAAGTGAGCTTAACGAGTGAAAAATCGCCCCGCATCGAGACTTACGAGGATGAACAACTGGTCGGCGGAGTTGTAGGATTATTTCGGACATATCGGCAATTTTTAGGCAGACTTAAACAAGATTCGCATAATCGAAACCGTTCTCATCATGCGTGACCGTTACGATGGAACCAGTTACAATCATTGAGTTTTACGCTTATGTAACTATTAAACCAGAAGTAACTTAATCAGCAATGTTCCATACTGAAAGCTTTATTTCAACAGTTTTGTTAGCTGCACTGTCTCTGAATCATCTAGCTCCTTGAATTCATCATCAACTCATTGCAAATCGCGAGAATAAGAGAGCAGAAAATTGTGGTTTCTATAATTTCGACACTACCAACAGTGGTAGAAGGCACTGATCTACCACTTGAGAATGCCTCATCCATTCGAAATCATTAATCATAATGAAAGTGTGAAAACGTATTTGAGTTACTCAGAGTGCTGCTGAAAACCACAAGATTACCAAAACAGTGTTTTGCCCCTCAGGATAATCTGGCGCCAGTTTACCAATCTTGGAGTGATGGAGTACACAGCTACGCCAGGGTATGAGATTGAACTAAGAATAATATAAGAATTTCTGACACCTTAAACCGACTGATCTACTCGCATTTCTTTCACCACCGGTATTACTAACAACCTGCTCATCTGTACTCTAGCGGAAATGTGAAGCAGATGAAAAGAGGTATGCTGAAAATCCTGGTCGCTTCGCAAGCGCTCTTAGTATTGCGTAGCAGGCTGACCAGGGCGACTGTCATTGTACGGCGATCGCAGTGCCATTGAAATCAAGAGGTATGGTCCAGAAGGGCTGTTCAAAGACCTGGTGAATAAATACCCGAAGTTATCGATCCATGATTTGGTTTGCTTACATAGTTTTCCTATTTCTCTAACTTCAACATAATCTTTGTGTTCTTTTGTTCATGATCCCGTGTTTATGAACACCTCCTTTACATGATTAAAAGACAAACTTGCCAGATATCTATCACGCTGCTGTTAGCTTTGCTCATGATGATGGGTAATATCTAAAGTATATTCTTTGCTTATTTCATGGAATCAATTACAGCGACTCCACTCCAACGTCAGAAAATAGTCTCTTACAAGCCTGCTCATGTAGTGCAGAGAACCCAAAACTTTTTGCTCAAACTTCTTGTTTGAATATATTTCTCCTCGTAACTTCTAGATCATGACCTTCACAATGTTATGCAGAGATTTAATCGTCCTTACGTAAAACTTCTTACTATAAGTGGAGGGAGGCACACATCGGAAACAAAGGAGATAAGTACAGCCTTAAAACGTTCTTTGAAATAGGCAGAATTGGAGAAACCGGTAGCGATTATTGAAATACCACCTATAATCTGAGAAGCCAACTATTTCGCAACCGCTTAGACGACCGTCTGTGTGGAACGAAGGATGTATAACATGCCCTAACAGTAGAGATGGTGATTGCATGAGCACGGAAACAGTCTATTCAATCTCTTGCAAAATGTGCGGCGGCGAATATATCGGCAAAACAGGAATGCTCTTTATGTCCGTATCAAAGAACACACAGATAACAGAGATAAAATGGATTCAAAAACCACCAGGTACGCGTGGGGCACAGATACATGGGAGGTGAACCTTGAGCTAGAAATAACCTTCCTCGCACAGGAACGGAAGACTTCAGCGCGCAAAATTCTCGGAGAGTTTTGGATATATGCAAAAATCCAAATACGAATCGGAAAGTTGAATATTTTGTCATCACTCGTGATTTCGCGCTATGTCTCGGAGCGATTTTGTGAATCCGAGACAAACACATCCATCGCCTATGTAATATTTGGTGCGACTGGTCTACATATTGACTAATTCACTAATAAACAATAAAATACGGTGAGCACTTAATGAAAGCTGATTATCATATGTTCCAGTTCCTACGATTTCGTTTAGGTTTTACCATATTTGTGAAAAAGCGTTCATTGCACGTCAATTTGGCTCTTTAGGTCTCTGACGAAGGCGAAACTGCCGAAACATTGGCCGCAGATACGAACTCTATTGTACAATTTTGTACAAAATGAACTTGTATCAACAATCTCGGTTTGCTGAACAAAAAAAGTCACATCGGAAGCAGTTGAGTGGATCAGAAAGTTTCTGATCCAGAGTTGAGCTGCAACAAGGTCACATTGAAGTTTTTTAGAGTAGGAGAGCCGGACGGGAAGTAGGAAATCGTTTTTGAAACATTCAGCTTGAAAAATTTGTAAAACACGCAACTCCAGTGGCAAAGGTTGCAAGGGGAACATTCATATCAAAGTATATGGATAATAACCAAGAGAAGCTAATAACCATAGAGCGATAGAACAAGCTCTATTCTATAATATTATAAAGGTTGCATCTCCTCAAGTATACTATCATCTCAAACATTATTGGAAGTAATCTATGGAGTGGTATGGTATGCAGTGTGTAACATCTTTTAGGGAACAAATTATTGTTTCTTAATTTCCATTCACTATAATGACTTCCGTGTACTGCATAGGAATGAGAGTATACGAAAACTGAAATAGCTGTGTCGTAATAATTGATTTCAAAGGTACAAAGAAACAATATAATCGCCTATTTGATTATTTACTCTTTTACTGCAGATTGCACAAGGATGAAATAGTCTTCGTATAGAAGAGGAATGATAAATATGATTGGAATACTGATAAATATAAATAAGAAGGCATTGAACTGTTCAATAACAGCTAGAAATAAGTCATTTTAGCAGGGGTGTAGTTTTCTCGTTCAAAAATACTGGATTTCTGGCAACATCGCTGTCACTTCTATCATCCATAGCCTTTCGAAGTTTCTCCTATTATATTCTACTATTGAATAATCTAAAAACCTCCTTCAGAAACGAAAACAATCCAATTTCAATAGAAACTATCCTTAGAGCTTCCAATTCCTGAGGTGCACCAGTAGTCGAAGAACTGTTGAGATATATCGATGAAGTTCTATTGCAGTCCAATCTGGAGTATCATTTTTGTCAGGCAAGTCATTGTTTTGTGATTATTTTAACATGGCTCAACCGGCAATAACCTTCTTAAGGCCTCCTCATTTAGGCTCCATTTTTAGTGATAACGAAGTTCCTTTTAAAAGCGATGAAGTCTGAGTTCATTAAGAACTTACAACACTGAGAAGATTACGTGTTCCAACTGTAAGGTCGACCACACAGATTGCCTTGAGTGTCCAGCGCGATGCCATCTGCTATCAACGGCCGTCACACCAAGGGGTTAAACATGCCCACATAGGTTACATCTCTGTTTTCATAGCACTTAAGCACTTTATTGATTCGTCTTCACAGTCTTTTCACTCTGACGGATTCCACTGCATCAGTTCGCTTGTTTCGTAGCCCTCTTCAAATCGTGGAATACTGGTTGAGCACGCCTCCTCGCAATCTCGATGAATAGCCTGGCTGCGGAGATCCATAGGATGTTCGTTGTTGACTACCGAAGAGAATAGTGCTAGGAAGGGGTTAATCGCGTCGCGGACGAGTATCGCAACCACGCGGCCCGGCTGTCCCCCTTCTTTGTGAATCCCACAGAAAATGTTACATAGACAAATTTTGATCCCCTTTTGTGATTGTTCACAAGTTTCAACGCTAAGGTAGCGGGGAAGCAAGAAGTCAGCGGAGAATCTATAAGATTCCAATTATTCTGCGCTTTTCGATGTTTATTTATGATGTTTGAACTGTATACTATACTATACTGATCTGATCCAACAGTGTTGAGTGTTATGCGAAGCATGATTTTGAGGAGGGAGTTGAACCTGCGTTTCATCTTTGCGGCAGAGGTGCGTGTTATCAATACACCACCAAGGACGTTGCTTTGCTATCACTCTATTCGTCCCAGGAAAGGATGCAATGAAAGTTCAGATTCCGTCTGTGGTTCAGATTTCTCCATATCACTAAATATTATTGCATTTTTAATTGGCGACTTATAATGCTCTACAAACCCGAGCTTGCACTTATTTTATCAACAACTTTTCAAATAAATCGAATGGAAGAACACGAAAGCAAAAGAAAGACATGCAGCTATATCAAATGTGTTCTAATTTGCAATTTATTCTATTTGTTCTACACGATCCATTAACACAGTTCATTGTACGGATCCCAGCACTTTTCGCATTCTATTCGTTACTTTGCATTCTTCACCCACAAAACATCGGACTTCATGCGTCGCTCGACTGCTGTTCCTTCATGAGTTAGTCTTCTTCATAAATGCCCTAGAATAGTCGTCAACTTCAATCCCTTCACAGTCTTAAGATAGCCAGGCTTGGGCGCTTCTAGGTGTTGTCGTCTACAATGCATGGCTGCACGCTAAAATGTTATTGGTTCGCTAGCAATCTGCATGTAGCTGGTCTGCTTCAGAAATTCTTTTTGCGTTAAAAAATTGAGAACTACGCATCAGTTTCATGGATTTCTTTGATTCTACTCATTGGAGGCACGTAGATAGAACACGTCGCCTGAGGGATCAAATAAATCAGAAACGTTTCAGAGCCAAAGAGATTCTAATGTCTATGTCGAGCACAATATGCGCTTCAACGTCTCCATCACAATCCTTCGTCCAGTACAATTTGTTTGCATCCTTATTACATAATGCTAGTCGGCATAAGGCATTGTTGTCATGTCACATTTGTGTTTTGCATATGTTGCACTAGTGAGCGGATGTCAGTACGTTTTTACAGAACCTTTAAATGAAAAAAACAAGGAGTGATGGTTTTTAGATATTTCAGCTAGATGTCGCAGCTCAAACACTCAGAATGCTATTAATCTGATTGACCCATCTTTGCAATTTTATAGGTCATTAATCTTTAACACGTTGGCAACGACGTTGAAGTCGTGCTCGTCGTGCCATCGTGCCGCCACATACGCGGCGGCAGCAATGACGTTGGGTAGTTTTCTAATGAAATATGGATATTTATCGTAATAAAAGAAAATTTCGTCCTCAGTGAGTGATCAAACATGAGCGAAGAGACATCCATGGAACATTGTGGTAGAAGCAATGCCAATATTTCCTCCTAGAGCTTGGAATCTTGAGGGAAAAGGCAGGAACGTAGTATAAGATGATCTCTCGAACTGTTACTAAAATCGGGTAAGTCATGAAACTAAGAGCACTAATTCCTGTACTCTACGTATTTCTTTCCACTAGATTTCTCTCAAGGCAATTTTTTGTGCCTCCACCAGATCCCATTTCCACGATTAACCTCAACAAGACCATGCAGGTGGTTCACAAAGTTCGTCAAAATATAAGAATACATAATTCTTTTGTACACATGTATGTCTGCCACAAGATATGTGGTATATTGCTGTGGAAGTTGATATACATTCTATGCAAATTCCTCTATGTAGAGAATCTATAGCAGACTATTGTAATGCCGATAATCAGAAGTGTTGTACAGAAGTTTGCCTAATAAATTTGGCATTGCTCAGGGGTGAGATTCCAGTGTAATTTTATGAATAGTTTATGAAGGACGTTTGGGAGTTGATTGTTGAGCAGACCAATACATATGCTCATCATAGAAAGGAAGGATGGAAAGACACAACGATTGAAGAAATAAAGATATTCTTGGGCTTGTGCCTCAAAATGGCCATCACACGATTGCCAATATGGGTCACGATGTGAATGTCAAGTTATACAAAATAAGACCAATGCTGGTACTTATCAATAAGAATTTTAAGGACCCATTCAAACCATAGGGAAACGTGTGTATCGATGAGTCGATGGTGCCATTCAGAGGACGAATTGAATTTCGCCTGTATGCACCTTGCAAAAGAAACAGATATGGAATAAAGCGATTTTAACTTTGTGGTAAAAGCGGGTACACCTGAAAAATGATGGTGTACATAGGTGCTGGCACAAACTGGACACCGAACGAGCCCACTTGGAGATTTTGTGGTGAAGGATCTAATGATGGATCTTTTGAATGAAACAAGGCACCTCTTTGCCGATAACTGGTACTCCAGCGTCGCCTTAGGTGAGATTCTGCTGCGAATCAATACATACTTTATTGGAACATGCAGAAAGAAAGAGCAGGAAAGGCTTGCCTAAAGAGGTCATGGAAGGAAAAGTGCGCAAGGGCGAGTGGAAAGCCATGTAGAATCAAAATGGCGTTATGGTTCTGCAATTCAAGGACAGAAGAGACGTCACAGTGCTTTCAACAGCTCACGGCACTGCCGAAAATCCTTACGCGGACAAGTCTGAAGTCGTCGAGATGTTCAATAGGAGGAAAGTCGCTGGTGGACCAGACTGACCAGATAGCTGCCGTATCACCATTCCTCAGGAGGACTAATATATGGTGAGACCATTTCGCTCGTTCCTAGCTTCGTAACTTGGTCGGAGAAGATTTTACATGAAGAGACGCTGTTTCTACTACTTTCATAGAAATCTCTCTGACGATGAACTATCTTTTCTAGCAATGAACTTTGCATACAATCAAAATTTATCGCTAGGAGATATAGCAAAAAATTTCATTGAAAAGTTGAAACAGCGCATCGTGAGGGCGAAACTTCAATTTTCTCCTTCAGTATAACGTAGTAATGCGGTTCTTTCAGGAACTAAGCTTACTCTCAAAATGGCGTTATTCAGGTTATCGAATGACTAATAAAAACATCAATAAATCAGGAAAAATGTTACACGGAATGAGAAAAGATATGTTTTTCCTTGTAGGAAGCGGTTTTTTCGTTGAAACATAGAAGATTTTCTGATGCATGAGCATTCTCTTTACTATAAATCATTTATAGGAGCCTTTTCTATAACACTTTTTCATTTTGCATCACAATTATTATTCTGTATCGATAGTTATCTTGGAATGCCGAGAAATACCTTGTGAAGTTGACAATTAGCGAACTCTGACTGTAAAACGTGTAATTATTCGTCATAGAACTATAGAGGTCTTTTGACAAAACAAAAATAGTAGGAGATAGAAAAGCATAGCTAAAAAAGACAGAATTGAAGTTATATAACAGTTGGAAATAAGTTCCTTTTCACAACAATTGCTTTTCCCGTTCAAACTTGGATGATTTTTTGATACATGGGTATTTTCTTAAACATGAAACTCTTACCGAAGTACCTCTTGTAATATTTCATCATTTCATCACGATAATATCCCTTCATTACCTCAGATTATCAAACAAGCTACCATGTTTCCATCGCAAAGTTGATAGTACACGCGGTGTGTGACAAGGGCCGTTTTCGGCCCTTGCCGATGCCGACGTATTAAGAAATTAATTTATCGGACGGCTTGTACCTGTGCTGGTAGACGATTGTTTGAAGGCCTTTCTCAATGAACAGAAATTTTTCCACAGAGACAGTAATTATCGAAGTCTCATATTCCGATGAGTTTGATGTTTATGTCTTCAAAGGCCCTTTCTTGTGTAATCTCTTATATTTTTCTTGATCCAAACACGAGGTTTTATACACAGTGTAATCAAACAGCTAATGTTTCAGCAGTTTTGCCTTCTTTGGAGCCTCAGAAGATGAAGCCGTCCATAATCCACTCAGTCAAACACCTCCATTTCTCTTTCACAATAAATCACCTGACCAAGATTGCAGTCTTATCAAGCGCAAAACCAACTTTCAGCATACCGCGTCCTTTACATTTTCCACTGAATAATTCAAGTGCAAATCACCAAACGGAGATCACATGGACTCGTAATGCACCTCCCACTCAAAACAAGTGCCCTGTATACTGGCTCGTACGAGGAGTGATTACGAAGCATTCTTCCTTGTGGTTCATAGTTGGATTAGTGTTATTAATTCATAACGCTTCTTAAACCCTTTTTGCTGAAATTTATTTTCCTGCACAAGGATGGTGACTTTTTTGTAAAAATCCACTCCGTCATGCGTCTGCGCTCTATGTGTGCCTAGCGGGGTGTTTGAGTCGGTGTTGCGTTTGTCATCTAGGTGTTCTTCCATGTTCCTTTATTGTGTTGCAACAGCAAAGATGAAAAATATGGTGCTCACTCAGTTTGTGTTTGCCCGACTGAGGTCTGCGGATGGCTTTTTGCTACACTATTGGTGGATATTCAAAGCTCAAATCTCGACGGTTCCGAAGCTTAAATTAATTTTCAAAAAAGTATTCACTCAACACTGAAAGTTCAAAAAGAAGGTTACGTTTCACATCTAAATTAGTTTGTGTCGTTCAAAATAGGCAAACGGATTATTGGTAAGTAGTGTAAAGATAAACTAGAATGAATGCGAGCAGTGGCCGAGTGGTTGTGATGCTTGCTACAGGGCGCATGGAGCCGATCTCCACAGCCACCACTCTCCGGCAGTCAACAAGAACGCCTCATGGAACGTCGCATCCAGTCTATCCTCGAGAATGCAAAGAGGCATGCTTGATCAATATTCTGCGTCATTCAAGATGAAGACGAAAAACGAAATAGATGCTGCAATTAATGGGATCCTCATAATAAAAATTGCGGTGACGGGTCGTGTAAATTAAAATTAGGAATAAAAGTAATGATTGTGTGTTTGCACTTTAGTGTTACCAAATGATGAAGTATGACAAAGGAGATTTTTGAAGGCGATTTTTGCGAGAAAAACAGCTATGTATCACAAAATTTTACGTATTTTTCCCGGAAAATCGCATTCTTGGAATGAGGAGCTTATTTCAGAGTTAGTGAGAATTTTGGCTCTTATATACTAGAAGCAACAAATGAAGAACTGATCCCTTTCGCTGGAAAAACTTTTCATACGAGTGTAAATAATTGTCCGAAAGCTTGAACCTTTGCTACAGAACTACGATGCCGATTCTTTGAAGCACCTTGTTATAACGCTGTAATTTTCAAAATTACATTATGTTTTACATCTTTAGCGCAATTCTACTATTAATTCGCTAGAAGCACAAAAACTATATCATCGTGTAGACGAATTCTTGTAGTCTTAGAGTGTATTTTTCTGGAGTTTCTTTCAAGGCGGGAAAAAACTCCTAACCAAACAACAAAAATCGTACTTTAGATGTTATCTGTCTGGGCACCATCGATCGATGTGGCCGTCCCCATCCCGCAACCCGTGAAATGGCCAAAAATTACCTGTGTGCATACATGAATCAATATTATCTTACCCGCTATACTGCAGTGAAATAGCTTTCCAAAAAATAAGCACACCATTGGAATCGCTAATCTTACGCTATCGAATTGTTACTAATAGCTGAAAGAAAGAGCTCTGTGCTATAAGAAATATGCGCGTGTGGAACACAAATGTTTTTCCTTCGCAAAGTGTTCTAAATGACGTACCAACCTAGCCAAAAAATTGAGCTTTTGAATGATTGCTAAAGCTCTTACAAAGGGTTCATGTGCAACGGAACAGATCATTTTTTGTTTGTCTAAAATATAAAAACCAATATTTCTTTTTTTATCTACTTTTTATAGTAATTTGATAGCTTCAAAAGCGTTTATTCTAATGCGCAGCTTGTTTTGTGGAAAGGCTTCTATAATAAATTCTACTAACGAAAAGAAATGACGTTTTTCTTTCGGTGGAATTTGCTTGTTGTTTGAACTTCATAAAGAGCTTTGCTGGCAGTTATGTTGTACAATTTGGATTTTAGGAAGGTTTATTGTTACGAAAACATAGATCGATATTGAAGGACTACCATGGACGTATTTGCAGTACAAAGATCGCCCAGTTATCCTGAAAATCCTACTTTTCAAAATGAAACGTCTCTGAGATAGCAACACAATTTCGACTTTGTTTTTCTCACTTCTTTCAAAGACATTATATTAAGGTGATTTGAAAACATTTTCTGTTATGTTTTAATTCTGTAAGAAAGTTGGGCGGAGGACTCTATAGTATATAGCGGGAGTAAGTTTCAATAAAGTTTGCATTTATCGTTTTGTGGAGTACTTCTGGAAAAAGTGTGCATATTTCCCCCGCATTTGCCTACGTGACTTTCCACTGATGTTATAAAATTTCTACTCGTAGGTGGGTCTTTTTAGTGTTCTGTACTAATGAGAAGAAAAACTTCCTTACTTTTTCAGTAGTCAGATCGTTGTTTTAGTTTCACAGAGGGCTCTACTGACAATCATGAAGTTAAATTTGGATGGTCGGAGCACTTTAGCGTCACGAAAAATAGTGCACTTTCGAAGAGATTTCTACAGACAATTCTGGCAAGAAGAACACATATTCGTCCTAACAATCCGTAACACTCTATACGAAAATAAAAGCCCTGTAAACTGGATTTATTTCCACCTCTTTTTGCGCGTTCTAATCGCCCATCTTGGGAAATTGAGACCATATTTTCCTACATATCATTAGTCCGATGGCCATGGACATGTCTGTTCTATAGTGAGCTTCCATATATCATATCGGGTATACACAGTTTGTAAAATTTAACTGGTTTTTTGCATCTCAGTCTTACGTTTCCTTGATCAAATAGGGCAGGATTCTGTGAGGCGATACCTTCCCAGCCATTAACCGACGATGAAGACATTAGTGTTCGTGACTGGGGACACTACAGCAAATATTCGCTGGAGTTGCAAAGATTTCCTCCATTCGGAGCTTAGAAAGGTCAGTTGACCCGTAATTTGTTTCAATCGACCACCTGCTAAAATGCACTTTGGGAAACATTGAACGCCGAGTGACGACAACAAATAACCGAGAAATATGCAACACTTATTCGTTTTTCTAATAGCACCTGTGACTTTTCTCACGGACTTTCGTGGCTCCGTAACGCACAGGTATTCACCTCCTCTTTTTGTCTGTTAACTATGGAAAATTCGTAAAAATTAGTTAAGCTTGTGTATCCAAACCGTGAAAAAAGGAGGAGGATGTCCATGGAAGTAGAGGGCAAACCAGGTTCGCGATCACTCGTGATCGGCCATGGCCACCGGCACGCAGTCAAATTAAAATTGTTGTGAGAGGTTGGAACTTGATTGGTGTTACAGACGATCGCCTTGTAGGCAGTCAACCAAAAAATTCGTAAAAAATGATAAAAGAATAAAGCTCTGGGCGTTGATCAATCCTTGAGTGATGCGTCATGCATTCATCTCTAACTTCTTCAGGTCTGGTATGGCACATTTATACAATACCAGACAACTGTTTCGCTTTTCAAGCTCATCAATAGTACGGCGCTTGCCGGTTCAGAGGATTCCTTGCAAAAGGGTGCACTTCTACTTATTGAAAAATTTATTACGAATCAATAAAACACTCATGCGGAGTGACAGAAACCCCCGAAATTGCAGTGACCTCAGTCGAGCGCTTAATGCAGACGATACATGCATGAATGCAATTTGAACGAAAGGAGTAGCCCATGCCATTGAGAGAACTCTTGAAAAAAGTACGAATATCAAAATGGGTACTTTTTGATTTTAAGGGAACAAATGAATATTCGACCTCATTCGCTGCACAAGAATTTCCATAGGGGCAGAGTGTTAGTAATCATTCGAAAGCTTAGATTTCTGGCCACACCCCCATGTAGCGAATTTTTGAAGAAAAAAACTTTTTTTGACGTTGTGACAGAAGGAAAGCCATTGGATTCATGCGCACATATTTCTCGCAGGACAGAGCTCTTTACTTGAACTTTCAGTAATCATTCGATAGCGTAGGATTCAAGAACTAATTTTTTGAAGAGGCTGTTCCTTCGCAGGGCAGCAGGAAAAATAAGATCAATTTCACATACACGGGCAAGGGGATTTTGGCTTTTTACGGGGTGGGGAGAGGGCGGCGCTGGACGCGGGGCTGCTGTGTCCGTTTCAACACGCCGGTCGAGCGATTCCCCCTTTCGTGGGCCATAGGAAAGTACGATTCTTGTTATTCAATTAGGAATTATTTCGCGAAACTTCAGATTGAGCGTCTGATTCTAATACTAAAAGATTTCCTCTACACGTTCATGTGTTTTCGTGCTTCCAGCGAAGTAATAGTTGAGTTAGTCGGCGATGTGAAACAATTTTGTTTCGAATGTTACGGCGTTCTGAAAGGATCTTTCTGAAAACCGGCCACATATGACTCTAGCCAGAGATTCTAGGTTCGTGTGATTATTAACACTCCAAAGAAAAATCTTGTGCAGCGAATGAGGTCGAATATTCATTCGCTCTCTTATAACCGAAAAGAACCCGCATTGTTCATAAAAAAAAACACTGTTGTAAAACGCCCTGTATAGTGAACGAATTTTCTTCTAACTCTTGCGAGACTGTGCACCAAGGCCTCTGCGTCTGTGATTTTCAAGATGTTGTGTCTAATAATGGCATCTAATCCCAGCATGCTGTGCCTAACAGTGGAAGACGCCATTAGACGCTGTGGTCTTGCAAGGGATCGGCTGAACCGAAAAGCACCGTACTATCAATGAGCCTGGAAAAGGCGAAAGGGTTGTCCAGCTTTGTATAAGTGTCATACCATACCTCAAAAAAAACTCAAGACATGTTATCATATTCTCAGAATAGTGAGGAATTTGCTCCATTTCATGTTTGATATTTTTTATAGCTTTCGCGTTCAATTATTTATCGGGTCACTTATTGCCAAATACTTGAAGAATGATGATGATTGACTCTTTTGTTTATGGGAATATGTATGTGTGTATGAACGTGTATATAAGCTTGTGTGTGTATGTATGTATGTGTGCGTGTATGTGTGTGTTTACCAGGGTGGATGTGTGTTGTATAAATTAACGTAATTGACACAGTTCACTATATGTTCACTATTAGTCAAATTCACCTAAGACGGCACTTATTCAGATGAAATCAGAAGAAGAAAAAATAATGTCACCTCACAAAGTGCCAACGTAGAATTTCGTTCTCTTATCGACGCCATCAACACTCTGATGTTGTGTCACTTCATTAACACTCTCTCATCAGTCAACTAGCTGTTGAGACGATAGTTGTTTACGGGATCGTTGTGTAAAGAGTGTAAAAATGCACTAAAAAGAAGTTGCGAGATAACAAATGTGATACAAGGTTCTCGTAGCGTTCAACTTAGAAAACACGTTCACCGTGTGAGATTGTCGCAGTACTGTTCCCTTATTATGTGGTCTTACACAAAGTCATGGGATCTAAGAAACCTCTTGCGTTTTTGAAACTCTGCAAAAATTCACGAGACCTAATTTTAGCCTCCTTGATGTTTGAGGAACACCGAAATGATTACAATTTTCTTTCATCTGCTGTGCAAAGCGATAATGACAGCTACTGAGTCAGTTGATGAAGATCTAACCTATCTCACCTAAACTAACGTCTAGGAATGACGACGACACCATTTTGTTCTTCAGCCTGTTTTAATCATGAAAAAATTATCATGTACGTGGTGGATAAAACTTCAAAATGAGCAGTTATGCCCGGGAGCGACAGATGTGAGTGAATAAGGACTTTTCGCAAGCAATGTGCTTTATTATAATCTCTTTATTGCGTAGAAATTATTGCCATCATAAAGGATTCTGTCTCAGAAATTAAATTTCCCTCTCGGCTTGCTGCACGCTGCTCTACTCAGAGCCCATAGGGAGAACATGATTTGTGAATAATTTTTTAGCCTTCTAAAAGATTTTTTACGTTATAAATGCTAACAGTTCAATTTTCATATCCTGCTTACCACTTGTTGCTGGAGGTCACTTGCTTACGTGCCCAGAGAACAGAAGTAAAGTTTTGTAATTGAAGTTATTAGGAAGTTGAGGTGTAGACGTGAGGCTACGTATAAAAGTAACGAGCTTATTTTGGCATAGATACTGCTAACTAATACACGTTTTATGTGAACACGTGGATGCAAGAAAGGATTCAGTAAAAGTGCTAAGCGAGAAAAGAAAAGCTGGACATTATTGTTTCTTCATCCTCATCATAATTCGTGATTTTTACAGTCTTGATAAAGACTCTAACTTTCAAATAACAAATGTTGAGACACTAAAAGGTCTTGAAAGGGAAACGGCTGTTCAGACTAGAATAGATATGTAGAGAACTTATTGATTGCACATTTAAACAACATCTATCTGTTGGTGATTTCAAGAAACAGCTTTCAGTTCTCATTGATCGTTGTTTACTTGCTTGACGATTTTCTGAAAAAGAAGTACTGCTCATGGAATTTACTGTTTGAAAAGTGACTAACTACTGCCCCATCTATGCGCTTGATTTACAGGCTTTACAATTTAATTTACATAATATGATGTGGCATGGAAACGAACCGGTGGAATTATGAAGAGTGATGATTTAAGATTTAATAGCGAAGTTTATGGATATGGCAGTAGTAGCAAAGTAATTTTCGTACAGCATGACTCACATTGAATGGTTGAGCACGAGCACACCATTACATTTATCGAAGCCACAGGTTCAAAAACTTAGTATTCTGGAAGAAAAAACAGCTGATTATCTTGATTCTATTATATGCTCGCTTTCGTATTTTTCAGCTGTTCAAACGGATGCTTTTGCCATCTGACTACTTGGCGGTGCCAAAGAGTTGCGATAGAGTGGCAGGTGATATTTTCACGTGTCAGAAAAAATATCTGTTTATTCATGCTTGTGGTGTGTCTCCTTAACTCCTCAAACCTGTATTAATAATCTAGAATTGTTATAGAGAGCGGTGTAGCGCAGTGACCAATGATACGGTGTACCAGGAAGCAATGTGTTAAGCAAGGTGCTGATTGGATCTCCTCCTAGTATTTTCTTGCAATCAATCAACGACACTTAAGAACGCCTCAGCTCGGTATTCTTCAAGAGTGCGACGAGAATCGCCTCAGCCGGCAACCTGCGGCATTCATGAAGACAAATTCCTCAAACAACAACGGAAGCATTGCGCGAAATCTACGAAGAGCCTTGAATGCGAGGAAAAGAATCGAATTCAAGAATCGCTGGGAACCGTAAAGCAAATTGTGATGATTCGCCGATTAGGAAAAATAAGGTTACCTGAGTTTTTCCATGACGATAAGAATTTTCTGATTGTGTGACACAATCTACATAAACTGCATTCTTTCCCGTTTTTTTTTTTTTTGTTGCAACTAATGTTACCTGGGTTTGCCTTTTCTGTTCCACAACTAAATCAAGAGTTCTAAGAGCAACTTTCAATCACGATCGTCACCATCCTAGGGGGATGGTTCTTACAGATTCACATTAGTCAGCGATTTTCCATGATTATGACTTGAAATCGATCATAAATCTTTATTTATGGATAAAGTGAAATAATATTTTTTTTCTCATATTGTACAATTTCAGTCAAAGAAATATAAATGCTAATGTTCAACTTTTCTTCTCGTAGAGGCATGCTACTGCAATGTACAAGTGATACCAGTTAGCACAATGCTTAAAAATGTGCTTTGAAATATTACGCGATTTTCTTTGCCTCAGCAAACACGAGGTTTTTTCATACAAGTTTATTTTGTACAAAGTAGTACAATTTATTTTCATTTTTTTATTTCACTAGCATTTTCATTTTCCATATAAAGATTTTTGATTCGCTCTAAAATGAGATCTATTACCGCACTGTCATCAAATATTGGCAGTTGAATTGGTTTTTCTTTTTATTTATACAGGTTTTATTATGATAATGATGTATGGCGCATGGTATGGACATGTTCATATCTGTATGTGTATATGCCAACTCGTGTGTTCAAGATAGTATTCACCACAGTTCATCAATATCACCAAACTGTTAACAAATCAAAGATAATTTTCTCGCTTTCATTTACGATCTTTTACTAAGAATGATCAGTTGCACACAACATTGGCAACACATGACGATTATCACATTCACGATCTTCAACTGTATCGCATTCATTTCACCATTTCCGCATGTTTACGTGAGGAAAACGAGAATAATTCAAAGGTGAAGTCATTGACCGTAAAGTGAAGCCGTCATATGATTTGAAGACCTTTTTTGCACAAATTATCTCCTTAACCTATTTCAGAGTAGTGATCTTGTTATTACATCCTCTAAGAAGTCAGCGGTAAATTCATAATACTTCAAAAAATTTTGAAACTGCGAACAATGATCAAAATCGGTTTAGTAGTACTTCTCCCCTCAATATTGAAGTAAATGCTTCGGTTGGCCAATCTTTTTTCCTCCAACTTGCATCCACAATGAATTATTTGGATGGCTTCCTAATTCGATTATGTAAAGTTAACTGGTGCGCTATCTTACGAAACTAGTTCTGCCTGTGCTCATTTCTATGAAAATTGCATAACTTGATTTTGAGATTGGAAGAAAAGTAAAAAACTTTCTAAGAATTGCAAAAGATAAAATTTTGTGCAAGAAAAGCATGTGTAGAGAAAGTTTTGTTGAATGCCTTCACAACTGATTGACTCATTATAAGATATAATCATAAAAACCCAACCATTTTTGCTGGTTTTCTTCCCTGTTACACTCAACAACGGTGATACCTCGTAAAAATCGAATATACTTAAGAAAATTGAGTGGTAAGCAATAACTGGTATCACGTGGCCCCCGAGATAGGTGAAACGCGGGTTTAACTCCCGCCTGAAGTCGAATTTTTGCTAACCACTGATTTCTCTCAGCTATTTATACTCGAACATCATATCACTGCGAAACAGCAGCAAGAAATTAGAAATTATAAGCAATGAAATTTTTGAAGTCCTCTCCAATTTTTCTTCGAAATAGGGCGCTGTTTTTGTTTTTTTGGGCAACCGAAGAATCAATCCGCGCTATATATATATATATATATATATATATATATATATATATATATATATATAAATATATATATATGTATATATATATATATATATGGAAAGAGATCAAACATTAGGAAACGTCACAGGATCAGTTCAATCTATTGTCTTGCGTTTTCACTTCGACAAACATGAGAACGATTAAGAGTCATAACAATAAAAACTCGTAATCAGACTTTGTCTATTCATCATTCTCTCTCTTTTCCTCTCCCTCTTTCTCTCTCTCTCTCTCTCTTTCTCCCTCTCTCTCTCTCTCTCTGTCCTCCCTCTCTTTTCATTAATTTTTCGGTTCGCTGGTCATATCATGTTTTGTTTTTCGTCTCCTTTTTTTACCATATAATCATATGCGCGCGCACAAATCCCGTTGTCACGCAATAGCATGCATTCCTTGAAAACGAGCAGAATTTGACGCTGCTAAGAAGGTTTCACACGGCTGCCTCACGTTGTCTCATCACACTCCCGTCAAATTTATCGGTTTTACCTCAGCTCTTGAGTTCTCACTGAAGCATGCAGCAAACTTTTCTATTATATCGATTGTAAAAGTCCTTTTTTTACTACGAAAGGTCACGGCACAATGTCAGGCTCTCCAATTTTTCATGTGTTTATCGCATTTAAAAAATCTATCGGATAGTTATAAATCAAATAATTGCTATTCATTAGCGGCGTATTAAAAGTAATGTCGCGGTAATGGAAAGTATCTCATAACCATGGAAATGTAATTGCCCTCAATTAATCAATATTGAAAGAGAACAGATTGTTATGAATGTGTAAGACTTATACCGTAATCAGTAATGCTTAAAATTATGCAATGTGAATCGAACATACACACTAATTGCCAGCTGAAAGTGTACTTGATTCTGAGTCTGTCTGCATAATACTTATGGAATTATGCTACCATATTCCCTAGAGTTTCAAACCGATTACGGTCTCGCAGTAAACCTCTCGCCAATTGTCTGTCATGATCATATGCAAGGCTAGTGTGTAGCACATTGATTATTGAAGTTCCGCAGTATATAAATGGTGTAAGGTTTCACATTAAGCCTCGTGTTTACCACGACGTTCTCCTTCTAAGGTCACCAATTCGATGGGAAAAGGATACCTGAACGCTGACTCAATACCTCGTCACCCTCCATATGCCATTTTGTTGGCCAAATTGCATGCAGTCACCTCTACAATATTTAATGGAGTCGGCTGCATGGCGGAACCCTCAACGGTTGTCAACGCCGAACATATCACGTTTTCTCAAGAACCGGCTTTCCTTCTGATTATTTTTTTCATCTTGTCATTACAGCGAGTCTATGAAGAAAAGAAGTCCCACGATAGCAACACATTGTGTTTGATGATCTCCGCAAGAAAAGGCTCCGTTTCCTCAACTCTCATCCACAACGTATACTCTCGAATTCTTGGCGCAGTCTATTCTCAAGCCAAATTCGATTCAGTTTTCGCAGCCATGCATTCGACCCAAAATGAACATGCCATAAAGCCGTCGATGTCAAAGCGATTATAATCTTCACTGAATAATACACCTCGTTCCCATTTTTTTCTCACCAGAATGTAGCTTTCTTAATGTTAACCGTAAAAAAAACTCACTACTACTTCATTTTGCAATCGCTCTATCTCTCTTGTTATTCATGACTTATTATATCATTCTCACGCGTTGTGCCCTTGGCAATTATCACTGTTGTATTACACCCATCAAATTGAATCTATTCAACGCAAAACATCACATTTCTAACTTTCTTTTCCCTATTTAATTGGACTAATACTTGCGTTCTTGAAAAACGAACTATTATTCGCTCAGTTTTCTCCCTGAACTTTGAAGAAGATCTGCAATAGTTGATTTTGAAATGAAATAAAAAAAGCTTCCGGCGTCGATTGATTAGTGATGGATGTGTCATACATTATAATTCTTCAAGGTCCGCTTGAGGTGTTGGAGTGTTTATCTGTTCTATGCCATAACTTAAATTAGTCGCCCAATGTATGAAGTAGGTGCTGCTATCCTCCCGGACAAGTCTGGTACCAACTCACTGACCCCGGAGGGATGGAAGGCTTGGTGAACCTTGAGCGTGGGACTGAATCATCAACGACGTGTGTGTCTTAGAACACCTACAACTACTTTGTCACAAGCGTCGAGAATTCAGTGAGAATTTGAATTCAGAGAAAAGAAAATTCATTTGTTTCGTGGATTTCTTGGACCCACAATAGCGATGCTTCAATGATACATTTTGTTTTGCACGCCTTCGTTCTTTAGGTAGATTTCCAAAAAAACTACTCAAAAATACTTCTCTTGAAGAAAAAATGTAAAGATTCTGCATAGAACCTCAACAAAGTAATAGGCAAAATTTGCCAGATATTTTTCAATAATATTGTGACATCGTATGACGTAAAATCCGTCTTTATCTGACCATATAATCCACATTACCTATTTGTCCAAAGTCAACTAAGTAGTGCTTCCTCCAGCACTATCTTCATCTCTCGTTGATGTATGCGAGAGTAACCTAGTGGATTCTTTTGCCCAAAGAATTCATTGAGCATCACGTTCTTTTTTTCAAATCCCTTGAAATGACTTGATCATCAGTTAGGCGCTCTTCCTAATCTGAGATTGGCATGGATCGTGAGAATGAGTTTACTCAAGTGTTGTTCTCTATTAGTTGTAATTGCCAATATGATTATTGATTTAATTGTTCATTAATTAATTATAAATATTAATGTGATTTCAACCATTATCATGCGCACTCTGCATAAAAGTGGCACTGCCGGGTAGGGTTCTTAACTGAGGGGTGCCCCCCGAAGAAGATTCGACAGGACAAAAAAACTGTGGGGCATCGGCTTGGATCAGTTGGCTCTTAAGAAGACGAAACGTTAGCCGTTTGATTAAGTCTTTTATCAAGTTCGTGCTTTTTGTCTAATCAAGAAAGAACGTGTGATAAACTGATAGTGCCGAAGTAGGAAAAAGTCGGTTTTCGAATTGTCAAATTTTTTTTGTTTTCCTGTCTTTTTTGTCTTTTTTTCGAGTCTTTCCTTCTTTCTGCCTAGAAAAGTCTTCAAATGAAAAGACTCACAGTCTCGCAATCCTATCAGTTTCGATAAAAGTGAACGATTTTCAGGCTCTACTGACTTGATTTACAGTATCTATAGAAGCAACAACGGAAAGTAAGTATTCCCTAATATTTTCCTCAAGTAGTTCGACTTTATTTTAGACGATAGCCTCAATTGAAACGTCGCAAAAAGTTTTCTAGCATAGCGTCAAACAAACATTCAATAATACCCTTCTGTCGGATTGACGTCGGAAATAATAATCTATCTAAAAAGTACACGGAAGCTGCTATGCACTTCTGTACACTGTTTGATTTCGATTCTTTCCACTGTTGATGCCTAGTTGCAGCATTACTTACCACCTCCAAAGACGCAGGAAAAAGAATTGCACTCAAGATGAACTCATTCAAAACATATCTTTAACCGTAACACTTCCATAAGAGCATTAATCGCTTGCGGAAATGTTGAGTTCCATTGGAATTTTTAAGGATCAGCAATTGTAGTATCAATCGTGAGCAGAATCGGACTACTAGAGAAAGAAGTTCATCATTGGCCTACAACAAAGACACATACTCACACACATATGACATACACTTACACTCACACACACGCACACACACACGTACAGCTTGCATACATATGTATATACATGCAGACATACATACATATATACAAGCATAGACTAAGGCATACACACATACACACATACACTCATACGTACATACATACATGCATACATATATACATACATACATGCATACATACATGTTTGCATATACATGCATTCAACTGAAAAATAGTGCGTGAACTCGGTCAGTAGCGTTATGCTACTGGCTATTACTGGAGCAGTGTTGCTGAAGGAATTCGAGACTGCATTGCGATTTCTTTCATAAGCTCCGAGAAACGAGCAATCGACCGCTAGCAGACGAGTGTTGTGATATTAGTATGGCGTAATCAGTAGAAAAGGAAACAGACCATGTTTGATAGCCAACAAATCTTTATTTAAATCCGGGAATACCGAGAGATCTAAGGATCTACTACCAACAGTTAAGAAAAGAACACACGATTACTCTTTAAAGGCGCTAAAAATACCAAGCGTTCGAAAACTACGAATTAGTTGAAAGTAAACGATTTTGGAATACGAACGAAATTTCAGTGATTTCACATCGACGTCAATCTCCGATCGACATCAAAAGCGATATGGTTTGTCATGATCCTGAGAACTGTAAGGTGATTATTATGCAATGAGTAATCTGATCGATCTTTTCCATCGTTTTATTTATTTAATTGCCTAGGTTCGTGCGAAAAAAAGGACACTCTATCCAGTCTGTTCTCAGAAAGCATTTGTTATTCAATTTACTCTTTTTCACTTACATGTCAGATTGGTTAGCAAAGGGACTTGATGTGATGATGAAAAGTGTGAGAGTATTTTGCGAAGGAGAGTATATTTTGCATCAAATATCACGACAAAGAGAGAGAGGCGACGCATTAGATAAAGAGCGAATTTTCTAATAGCAAGTTTTCAAATGAACGCCTAATTTCGATTTTTACACGCAGAAGCTTCATCACGTTACGTCATTTTTAGCCGGATTCCTTAAATATCGACTATAAGATTGGCGACTGCCATGATGTTATCTGTACCTCCACTGGATTCAAAGTGAATGCTGGAGAAAAATGTTCCACGAGTTCGTCTGTTTTTTCGCTTCCTCAAAAATTTGAATTTTTTGTACCAAGTTCAAGTAATAATTGTGGATTATAAAATAGAGTTTACTCGACAAAGGGTTCATTTTTTCAGTGTTATCAGCTAGTCATCTCCCTGGTATATTTAAATTAGCTCAGTTTCATGCTCATTGGAGCAATGTTGGTTCACGAGGCTCAGAGCATCTCCTCAATGGAAAAGCAATGAGCGGTGAGGTTAGTAAGGTAGCATTTTCCATAAGCCATAACTAAAATCACGCACATTGCAATGCGCGTAAGCACAATGATTATGCCATTCTAAAGCCATTTCAAAGCTGCTTAAGCCTGTCTAAGCTCTTTTCTCATTATATGAGCAAAACAATAGAACAATGATCCCAATGAATCAGTAGGAACTGATTACTGGTTTCTTAATTAGTACTGCTTCAATGCGAGACTATGACTGATTCGGATGTTATAAGATAATCAGATTGCGACGTCACTCAGAAATGTTATCGTTTTTTATCAAACACATAATCTGCTCTGTTTTGATGGGAAGACTTGATTGCCTTCGTATTAAAAAGGATAACTGGTCAATTTCCTTCAAACCAGAACAGTTCGATGAAAAAAAAGCTTCTAGATTGCAATTTTGACGTTGTTTTGAAGCTTTTACTTCCCTAGAATTCTTTTCAATATGGAACAATTGTTTAGGTCCACTTTGTTTTCTGGAATACGAAGTATGATTCGTTCTGTACGGCTGCCGACAAGGAGGATGGATTAGCAGTGATTGGTGTTTTTCTGAAGGTATTCTCCTAACCTTCAGAGTATCGAGTTAATTAACATCACCGTCGCCGCACACTGCAATGGAAATATGGGAATATTCCTTTGGTAAACTGAGGCTCTGAGGGGGCCTGTTCCGTGACTTCATCGAATATCGAAGAAAAGACTTCTGTAAGGATGATTTGGCTAAACAACGCTTAAGTGTCGAAAAATTTCGTGTGTTTAAGCAATGGAACCATATCCTTCAGTAAAACAGCATTTTTTTCAATTGCTATGTAACATTTGTTTCATATAGTGCGTTGTTCACATCGAAATCACAGCGAATTTTTTGGTATTATGTAGTGAATCGTTGATTCTTAGCAAACTTTGTCGCTATCAAAAAAACAGATTATTATTGGAAGAACTTCTTTGAACTATCTTATTGATGAAACGGCCCAATTGTCTTAAAAAACCTTACTTCTAGATGCGAAAGCTACATAGTTGGAAAAGCGTTGCATTTCGAACTCTTTCTCCATAGATGTTGCGGCGATATTGAGTGAATATACTTCGAAAACACATTTTTACATTTAACGCTTTATAGAAGAAACTTAGCTAAATAGAACTTTGCAGTATGTGACGGAGCGAGCGATGAAAAAGTTTGTGTTCGTCTATTTGTGTACTTTGGAAATAGTCAGCACAACGTAATGTTCATAGCAGGTACAAGCGGATAATATAAAAAGCAGTTGCCCATAATACAATAGAACGCCCAAGTGTCGAAAGATCCCTTCCAAGCTTTATGAAGGTTCCAGTCGTTGAAGCCTACAAATCTCGGGAACTTGTTAAGTGTTATCGATGCAGTGGCATGACAATGGAATGCGCAGTATCATTTATTGTAAGGCTATTTACTTATTTGCATTTATTTTTGCCCATTTCAACCAAAAATAACCTTACAAAAGTTTCTTCCATCATTTTTTGCCAATGACTAAACCTTTCTTAGTGATAAAAATCTATTTCCATCATGAAAACACCACATTGTCATTGTAGCTCACTACGCTCACCTCTTGTCGCGTGCAAAATTAACGTGGGATTCGAGCGATTAAAATAATGTTCTTCACTTTGATTATCTTTTAGAAACCTCGCTTTTTAAGCTTCTATGTAATTTCGAGGGTGGCTAGTGGTTCGTGTGGCAGCGACGCGGTGAGCGAAATCACCGAAACGTACGTGTATGCCAACCGCATAACAAAACCTCAAAAAGGCCAAATCAGTCTTTCTGAATATATAAAGGTCAAGATTATAGTCCTGTTTGCATCTTGATGCACTTCTCCTCCGATTGCTCGAAGAAAATGTACTGCAAAAAATTCGTAAAAGGCTAAATCTGTTACAACAGCTAATCTTTGCATCATTGCTTATGGTCGCTCGCACTTCAACTTTGAGGATATATCACCTTCAAGCATATTGAACTTCTCTCTATAAGCAGTACTCTTGACTTGCAACGATGCGTCTTTTTATCATTCTGTGAACTAGTCGGTGATCTAAACTTTTTCAAACTAAGTAAACAACTATCTGCAAAGAATATTTGCAGGACTTTGTAGGCTAAGCGAGTGAATTTCAGTTGGAATGGAAATTGCAGTTTTTTTTTCGTACTGACATTTGAGAGAAACTATGATCGTCTACGAACTAATATATCTGACGAAAACTTTTATAAAAACAAAAAAACCTCTAAGTTCCGTAATCAAATGTTTTTCAAGGAAGGATCACATTCTCCTACCTATGCTCCGCTACTTGATGTTATCCAAAAAGCGATCGGTTCAACAAAACCGATTCTAATGCCAAAGGACTTTGTTCTTGATCAGCTTTTGCCGCCTTCCGGTTAGTTATTCACATCTAAACTTTCAAAACGATAGAAAACTAATGGAATTCGAGAGCATAGAATGAAAAAATTAATTTGTATACTAAAATCCAATTAACAGAGAAGTTGTCATTTTCCAAAAAATTTTCCTTACAGCGATTAGAATTCAGCTTGATATCGGCTTACATTAATGATGCTACATTAGAATCTTGATTATAATGTGTAGTAAGCATGAAACTCATATGATCCATATATGAGCAACACGTGTTCAAATGTTTTACAATTTATCATTATTTTCAGTTCATTCAATTCATTCAGTGTTTTACAATTTATCATTTTTATTTGAAATAACGCATTACAAGTTCTAATGAATATTGATCATTGCACATTAAAATTTGTGAATATGTGGACAACTTATACGATAGTGATAATGAAAACATGGTGAAATCCTTCAATTTCTTAGAAACAATTTTCGCTTTTCGTTTTTTTCTTCTCGACGTCATATTTCTAGATGTTGAGGCAAAGGAATGTTCTTACCAACGTTTGAAAATTAATTTGCCTCTTGAAAAAAGAAATATCTGATATATATATATATATATATATATATATATATATATATATATATATATATGAAAAAAGGTGTCTTCCATCATCCCCAACTCCTCGATCCTCATTTGATGCCTAGCTATCTGAAAACAGTGCCGTCTATGGGTGCGCTAGATGTCGTGTGATTCTTCTTCTTTGACTAGAGATAATGAATGGTTTCCTGATACTGTCAAGCAGTATAATAATGGAAATTATAATTTATCCAAGACATTTTTAGTGAATATCATACGAGATTTACTAGTATTTTTGAAGATGACCTTTTTTTCTAATAAAGAGATGTCACTTAGCCGAAGGTGAGACTTGTATTGAAATCAAAAAGATGGTAATGAAGGGAAGAAAATTTTTGTAGGAGGGTTTAACTCAACGCAAATAGAGGATGAAGAGCTGAGTTATACCCAAATCTGTCGTCGAAAAGCAGTTTTTTTCAGGTCAACGTGATTATGTAACATATCTCGGTTCACTTACAACACCTCCATACTCGGAATCCGTTATATGGACCGTGCTCACTACACCAGTAGAGGTATCATATGATCAGGTCCGACATATTCTCTTCCTAATCAAAAGATCTCGAAGATGCGTTTCCTCCTTAAATGATCAATTTTATTTAAGCTCAATATCCTTCGAAAAATCGTCCAATCAAATTATCGAGAATGCCAGCAACTATGTGAGCGAACGATACGGGCGTCAAAAGTCAAAGTTTAGAGAATGGAAGACAATGACTGATTAGTTAACCTTTGTCGCACCTTCCAATCATACCATCGCATTGAATCATCCTTTATTTAGCAACCAGAAATCAGTAAGCACGCGGCGAATCAGTCTCTTAAGATTATCGTTCTTCTTCCGTCAGCTAAATGAAAGAAGCGCTCAGAATCTCCTAAAAAATTGAGAAATTAGTTTGAGAAGGCCTCAGTTACCATAACTGCGTGCACTCTAGTATACGCATGCTGCGTCACAGGTTGAATTTTTTCCTCACATACTGTCATATCTTGTAAGGCGTTGCGCTAAGGCAGTGTAAAAGATTTAGCTCTATTAGAGACTACGTAACCAGAGCACAGCTAGATGTTTCCACTTCGCTTCTTGTTTGCTTTCTTTTTTATTTGCTCTTTATCACGGCGTTAATAAATAAATGTAGAGCAGAATTCTGTGATTGTTCAATGTATTTACTATGTGGTTAAGAGACTATAGTGATTGGTCGTTGTGTTATGAAATGTCGTATTTGTAAGTTTCAATTATAAATTTTTTTCCAATAAATTGTCCATGTTCTCACGAATATCACAGTTGTCTTTAAGAGCCTTTTTCTTGTTGATTACAGTACAGATTGTCGTGTTAATTGAACAGAAGTTTAACACTTTAATGTGATTATAAAATGAACCAATGAACAATGCAGTATCTCGTTCATTTACTTGGACGACATCATGGCGGTCAGGCCTGTTTAGTACTGTATTAGTACCACATTAAGCCACATAAAAGGCTTAAAAACATGTTATCATATTATCAAATTATTATTGACTTGGGCTAGGTCTATATAAACACTTGTAAGTCAAGACAAAAGCTTTTAATCTGCCAATTCTTATTGTTAAATCCCGGACAATTTACAACTCAGACGGAATTCCGTTTACTAGGTAACGATGAGATCACCGAGCACGTTGTCCACATTGCCATCTACTACAGTCGTGTTAACTTTCTCAAATTTATTCCGTTGATTCTATCTTTCACTTTGATCACAGGCCAGTATAGAAATATTCGAAATCTATTAAAATACTTTCATGAGGTTTGTTTACGAAACTGACTGTTCTGAGTGGTGGCTCGAATGTACCGCTGTGGTGCAGTGGTAGCACGCGCCTCCGGTATGAATGAAAGGCGGGTCTTACTCCCTCTGAAGTCGCGTTTTTGCTCACCACTCAATTCTCTTGGTTATATATGACACTTTATAACACTGCGGAAAAGGCAGCAAAAAACACGAGCAATTTCGAGTATCACTTATCAAAGTGGCTATCAGCTCAACTGGGTTCATAAAGCGAATTTGCATACCCAACCAAACCTGCTAAAAAATGGGTGGCTGATAGCTATAAGAGAGTTTTCGAAGAGTGAGTGGTGGTGCAAATGTATTCGGTGGTGTAGTGGTAGCAGACGTCCCCGGTATGGACGAAACGCGGGTTCGACTCCCGTCTGAGGTCGCACCTTTGCTCACCACTTAATTCTCTTAGGTATATAGCAGAGTGTTCTTTTATCAGTTTGATACACCACAGTAAAAATGGCGTCAACAAAACTTCATTAATGCAAAGTAAGAAGGATTTTGTGAATAGTTTCAAGATTTTCAAATTCGTGGCGAATTGAAATTTTCCACATCCTAATGGCTTGTCCAGACAGCGTGGCTTTGGATGTTCTCCAGTATCAAACAACGGCTAACAAAGAGAGGTTCACCGCTCCGGCAAAACTTTCCACACTGAGATCTTGTCTAGCTAAGAGTGCGTCGTTAGCATAAGTCGTTGGTATGCTGGCAAAAGGACAATCACTGAATGACAAGTCACGATAGATAATCTGAGCTTTCGAGCGTCTTTTTGAGCTAAAAATGGAAAATTTGCTCAACCTGCTATTCAATGGGCAAGCGAAAATTGTGCTATGAGCTCCACAGTCTCAATGATTGTGTAGAAGGGCTGTTCACGTATTCAAGTCATAAATGAAATTTGAAAAATTCATTTCTTGGTATATTAAGAGTGTAAAACTATAACGACAATCTTTTTCTCGCACAACGAGAAATCACTATGAACCTTACATCATGTGTTAATGACTTGCAACGAGCAAGATTTCATTGATTATCAGTGGTTTTCAAAAGTTGTGGTGTATCACTTTTATCACTTGTCGCCCCGTTGATCGGCGGTGACTAAAGCGGGCAATAGTAATACTTTTATTTCATCCTATCACGTACAAGAGTAGCCCAGTGGGTCCTCCTAACTTTAGAATTCGTTGAGCATCATATCTTTCATCTGGGCTCCTCGCGAAAACATTGGATAATTGGGTCCGTGGTCTTTCTCTTGGTGCGCTTAGTATCCCAAGAGTTCCAGTCGGTAACGGCTCTCGTCCATGGATTGTCGTTAAAGCGCATTACGTGTACGGCCCAGCTTATCCTTGATAGCGTGACATGTCAAGCGGCATCCATGCATATATTCTGAGAATATTTTCAGTATCTTTCCAGAAGCTTGATTGATTCATTTAGAACAACACTTTGGCAGACACGCGTGTTTTGACGAATTTTGCCATCGTCAGAGCTTTTTTCGGGACCACTCGCCCACCTATAATGAGCATGGACCGCCGTAGAATGATAAACTGTAGTCAAGTGAAATTATCACTGACGGCTGTTTTGCAATCGGTCCGCTACTCCTGGTATATGATAATATAATGCCTTCTCATATCGACAAATTATTGTAAATCCGTTGAACCATTCATATATATATATATATATATATATATATACATATATATATATATATATATATATATGTAATCCGAGATTGTTTCTAGCCGTCTGTTTCGAAGCTTCATTGGTATTATGTCGTTCTATAAGTTTTGGCTCTGTAACAATAAACTCTAAATTTATTAATCAGAAGCAATTGGATTTGCATCATTTGGTGTCGTGCAATTGCGCATTTTCTCGCGAGCATTTTGGTAAACAACTTGCTTATACTTGTTCCAAGATGGAGCTGTCGTGGGAACAAATTTGCTTGCTACTCATGCACGAATTGCGCGTAGGGGAAATGCTAGAGAAGCTATGCTCAAAGTTAATAGAGCTTGCAGCGATAATACGGTTGCTGAAAGAGCGGCTAGGAATTGGTTCACGAAGTTCGAAGTGGAAAAAATAATCTGGAGGATCAGTCGCTCTCGGGCAATCCACTCTCTGTTTATCTTACGTTCCGCTTACTAGCATTTTCACTTATGCTCCATTCGTACATCGCAGTAAGAGAATTTGTTCCCATGACAGCCCCATATAAAAGTATATATAGGCAAGTTGTATATCAAAATGTTTACAAAAAGTGCGCAATTGAACGATTTTAGAAACATGCAATTTTGATTTCCTTTGATTGATAAATTTGGTCTCTAGCGGCATACTACCCAAACATGTGCAACCACCTAATGTTAATCTCTCAAGAAAGACAACTAGAACTCTCTAAGACTATATATACGTATATATATATATATATATGTTTACATAACATGCATATGTATATGTATATGTATACATACGTATGTATATATACATAAGCATATGTATATGTATACATATATATTTACATATACATATGCATATGTATATCTATATATATATATATATATATATATATATATATATGTATATATATATATGTATATGTAAATATATCTGTTTCAATGAGGCTTGTAATAAACAGCCGATATAGGAAGGTATTGCAAAAATATTATCTTTTGATGATAACGTTAATGCAGGGATAACCGTTAAGTCAAGAAGGAGGGTACCTAATGTATGCATAAGTGCTTTTGCAAAAGGAGCAGTGTTTGAGATTTTTGAAAGGTGATTTTTTGTTTTTACTTCCGGCCGTTCATGTAGACCTCGCTCAAGTATAAGCAAGTTGTTTACCAATATGCTCGCAAGAAAAAGCGCAATTGAACGACACCAAATCATGCAAATTTAACTGCTTCTGATTAATAAATTTGAAGTTTACTGCATCAGTGCCAAAACTTATAGAGCGACATGATATTGACCCAGTCTCGAAAAAGACGGCTGGAAACCTTTTCGGACTACGTATATATGTATATAAATATATGTATATACATAGATATGTATACATATATATACATATATATATATATATATATATATATAGTATAGGAGTAACGAACCGATTTTAGAACAGCTTTTCAGTGAGAATTTCACTTGACTACAGTTTATCATTCTGCGACGGTCCATCCTTATAGTAGGTGGGTGAGTGGCCTAGAAAAAAGCACTGACGATGCCGAAATTCGTCAAAAACACGCGCGTCTACTAAAGTGTTGTCCTAAATGAATTGAGCAAACTTCGAAAAAGATGCTGAAAATATTCTCAGAATTTATGTATGGATGCAGCTTGACATGTCACGATATTGAAGATAAGGGGGGCCGGACACGTAATGCGCTTCAACGACAAGATGGACGAGAGCCACCACCGATTGGAACTCTCGAGATGTTAAGTGCACCACAGAAAGACCACAGACCCGATTATACAATTCTTTCTCGAAGAGCCTAGAAGAAAGATTTGATGCTCAACAAATTCTAAAGTCAGGAGGACCCACTGGGCTACTCTTGCACGTGATAGGATCATATAAACTACTACTGATGCCCGTTTTAGTCACTCGCCGATCAACGGGGCGGCACGTGATAAAAGTGATACACCGCAACTTCTAAAACTACGAATATACAATGATTTCATGTTCGTTGCAAGTAATTAGCACATGATTGATGTAAGTTCGTAGTGATTTCTCGTATTTGCAGCTGCGCTCCGCAAAAAAAAAAAGATTGCGAAAATAGTTTCATACCGTTAAGTTAGAAAATGAATTTTTCAAATATTATTTATGACTTGAGTACGCGAACAGCCCTTCTAAACGAATCATTAGGGCTGTGGAGTTATGCAGCACAATTTTCGCTGCCTAATGAAAAGCTGGTTGAGCAAATTTTTCATTTTTAGCTCGAAAAGGACGCTCGAAACCTTAGGATATGTATCGTCACTTATCATTCAGTGGTTGTTCTTTTGCCAACATACCAACGACTGTTGCTAACGATGCACTTTTAGCTAGACTTGATGTCAGTTTGAAAGATTTTGTCGGAGAAAGTGAACATCTCTTTGTTCGCCGTTGTTTGACACTGGAAAACATCCACAGCGACGCTGTTCGGACAAGCCATTAGGATGCGGAGATTTTCATTTTGCCGCGAATTTTACAATCTTAGAACTGTTCACAAAATTTTTCTTGCTCTACACTCATGAAGTTTATGTTAACGACGTTTTGCTGTGGTGTATCAAATTGATGAAAGAACGGTCAGCTATATACCTAAAAAAAATTAAATTGTAGGCAAAAATACGACCTGAGACTGGTGGAACCCGCGTTTCATCCTACCAGGGACGCGTGATACCATTGCACTACCGTAGTACATTCGCATCACCACTCATTCTTCATTATCTTTGTGATAGCCATGAGCCACTAATCTTTAGCAGGTTTGGTCGGATATGCGATTTCGCATTATAAACCCAGTTGAGGTGACAGCCATTGTGATGAGTAATACTCAAATTGTCAGTTTTTCACTCCCTTCTTCGCAGACCTATAATGTGCCATAGAGACCCAGGAGAATTCAGTGGTGAGCAAAAACCCGACTTCAAGGGAGTGAAACCCGCCTTTCATCGATACCGGATACGCGTGCTACCACTACACCATAGCAGTACATTCGCTCCACCACTCAGAACATTTAGTTTCATAAAAAAAACTTCATGAAAGTATTTCAATAGATTTCCAATATTTCTATGCTGCTATATTATCAAGGTAGAAGATGTAATTAACGAAATAAACTTGAGAAAGTTAACACGACTGTAGTAGATGGCAATGTCGACGATGTGCTCGGTAATGTCATCGTTACTAGGTAGACGGAGTTTACCCTGAGTTGTAAATTTGACCGGGATTCCATCCTCGACAATAACAACTGGCACATTAGAAAATTCTGTCTTTACTCTTGAATGTTTATATAGACGTCGCCCAGAGACAATAATAATTTGATAATATGATAACATGTTTTGAGCCTTTTATGTGGCCTAATATGGCACTTACACAGTACTAGACAGGCCTGTTTCGCTTCCCCAGGCCCATCACTGCCTTTCGATTCAGCCGGTCCTTTGCGAGGGGATAAAAGCCGTGTTAGACCTCATAAAAGGCTCAAAATATTACAATCCGCCATTATGTTGTCCAAGCAAATAAAGAAAAAACTACATTGATCGCTGGTTTATTGGTTATAATCACATTAAAGTGATAAACTGCTGTTCAGTCAACACGACAATCTATACTGTAATTAAAAAGAAACATTTCACAACACAACTACAAATCACTACAGTCTCTTAACTAGATAGTCAATACATTATAGAATCACAGAATTCTGCTCTACATATATTCATTAACGCCGTGATAAAGAGCAAATAAAAAAAAGAAACAAACAAAAAGCGAAGTGGAAACATCTAGATGTGCTCTGGTTACGTAGTCTGTAATGATGCTAAATCTTTTGTACTGTCTTAGCGCTACGCCTTACAAGATATGACAGTATGTGAAGAAAAAATTCGACCTGTGACGCAGTGTGCTTATACTAGAGTGTAGGCAGTTAATTGAAGTGTTTCCAAATTGATTTCTCAATTTTTGAGCAGTTTCTGAGCGCTTCTTTCATTTCGCGGACGGAAGAATAGATTGATGATCTCAGAGACTAATTCGTCCGCTACTTACTGATTTCTGGTTGCTAAATAAAGGATGATTTTATGCGATGGTATGATTGGAAGGTGCGACGAGGGTTAACTAATCAGTCATTGTCTTCCATTCTCTAAACTTCCACTTTTGACGCCAGTATCGTTCGCTCACATAATTGCTGGCATTCTCGATAATTTGCTTAGACGATTTTTCGAAGATTATTGAGCTTAGATTGTAAAATCAGCAAGACCGTATTGTTGTTTAAAAAGGGAGACCTTCACGACATAGGCAATTATCGCCCAATCTGCTTGCTGTCCGTTGTCTATAAACTCTTTACTCGAGTCATCCTAAACAGGACTGACAGAACACTGGACGAAGGACAGCCTATGCGAACAAGCACGGTTCCGAAAAGGATTTAGCACCATGGACCACATCCACACGATCACAAGACTCATTGAAGTTTCGCGAGAGTACAAACAACCACTCTGTCTCACTTTCATCGATCTGAAAAAAGCCTTTGATTCAGTGGAAACAGAAGCGGTTATAGAGGCTCTGGATAACCAGGGCGTCCCTACTCGGTACATGATGATCCTTCGTGAGCTTTATAAAGATTTCACGACCAAAATATCTCCATTCTACAACAATACCACCATTGACGTAGGAAGAGGGGTTCGACAAGGAGATAAATTTCGCCAAAACTATTCACTGCCACCCTAAAAAGCGTCATGCGAACATTAGAATGGGACGATGTGGGAGTGAAAATTGACGGTCGACAATTGAACTATCTTCGCTTTGCTGACGATATCGTTCTCATACCACCAAACATCAGCCAAGCGGAACGAATGTTGACCGATTTCGATAACGCCTGTGGAAAGATTGGTCTTCGACTGAATCTAACGAAAACAATGGATGGGTTTCTAATGCCCCATTCACGCTCAACGGAACGACAATCACCAAATGCTCCAGTCACGTCTGTCTAGGTCGTGAAATCAAAATGATGAACGACCTAGCTCCAGAGTTGAGTAGGAGGAAACGAGCGGCTTTGGGAACGTTTAAGAGCATCGAAGATGTAGTGAAGAGGACAAAGAACATCCGACTCCGTGCCCACCTTTTCGACTCGACAATTATCCCTGCCCTAACGTATGCAGCAGAAACCTGGTCGCTACGTAAGCAGGATGAAAGATCACTTAGAGTTATCAAACGCGCAGTCAAAAGGTCGATGCTAGGAGTATCCCGTATCTCGCAAATGAGAGAAAGGATCCGATGTTCCGACCTACGTCAACGATCGAAAATCAGAGACGCCGTTTCTACACGCCAGGATATCGAAAATAAGGTGGGCAGGACACGTGATGCGCTTCAACGACCTACCGATGGACGAGAGCCGTTACCGACTGGATTCCTCGGGACGTCAAGCGCTCTAAAGGAAGACCACTGACCCGATGGTCCGATTTCTTCGCGAAAGCGATGGAAGAAAGATATGATGCTCAGCGAATCCCTAGAGCGAGGAGGACCCACTGGGCTACTCTTGCACGCGATAGGGAAAAACGGAAGAGTTGCTGGTTCCCGCTGTCACTCGACGATCAACGGGACGACAGGTGATACAGGTGATTGAGTTTAGATAAAACTGATCAGTTGAGGAGGAAATACAGCTTCGAGATTCTTGATTAGGAAGAGAATATGTCAGACCTGATCATTTGAGACCTCTACTGGCGTAGTGAGCACGCTCCATATAACTCGAGTAAGGAGATTTTGCAAGTGAACCGAGACATGTTACCTAATCACGTTGATCTAAAAAAAGTGCTTTACCACGACAGATTTGAGTATGATCCTCTTCATCCTCCATATGTGTTCACTTAAACCCTTCTACGAAAATTTTCTTCGTTTCATTATCAGCTTTTTGATTTCAGTGCAAGTCTCACCTTTATTTTTGACTAATCTCTTGCATTTAGGGGAGGAGAGGTGTGTGCGAGGTGGGGCCGTGGTTAAGTGGTTGTGATGCTCGTCGCGACGCGCGTGAAGCCGAGCTTCACTCCAAACCCTCTTCGGCAGTCAACAACGATCTCCCTTTGGAACGGCACAGCCATACATATACATGCAACATATATCACCAAAATCAGACCACATTCTCCTGAATGGGTTATGTCTTCTTTGTGCTTTAACTGGAATGGAATGACACTTTTTCTAAACATAGGCGAAAGGGCGCCGTGGCCGAAAGGTTGTGATGCTCATCGTAGCGCGCGTGGAGCCGAGTTCCACCCCCCTCCTCCCCTTTACCTTCCCCATTTCTCTCTGGCAGTCACCAACAACATGCTATGGAACAGCAAGGCTATTCTCGAGATTGCGATGTTCGCTCAGCTAGTATTCTACGCCGTTCAAAAAGAAGACGAAAAATGAATTGAATGCTAGAAGTAGTGGAATCCGCACAGTGAAAAAAGCACTGTAAAGACAGATCCAATATAGAGCTGAAAAAGTAGAATGGAATATTCTATTAGCAATTCTGAGCTACAAGGAGGTAGAGTTCCTCCAGAAGACGAGCTACTAAATATCCGAGTGAAACACGAACCAATTACGAATACTTGAATTGAACGAGACCACATACCTATGTAACCTTTCGTTTAACCTCACAAAAATGCTCTGTAGACAAATTTGAAAGCGATTTCTAGGGTCTATTTCATCTTTTTAATGCTGGAAAAGCTTGAAAACGGGAGGTTAGCAAAGATTAAAAAAGAATTCCTCATTTTACCTCTTTTTCTAGCAGTAATATGACCTATAACTATGTATCCGATAATGTTTGGTGAAATTTAGAACTGTTAAGCTTAGGCGGGACTTGATCCTGTAATTCAGCCTCACCAGGAACTCGTGCCGATCACTAACTACTAAGATTGCCATTCCTGTGCTATCACTGTTTCGGGTTCTGGGTAAAGGTAAAACACGGTTAAAAGTTCCGCCTATAGATTTGCATATCGCTTGACGTTACTCAATTTCTGATTAACGACTCGCTAATGCCTTACAAAACTCTCGCTTGTACTTCTGCTTCTCATCACCTCTGAAATCACTTCGATGAAGAAGCAAAAAAAAACGAAAAGGTACTCTCTAATTCAAATTTTCCCCTTTTCTTCATATTCAGTTTACACGATTCATCATCACATTCGTTGTGCGGATCTCAGTACTTCCTCCATTTGATTTGTTTTCGCAAATTAAACTTTCACAAAGGTCTTCAAACATTCTACGAGTTGTATCAGCTACTGCTTGAGAATTTGTCTTCGTTATGACTATTGCAGAATTTTGGTCGAGACGATTATTCTTGCAATCTCGGAGGTGGCCAAGCAAAGGTGTTCATCGGCTGATTTCAAGAGAGTGTCAGAGAGTTTGCTTATCAATTTGTTTCGCGATTTACTGAATCAGTAAGCTCTGCGCTATGCTGCCCTACTCTATTCTACAATTTACTGATCGACAATTATGACGGCTCTTATATATTCGCATTTCGCTATACATTCGGTATTGTCAAACCGTCATTGTTCTTGTTGAGCGAAAAGCTATTGAATAAGACGCGGAAATAAGTCTTTGCGGTCTCTGCTCGTTCTTGGATAGCGCCAAATACTTTAAATTACTCGTGCAGTATTTATGCTTACAAGTTCGTTTGCTTTAGAATGTCTTGTTGGGTTTCTTCGATAGATAACTAGTCAGTCTTTGTGTGTAACTGTTGAAAAACAAATGTATTCATAAGGATAGTTGTAATGGTCTTGAGCGCATAAAAATCTACTAAACCTTAGGTGATTACGAACGAATGATGTTGCCATCTAACTGGCCTCACGATCACAACGTACAACGAACGTATGATTTTCCTTCTAGTTATTTTGTAGTAAGAAAGACAAAAATTCATAGGATTAACCTGATCGTGTTTTTGCATTAACCTTTTTGGGACCGTGGACCCACAGCCTCTTCGTCCCTAACTGGCAGCTCTGGATGGCCTCTTCCACTTGCTCTGCATCTCTAACCCCCACTGTACTTTGTATAACAGTGTTGGCTGCTGCGTCTAACAATGACAGGCTATTACGTGAAATAAAGGCACCCTGGGAATCAGAGCTGCAGAGGAAGTGGAGCAGACCGTCCACAGTTGTCAGTCAAAGATTCGAAAGTCGCGGGTCTACGATCCCGAAAGAGTTTACAGGAGCTCAATGGCGTCTCAGTGAATTAAATGCCAGTATGTTTTGTGGTAAATATGTTCAGTGAAATGCTTTACTTGAACCACAGTCACAAATGATCTGCGGATATCAGAACGGCTGTCCCCTGCCCTTGACTAATAATTTAGGTACCCTCTTGTTGTAAAACTGTGAAAATGAGGAGAAAAGTTTGAGAACTAATCTTTATTTTATGCTTCACGAGGTTGGTATCTTTTTTCCCGATCGACTGTTTTTCTTTTCGGTCGATGGGTCTTTTTGGCGGCTTTTGGCTGACGTTTCGGCAAATACGCCTTCTTCAGAGCCTGAACGTAATATTCATTGTAGCGCTACTTATATAAATCAATTATCGCTTATTAATGCCCTAGATTTTCATTTTACCCCAGTACATAATAATATAAGCGACGTTACAATGAATAATACGTTCAGGCTTAGAAGGAGGCGTATTTGGCCGAAACGTCAGTCACAAGCAAGCAAGAAAACCCATCGACCGAAAAGAAGAACAAACGATCGGCAGAAAGATACCATCCTCGTGAAGTTTCAAATAAAGATTAGTTCCTAAGCTTTTCAACTCATTTTTGCAGTTTTAAATCTTCAACATGCCGAGGTCTAAAGAAAGTCGGTCTTTCGAGTCTCTGGTTGTAAGGGGACAAGTGAAAACCCGACCTCATTCGCTAAACAGGAACTTTACATAGGGATGTTGGTAATCGTTCAAAAGCTGATATTTCTGGCTACAGCCCCACGTCGCTGGTTTTCCAAAGCACCCTTTGATAACAGTGGGAGATCCAAAATAAAACTAGCCTCAAACGTGCACATTACTCGCCGGACAAAGCTCTTTCTTTCGACTATTAACAATCATTCGATAGCGTAATCGTCGCTGATTTGAAATTTTACCTGCTGCATTGCGGAAAAATGGTCTTTTCAGGATATGAGCACAGCGTTGGAATCAGAAACGATTACACTATCGAATGATTACTAAAATTCCAAAGAAAAAGCTCTGCCCGGCGAGAAATATGCGCGTCAGCAACGCAAGAAATTTCCTTCTGTAGCAACGTCAAAAAAAGCTTTCTTTGAAAACCACAGACGTGGCTGTAGCCTGAAGTCTCAACTTTTCGAATAGTTACTAGCACTCCCATAAAAGTTCTTCTCCAGCTTATGAGATCGATTTTTCATTTGATCTCTTGTAACCAATAAGTATCATAATTCTTTTCCTGGTCTGGGGACGGCTTCCTATTTCCGACGGGTGAGACTCTTAGGAACTCGGGCCTTTCGAAGGTGTTTTTTGTTGTTAGTACCAATATGTGGAGTACTGTGCAAAAACGCAAAAGCGTAAATAAGAGTGCGTGCAAAGCGAGCGTCGGTAGTGCAACGGTTAGCATACGCTCCCGGAAAGAGTGAGATCTGGGTTCAAATCCCGGCTGACGCAAACGTTTTTGCACAGTACTCCACATATTGGGTATACTAATAACATCATATCACTGCAAGTGGCAGTCAAAAGAGAAAGAATTATGACTGTTCTTGTTGTTTTACTTTATGCATCGATTCACTGAATACGTCTATCGTTGAACTCGGACTCGCCTGTTATCCTTTTCTTTAGCGATAATCCCTCACAATTATCCTCGCAATAATTTTCAATTTATATTGTAGGACGACAGTTTTCATTTTGTCATATTTTATTCAGCAAAGTGTTCCTGGGGACGTCGTGGCCGAGTGGTTGTGAAGCACGTCGCGGCGCGCGTGGAGCCGAGCCCCACCCTCCAACTCTCTCCGGCAGTCAACAAGAACGCCCTATGGGACGCCACAGCCAGGCTATCCTCGAGATTACAAGGAGATTTGCTCGAGCGGTGTTCTTTTCAAGAATAAGGCAAAAAACGAGTTTCATGCTAGAAATGTTGGGATCTGCACAATAAAAATTGTGATGACGGGTTGTGTAATTAAATAACATAAAAGTATCTCCTTACAGTAAGGTCGATATCGAGGGTTTACCATTTCACAAAAAAAAAGATTTAAAAAATCTTCGATGTGTCTCTGTGCGAACGAATACCTCGCTCCATTCGAACAATTGCGCTCGCTTTCCAATTACCACTCAGTTTTTTCTCCTTTCTTTCATTTTTCCTACATTTTTCTTGTCTTCTTTCTTTCTTTCCCCTCTCTCTTTCTTTCCTTCTTTCTCTCCTTTCCTCTCTCTCTCTGTCCTCCTTTCCTCTCTCTCTCTTCCTTCCTTCTCGTTTCTTTATTTCTCTATTTTAATCCTGCGTTTCTCTTTCTTTCTTTCTTTCTTTCTTTCTCCCCTTTCCTCCCTCTCTCTGTCTTCCTTTCCTTCTTTCTCTTTTCCCTTATTTTCTTTCCTTCCTTCCATATTTTCCTCTTATCTTTTCATCTTTTTTCTCACTTGGTTCTTCTTAATTTCCTCTTCCTCTTTCTTCTGTAAAGTTCCGAACACCATTCTCATAATGAATTGTTCTCCTTGAGCCTTCGAAAAGTCTTTTTTTCTGTATTCACGATGGATCAGATCGTTTCTCTTTCAGCATATCGATGTTATGTCTGTAACATTACACACGACAGCCGGTGATATCAAACTTGAATTGTTTTGTCAGGAGTGCCCGAAAACGTGCGAGGTGTGTGTGGAAAATGTCGTTTATATGACCTCCGCGGATCGATACCTATTCTGACTATTGTAGTTGATTTTCCAGAATTTTCTCGCTCTCTGCGCTAGCGACTACTATAAGGACAACATCTTCCACAGGTATGGCTGTTCAACCATTCTATAGAATAGTTTCATGGCTAGGATATATAATATATATCCTTCGCTTCGAGTGTTTTCTCGAAACCACGGCTCAAATTTTCAATATGCCTGGGAATCATTTTTTGAGCCACGCATGTTAGTGGTCTATTAGAGAGGGCTGGCATTGAAAATTTGAGCTGTGGTCTTAAGAAAACACTCAAAACGAAAGTTATGATATATTAAATATACTAGCCAAGAGCAATCGAGTGTACAACACTCTGTGTTCGGTGAGATTTTCAGTGGACATAGAGTGTAAAACGTTCGTCGTCGCTAACTCTTAGTGTGGGGACTGGAGCTCCCACACAAGATTGGCAAAAGACGAGAAAGGGTAACTGCCCGATTGACGAGATCGCAAGATCGAAACACGTGTATCGGGCTCTATAAGTCAGCCATCCATGACAGACCACTGATATGCGTGGCTCAAAAAATGATTACGAGAATAGTTCCAGTTCATAAACCCACGTGTTCGTAAGGATTCTATTGTGTCTTCTCATAGGTTTTGGCACTAGAGCAGTAAACACTAATTATTAGCCAGAGTACTTAGAACTGCCGAACAGTGCTATTCAAACTATGCGCCATCATCCTGAGCACATTCCTGCTGTCCATCAGTAGACAAAACAGTGCCGCTTTACGGAGAATTTCCTGAGCTTTCAAATATTCCTAAGAGGATTCGGTGGTGAGCAAAAATTCGATCTCGGACGGAGTTGAACCCGCTTTTTATCCATGCCGGGAACACGCACTAACAGTACACCACCGAGGCCACTGCTTACTCACCACTCATTCTTCAACATCTTTCTCTCATAGCTATCAGCCACCAGCCTTTGACAGGTTTTGTCGGGTACGAAATATTGCTCTATAAGCCACTTAAGCTATCAGCCATCGTACCTATATATTTCGTGGATTTCTTATGTCTTACCGCTCTTTCGCAGTTCTATGGTGTTTTAAATATTCCTGAGGGAATTGAGTGGTAAGCGAAAATTCGACCTCGGACGGGGGTTGAACCCGCGTTTTTATTTGTACCAGAAACACGTGTTACCACTACACGACAGAGGCCACCGCTTTCTCACCACTCATTCTTAAGTTTTTTCTGCTATCAAATTTGTCCATATCTGGCGTGTCATTACCGGTCAACGAAGCCTTTATCGCAGTTCGTTGTTTTACGAGTGCGCATGGGATGCGTGCACAAACCGCCTTCGAGAATATCAACCGATTAAAGGCTCAAGGGTTTGTGTCCTGTTGAACTGTACTTCAGTTCTTTGCTGAGTTTCTCCAAGATACCATGAGGCCATTTTCGTCAACTAGGGCAGATTTGGTACCGAATGAAAGTTCAGAAAATTCTGCACAAAGCGGTATTGATCTGTTGCCAGAGAGATAGAAGAAATGTGTTCAGGGCGATGACGTATACTTTGGATAGTGTTGTTATTTAATTTCAATTACTTTTGGTTAATGAATTTGGGTTTATTCCCTTAGTGCCAAAATTTATGAGAACTTCTAATATTATTTTACAGAAACCTAGGAATCCTAGATCTAAAGAATTCTATCCCACATCCTAAAAATTGAACTTGTGAATTAACGGAGCGATTCTGCAACTATCCAAGAAGGATATAGATGAAGTTTTAAGACTTTGACAACAAAGTTACAGCAGCGTTCATATGATTCCTGAGGCTGCTAATGAAAGGATACAACTCAAGTAAGCCTATTTCCGTCATCACGGCCGCAGGAGAATCACTGGCAACTCTTACCGTGTGATCTTCCGTACCTGGATTTTATTCGAAGATTTTATTTGGTCGGGCTTTTCGACGGCAAGAAAAAAATCGACCCGGCTGAGTTGCGCTTATACCTGTCGCTGAAACGGGTTTTTTTCCATGGTAATAACGCATTTCTTCATGACCATTACCCTCAACGCAAAGCATACCTTGAGGATACTTTTTTTCATAGTTTAGCTAATGCCATGAGGTTCATATGAAGGGTCTAGTCGATTGGCCACACATCGACCTTATGGTCATCGTGTTCGTTGTCGTTCGAGTCAATTCTGCGATACAGCACCTTGCGAATGAAGAACCGCGCTCGTGAGCGGGTAATCGATTTGAATCACCGGCTCTGACGAAATCGAAGATGTTGAAACGTTATCCGAATAAGTCTTCATGTAATGCCGGATTGAGAGGAAAGCCGGTTTTCAAGTAATTTTTGAGGATATTTAGAATATAATCAGATGTTAATGAGCTCAAACCTTCAATTCCAAAGGAATGCTAACGAGTATTTATATTTAGTCACTTGGACAGCCCGTCTTCACGAATTGTACGGATCATAGCACATTTTCCATTCGTTTTTTCTTCTTGCAATTGTCCATGCTGGTGGGGCTGATTCGAGTATGGTGGCTGGCGTTCACACTGTGATCTGTAAAACATCGACAGCTGTGAGTAGAGTTGATTAGACCACCATGTCCGCCGAACGTGTAGGTGGTCGTTCTCAGAGGCTTGTGTATTCTCGTAAGATCCACTCTTCAGTTCGTTTCGTCCTTCTGTTTTCGTCATCGAAGTATATTTTTCTGAATCATGAAGATGAGAAGGATTTCGAATATTCAAGCTACGCAAGCCGGCTAGATGTTGCGAGTGTTGACTATCTTAAAAGATTGTTCAAGCGTTTGGTGTTTTGTTCGCGTAGTCTTGACGTGGTCGATTTATCAGCCCACGTCTCTTGTGCATACCAGAGCGCTAGGAGGACTGTTGAGTTCATGTTTTACATTAAGTAGTTAAATCATATATAAACTATGAATGTAACGATACGTGTTTAACTTGAGATATTCGGATCGGATTATTGAAACAGTTTATTGCAGAAGCGGATAACTTTTTTTGTAACTGCCTTTCGCGCCTGTCGTTCTCTCCATATTTCCGTCGTTGCATCCTGTCAGAAGGTAGGCAGAAAGCTGGACATGCATGCAGAGACGTGCTGATGCTGCCTACCTCGACTGTCGCGCTAGCGACAACGCGACGTCGCCTGCCTATCAGCGGTGGTCCTCGGAGGGTTATACCGCTTAACCCTTCAAAAACCATGAGACTTGTTTTGATGCTCACCGCGCAACGTAAAATCTCACTCAGCTATTTAGTGGCGGCGTCGCGTCGCGTGGGAAAGCAGGCAGGCGGCGGGATACGCATGCACAGCCATGAGAGCAAGTGATGGCGCTGCGCCGCCTGCCTATTAAGGCTGGTTCTCAAAATGTGAACTCTGCCGTGTAGTATTACAGTGCAAATCGATAAGATTGAAACGAAGAGGTTTTGATTCACGAGAGTTTTTTTTAGCTGAGTGTTATGATAGCAGCCTTATGGTGGTATAGTCATATATCGAAGAATATTGAGAGATATGCAGAACTTTTGACCCCACTCGGAAATCGAACCCTCGTTTGACCCATACCGGCGGCGTTTGCTGCCACTACACCACCGAGGCAACGGTTCCCAGTATGGGAGAGGTTATGAATTTGAAGCGTGCTGCTATTCGTCTGACTGAAGCTCACTGCTCTTGTTTTGTACTTACATGAACGGTTTGCAGAGCGTCTTTCTTTTTCTCTGTACCTTAAAAAAGTACTTTTTTTTGTCGTTGATGTTGTTGTTGCTGTTGTTGTTGATAGTTACGAGCATTCTCCAGTCCACCAAACATTCTTAATATTGTGGAGATATCACGGTTACGGTCATGTAGAATCTGTTGGGATTATTTCCCTGCATCTTCTGATTCTTTTTCTTTTTCTCTTTATAACAGCACCCTTATCCCTTTCTAGTGGGACTGATGAACACCAAAACTGTATAGCAATAGACTGGCAACCTTGTGTTGCATGAAATTTTTCAGATACCAGTCATGTTGTTCTAGTTTTTTTCTTTTGAATATTTTGCAAAAAAACACTATGGATTCAGGAACATCAAGGATTTTATGGTCCAGACTGGTGATCCTACAGGAACAGGTAAAGGCGGCAACAGCATTTGGGGTACTCCGTTTGAAGACGAGCTCTCGACTGAGCTCAGAGTAAGTCTTAATATCAAGGAGACTTCGGCAACACTTTGAAAAGTATTCATTCAGCACAGCGGTCGTGGTATATTGTCTATGGCAAATAACGGACCAAACACAAATAAGTCGCAATTTTTCATTACATACGCCAAACAACCTCATCTTGACCTCAAATATACAGTTTTTGGGAAGTTGGTGACTTTGAAGCATAGCTCGACGTAGAGAATGTTTCCATTTTTTTTAGTAACTGAATTTATCTGTCCCCTATAACTTAATGCTTTTATGTCCATTCCAGAGTGATTGATGGATTTGATGCCCTTGATGAGCTCGAAACTATCAAGGTTGACGCTAAGTATCGCCCCGTTGTGGAGCAGAGGTAGCAACCTGTCCTCTTCCGTTTTTTCTCCAACCTGCAGAAATCTTCGCTCCTGATATTAGATATGATTCAAAGCTTTTTTGCTTAAGGATACGTGACGTTACGATTCACGCCAATCCTTTCGCTCAGTAGTTCTCCATGTATCCTACAACCCTCTATCAAACGCCCGTGTTCTTATAGGTGAGTCCTTGCTTGGTTCACGTAATGTAGGTATGGTTGGCTCAAAATGTATTTTAGTTCTGTTACACGTCACTATTCTACCTTACAAGAGGATATCGAAGCTCAAAAAACTAAGATCGCACAAGCACAAGAGTACTTTGATCAGTATATTGAGGAGTACTATGAAGTGGATGATGTAGAAGAGGAGACCGTTGTTAAACCTGAGAAAATCGAAGAAGAATTGTGGTAATTTTTGTTTCCCTTGGATATAGAAGGTTAAGTGATCTTTTAGAAGTGATCTCAACGTCATACTATGTTGAATGTGTTCCTTATTCTACATTTAAAGTAGTTGTATAAATCCATATTTGATGGTTCTCCAATTACAGTGCTGAATCCGTCGATGATGTGGTCAACTTACTGAGGCGCGAACGCGCTAAAGATATTGTCGTCCTGGAGCTTGGTGCTGACGGACCAGGAACTGTTGATACAATGGTGAATATCATAATTGAATTTATTTATTTTACACAACGCGTCGTGCAATATATTGGGCGGATCCCAGCACTTCTTAGTCGACTCGTTTCATCGCATTCGTCTTCCACAAAGGTCTTCGAACCCTTCACGTGCTGCTTTGGATGCTGCTTGAGCATTTCGTCATTCTTTGTGAATGTCGGAAAATGCTGATTAAGATTATTCCACTTGCAATCCTGGAGGTAGCCGAACAGGGCGTTTCCTAAGAAGATTGTTAACTGATTGTAGGAAGTGTTGGGAGATGGGATTTAAGCAGCGCTTTGCTTATCACCTCACTTTCTGATACACTGAATGAGCCACCGCTGCGCTACACCGTCTCTGTGGTGAATATATGCAATAGAAAACTTAAGTCGATTGAATTTTTGAAAACTGTTGTGTTGGAGATTTTATGACATGTAAATTAAATAGTCATTCAAGATTTTGTTCGAAGCTTTTTGTATGAAATGGGATTATACCTTTTGAGTGGTCACGGATTGTGCTATTCCATCTCTTCTAGTAAAGTTACGTTTTGTCATATTCGGTTTTTTCAAATTTCAGATCACTTGCAGCTATTTTAATGTTAGACATGGGAATGCTGTAGCCGAAATTTTGAGGAAAGCAGGAAAGGTGACTGATGAGCAGGTGAGTAGTTCTTATTTTACTCTGAATTTCATATATTCTTTTATTGTCATAATTAGTTGCTTACCTTACAGCCAAAAAAGTGCACAGTTCGTAATAGCGCTGGTTGGTTCCAAATCGAGCTCGGGAAAATCCAGGTAGTGTTTTCTCGATACAGAAATGACAATTCACAATTCTCAAATTCTGCAGTAATTTCTAAAGCTAATGCCAAAAGCGCAAGAGTAAAAGAAATAGGGATTGGGTGTGTACCTCTGAGTATGTTTTAATCTACTGATCACTTATATCGTAAACTTTTGTGCTGGCTACCCAGGACGAGGCACAAAGAATCACTGGTCTTTTTGTAATTTTCGTTACCCGTTGGCTTTCTATCACAGGAGTTTTGTTATGGTCATAATTTTATTTGATGGTAATCATGCATGGTCATTACATGGTTGGGCATTCAACTGGATTATCCACCACTTATTGTGATCTCGTTCTAAATAGATTGTGTAGAATTGAATTATCTGCTCGGTCTATTAGATTGTAAACTCGGCTAATATCAAGTGGAGAGTATAGAAAAGTGGAAAATAGATGGTCGAGTGATTTGTGAGCCTTCGCCTGCTGCTTGCGGATCCATCTTCTCCATAAATGCCACAGAAAGCTCGCCGAGACGATTTCTCCTTATAATCTTGATGATTGTCGCGTTAAACCGTTTCCTAAGCGTTCGTTGATTAATTGCAAAAGAGTTGGGAAGGAGGTTGAACCAGGGCGTTACTTATCACCTTCCTTTCTGGTACATTGCATCGCTATCACTTTGATATTCGCCGTCGAATGAATTGTTAGTATATCTAATTTAGTTTTTATCATTGTGTTCAGTTCATGGTGAAATTTCCCAATATTTGGAATGGAAGTCTAGGGAAATCGTTCTACGTACTTAGTTTTGTTATGGAAAAGATCATGGTTTGTTGCCAGTTATTCCTGAAGACGAAGTCAATTAGAGGAACAAAATTTATGACAAGATTATCATTGTTGTCATCTTGTTCATCGTATAAGTGTCACTTTTGATAAATGTAAAGTAGACGTTGAACCTACAATTTTCGACTAATTTTGGTGGCTTACAACATCAATTAGAAGAATGTATGGTCTTTGTACTATCTTCAATATCTTCAGTTTCTCGTAATTTTTGTACCTATGACCTAGAGTGGTTCTTTGATTTTCTTAGGGAACCTTCTGGAAGGGGCAAATATCCATCAAGAAACTCAGATGACTTGTATCGGTCGACAAGAAAGTTCTTTGACACCCACGGAAAATTCAGTTTTTATGTTTGTTTTACACACTGTCGGTTACTGTAAATTCATGAGAATATCTCAGGAATGTTTCCATAAGAAAGGAGCTGGACCGAGTCTGTGATGCGTTGAAGGAAAAGTACCCGATATTGATTCATCGAAAGCACTCTGTTTCAAGCAAGTAAGGCAATACCAAACCCCACATCGCAAAGAAGGCTAAGGAAAATCTGATGAATTGGAGGGAGTAGGTCTTCCCTCACCTAGTCTATAATCCACATTCTACTCGGTCTGATTTTGGTGCAGTTCCGCTCAATTGAACATTTCCTCCGTGGACGACGATTCGAGACATTTCATCAAGTTGCAGGCATGTCAGGAGTTTTTTGACTCAGCCCAAGGAATGGTACTTCGATAAGACCCGGAGGGTTACACCTTGTAGGCAGAAGGTCGTTGAATTGAATTTATGTATAAATTTCGAGTTTTCAGCGGATGTTGGGGTTTTTTCCAGCCTAACAAAAAGCGCGATAACATGCAAATCCTTGCCAGTAAAATATAATTTCACACAAAGGGCTATGGTTCTGCAGATGAGATGTTGAGGTTCACAAACCCTCTTGTTCCGGTTTTTATCGATTCTTGTGTGTTAAACAGCGAAACGACTTTGCACTTAGAGAACTCCGGTCACATGACGAATCACTGGAGGCGTTGTTTACTCAGTTGGAAAAGTTTCTAACTTTCATATGTATGACGTTCAAACCTTTATTTACTATTTATTTATCGACGTTGAGATATAAGGAAATGTGGAAACTCAGCCTGAGATTTGAACCCGCGATTTCCTTCCTTAGAGTCGCGCGTGCTGTGCACCATAAGAAAAAAATTTTGGGGCCAACTTTACTTAGGAATGAGCGATAAGGACAACTATATGAGGTGCCTTTTACTTGAGCGTTGTTAGTCCCGTTGATAGCCAATTTGTTCCAGGTTCATGTAATGAGTGAGGATATACGTCTCCGTTTCAACCTGGAAGCACTGTGGGGCTTAGATGAGGTTCCAGAAGAAGAGGAAGATTTTCTGTCGATTCCACCCTTGAAGACTGAGATGACTTGCTAATGTGCTTATTGGATGATATTTCAGTCAACTACGACGTTAAAATTTATGCCCAACACTCCTTCAATGCAGATTCCTAAAATGTTAATATTACAGTTGACATGTTCATTTGTTAGCATGTAAATAATTTTTTTTACTCATGGCTATACACAGAAAACAGTCTTTTTTTTTCCCTTGCCGTATGTTACGGTCTGCTTCATGCCGAAGTTTCATTCAGAATTCAATATCTTCATTGTTCACTGAGTTCCTGATGTAAAGTTTCTATAAGACCTCTATACGTATTTTGATAATTACAAATTTTATTTGAGGGTAAGGCGCGATTATCGTTATGGTTATCCTCGAGTCTAAATAACACTATCAAACCACAAAGGACCAGATTCTTATGGATTTCCAGTAGAAGTTGTTTGGCGGTATCGCGATATACCAACGGCTTTTCAAAATTTTAAAACTTCATTCAAAGCAAATACACAAAGAGCAAGTTTCTTCAGTAGTTGAGCTAAAGTGAACATGGGATTGAGAAACCACCCATGATCGATTATTAGAATAACAACTTCTGTATTAAATCAAGTATATGCTTCAAAACTAGTGTAAAATCTATTTTCGCTTCTTATAGTAAATGAAAACGAACCAGAACAAAGACGCAATAACGAGACACGTAATTGAAAAAGAGAGTTAAGCACAACAAAATTTAAAATTGCATGGAACAACTTAACTATTGTCTAGAAAGCGAAATACCAAACGATGAACGACAGAACCGGGGTACGCGTGACAAGCTTTCCAGAGGACACAGAGGAGAAAAAATAATTACCTTGGTCAATGAAAAATGTTGAAAAACGGATAGAAAGCTGTATCTAACGAACTTCAGAACATGAGATTAATTACAAGTATTTCTTCAAGAGACCTTAGGCACGACATAGTGGAACAATGAATGAAACATGGATCGAGAGACGAACACGAATGTCACAATTAGGCTCCATTCCTGTACGGTTGACGTCCTAAAAAGATTTGTTCGTACATAATGATTGAGGAAAACAATTTGACGACAGTCACCTCAAAAATCCTTGAAAAGAGTGTCGTACCTGTTGCTCACGTCTTAGCCATCGTGTCAAAGCTTATTTCGATGGGAACTATACAATGAGCTAAGAAATTGATCATATGGAACCGTTAAAACACCAAGTTTCTCACAGCGGATACGTGGGGCGAGTTGCTAGGCTACGAATGAGATCCCTTGGAGTAAAACAAGAAGCAAAATGTGGGTAAAAAGCGACATACAACACATTCCATGAGACGCTGATGAATCTCACTAGACTGGATCTGTTGTCTCAGAAGCTATGGACTAACGTATATGCTACATACATAAACATCGACAAACTTCCAACCATTTTAAGTGCAAAACAACGATCTATTTAAACTGCGTCCGAACAAAAGCAGTAAAGTGAGGAGTCGAATGACGTATGGAGACAGTCGCGCTGCTGTACATAGACGAAGTTCTTCACAGTAAAGATATTTTGGATACCGAATTATGGGGAAGATAGAAGAATCACCATCTTTTTTCCACGAACGCATTTTACTTATCTGAGATCTCAAAAGCAACTTACGTCTGCGTCCTGTATTACTACCTCCCCCTCGTTCTCCACCACCAGCGCCACCACGTTGTCGACTCTGATGGCGCTGATCTTTCTCTGACACAGAATCTTCTTTATTCTTCCCTTCGTCAGCGCCCGACCATTCGTCATCGCTATAGCGAGCACTTTCATTTCCTCTGTAAAAGAACTGTGCAGAGCAGTGTGGCTCGAACATACAACCTTACATTTTACGGGACAATAACATCGTATTGCATAAAATCAAGACAATTCTATGCCAAACAAAATTCTTGTGTTTTCAACAACATACCTCCACTGCTTGTTATTAGTGCCATTGCTGGATCCTCCATTCTGAGACCCTCCGTTACGGTAACCACCGCCTCGACCACGTCCGCGACGTCCTCGTCGGTCAAATCCACCGCGGTCCCCGTATCCATTTCGCTGGTAGTTGTCTACACAATTCACTAGTTTAGACAAAAAGAAGTGATTCAAGAAAAGCAAACGCTGGACTCTACATTTACCATTTCTTTGGAAACGTTCGCCATTATTGTAGGCCTGTCGCATCATATCTTCTATATTGTTGCGCAAGTATTCGGTCTCCTTTAGGTGGTTGATTTGAAAATCTACCAAAAATGATGCCATCGATGTCGCTTCCCTAAAAGAAACACAGACATGCGTAGATCGGCGATGGAAAAAAAGTTAACATATGAAGACAACAATTAGTATCAAAACATTAGCGTATGACGCAGTGGTTAGAGGTACCCTACGAGACACTTGTTTGTTCGATACCGCACTTGAGGCTCACCAAGCCTTCCATCCGGGGTCGGCTAATTGGTACCGGACTCGTCTGGGAAAACAGGAGTACGGCCACCACGGGCCAGATATGCATTAAATCACTTCTGACGGTGCATAATGAAGTCGAATACATGGTGAATTGATCAGTGCCGAGAGTAAAGAACAGTTGACTAACAAAATAAGCAGAAAATAAAGATTAGCCAAATTTCTTCTTTAGGTAGTAGATGAAAACCGATAGTCAGAGCACTCAAAAATCAGAATTTTCGAACGCCTCTAAGTACCTGATCACTTGATTAGCTTTCGGTGTAATAAAGAAAGGACCCAGGATCACTGAACGAATATAAGATCTTCAAGACTGATCCCTTCCCTAAAGGTGTTTGACCTCTTCGAACACATTAACCGTCAGATGTAATGACTGATGGTTTTTACTAATGTGTCAAGCTAACGATTCTCATCATTCTGAAGAAAATCCGTTCGAATATAGACATCAGAGTGATGCTCTGCCTGACAAACCCAAGCCGACCCTATAATGGAATCGAGCCAATAATCTTCTGTTCACTGCATGTTATCTCTAGTTCACTAGGTACACATCTACTTCGCTCCTATTTACGCAATTTTTGGTTTTTGCGTAATTTTGATGTATTCAAAGTTTTAAAATCGGAATATCGTTTGCACGTGGTGTCTGAGAACACCAACGACAAATTGAAAGCACCAACACAACATTCGGATAAATTCCGATTCTCCAGTCGTATAGCTAGCAATGAGAGTGAAAAGAAGATGAAAGAACTTTTCGTGAATTTCGGTCATCTCATTGTGCTGAAGTAAGAAGACTCGTATCTTGTGGCGAAGATCGAGAGGTTCTACCAACGATAAAGCTACCTCTCATCTGATATATGCTTACTCACAAATACTTTCAATAACGAACATAAGCAGGAGTCAGTTCATTGCGGTCAAATTGCATTCAACTATGGAATGATCTACATAGCAAACTTCTCAAGGGAATTTTGCTATCTTTTCGGGAATTACATGATAATTTAGGCAACGCAGATGGTCCATGACTTTAGACAGCAAGTGGTATCGCAGAGGTTCGAGGGCCTTAGACAGAAAATGGTTCAAGTGGCGAGGGCGGCACCCAGCTGCCAACAACCTCAACAGTTATTTCGATCACTGGGCATCGTCCGAACGGTCGTTTGACTTCATCCGGGCCAGCTCACCTCAAATCGTAATCGATCCATTATTGCTCTCTTCGCACAATCTCGTTGTCGTGTATCTAACAGCCATCATAAGGTTGTGTTCATATAACTTGTTAAATGGACTCAATAGAATTGTTAACGGAACATAGTGCTTCCGTGGCGTAGCGATCTCACTTAGGCTATGCTCGGCCCACCACCGCGGTTAAGGGATTCTGCCCATATACAATCAGTAGTGACCCCACTGTTAACACACTATATATTCACCCATTGGATCCTACCGTTCGCTTGTAATTCCGGGGAGAGCATAACAACCCAAACGGACTCCGCCGCCTAGTCATGCTCCGTCACTTACAATAACATCGTCATTTACAATAACACCATCAGCTACAATAACACCATTGACTTGGGCATGTGGTCGCATAGCGATATGTCGTAATCATGTATATATTATTATTGTATTCTTGTGATAGTGATACATGTTGTACACATGTTGTACGTTGTTTGGTATAACCCATATAAAGGATTTGAACTTTGCGCTCTTGTCCGCTGCGAGACACAAATTGTCAGCAGATCAAAACAACAAGATTAGTGGACCTTCACCACGAACTAAGTTCATTTACGACGAGAATGTCATGTAATGAAACCGATCAAGACCAAAATTACAATCGCAATGAAATGCAAAACCAAGAAGTTTTAGAATGGTTCGAATAATGCAGTTATAAAAGTGTTAAAAAACATAAAATGCTGAGAGTAATGCAATTGTACACCAGCACTAATTTCTTAGTGTTTATTGCGAAGCTTAATTTTGATTGAAACAAGACAAACCTCGTCCCGGTGAACACAAAAGGAACGGGATCCATATCGTCGTCACCATCGCCTATCTGTACGCGTATTGCACCAGACTTATCAACAATCTCCTGAACACAATCCTCTATCCTACAGTGCTCACTCGTGTATTCATCATAGCTAAAAATCTTCATAAAAGACAATAGAAGGCACCTGTATACATTTCCCATTTTTGCCGATCAATTTACCTACGAGAAACCTCGGCACAGGGACACATTCGACGCCAAAATCAAGCTGAGCACGTGCTTTCTGCGCAGCTGCAGCGGTTTTTGCAAAAATCTGGAGAAAAGAGACTTGTAATAAGCCTAAAATGCTCTTGTATTCGTTCAGATGATATAATGTTTTATGTTTTCATCGAAGATTTGTGATGATTAGCTTTGAATGAAAATTCTACTTCCACTTAGCTTTATTAGAACAACTAAGTTAACCCTTCGCGAACGGTTGTTGATAGCTTTCGCAAGCCGCGCGCGATTTTCGATCAATAAATTCTTTTCCTTTCTCTCGGAATGATTTTGAAGCTTTTGAATTACTCTGATAGTACATGAACCTCTGTACATGCTCATACACTCTTTATCCATATATAACTCTTGAATGTGAAGAAAACTCCAAGTGTAGAGAGTAATCTCCTTTTTGTTCATGTAGAAACTAAATGAAACGATGCCTACAGACCTTAGCCGAGCAAGCAAACAATCCAAGTGTTGAACATAATTTCATTTCCGCTGCTACAGCGTCCTAAGAAGGTTCCCTGAGAAACCAGACACAGCGCTAAGATCGCAAGATTTGAGCTTTCAAGTAACCATTATAGTTCCAGTAGGGAAGTTCCCTCCAGCAAAAAAGATCTCTCAAAAACTGAGAATCGAAAACGACTCCTATAGCCTGCAAACAAGTTTCAAAACACGCCTTCCTAACATTAAGAAAGAAGGGATTTGAAAATACTAAACTCACGCGCTCAGAGCTCACAAGAATGTGAATAACATGCGGATTTAGCACAATCAATCAAATAAGAAATGACCCATTCCGAAGGATTTACAGAATCTTAAGTAGCCAGTGCAAAATGCAGTAAGCTAACCTTAATGATACAAGGCTGACCATCACCACCTCCCTCAAACACCTGAATATCATCTACGTCCTCAACATTACGGGCTCTTTGAATGTTTGCACCATGAGTTCCAATGGCCAAACCCATTAGATCAGTAGCAACTCTAAATTCAAAAGATTTCTGTGACGATCTGAATGCGAACTAAAGAAAAACACTTACTCAAATTCATCGACGAAAGGTGAGTCTCGTTCGTTCCGATGAAATCCGTGCTGAAGCATACGTTCCGCTTCTTCAGCTCGTGCTCGTAAGCCGTTTTTCAGTCGAACGTCCTTCAAGAAGAAAATTGGAAAAAACGAAGCGGGATCACTAGATGAACCAAGTGAAACATACCCGGAAAAACATTTCACTAACAACAGCGGCCTTTTTGAGAGACATCGCACCAAATGAACTCAATTTTATTTCACGTTTGTCCTGAACGAAAATTATTAGAATCAAGATTTTACACATGTAAGAAAAGAACATCTGTTAATTTACCTTATCGAAGACCATTGCGATATCCTTCACAGTATTTTGAAACTCCAAGAGGTTCTGCGCGCTAGAGAAATGATCGACCAAGTCTTCCGGAACAGCTTAAGAACAAGATGTCAAGTGTGAAGACCAAAAATTTAAGATAGAGCTATCGGTGTCAATCAAACTCTGAGGGATGCACCATGCATTCGACTTCATAAAGCATCGCTTGAGGTAACTGAACGCAGAAATCTGCCCTTAACGATGACTTGTAGTGGCCTACCGACAAATCACATCAGTGCTGCCGTTTTTCCGCAAAAGTCCGGTACCATTAAGCCGAGCCCGGAGGAAAGGAAGGCTTGGTGAGTCTTGAGCGCAGGATCGATCTATCGACACGTGCGCATCGCAGAGCACTTCTTACTACTGCGCTACACGCTCTCTAAGTGTGAAAATACTATTTAAAAAAACATTCTAACAAACCAATGGTGCTGGTTCTTAAGTCTGCGGCCGTTAGTCGCAGATAATGAGTGCCGCTAGGACGACATTTGCTCGCAGCTACCACATCGGTGTGATGGGGACCATCGATGGAATCCACCACGATGAAATCCGCCTGCAAAAATGCGTAGAGTGATTGGTTGCTTGCGAATAAGAAAAACGTTTGATAAGTGACTCTCTATGAGCAGCTGAGAAAAATTTCGCTAGCAGAAAAAGTTCTATGAGAAAGCAGAACATTAATCAGTGTGAAAATTCAGCAGATAGTTATGCAGATGACCGATTACGTTACCGCTGGACAATATGACATATCACAACGAGGCTTAATTTGTTCATGGCTAATCAAAAACTACATGAAACTCTTACAAGCAACGAGACGGTAATTCTGCGAAAATCCAACCTTAATTTCCCTCACTGTGGCCCTCTGCCATCCCGTTTGACCATTGGCCTGCTCAAAAAGAGCCTCGATGGTATCGCCTTTACGTATTTGAAGTGAGGATTTCGCTTGTAGCACTCGACAATTCGCTAAGCTCACAGACTCCTGAGGACGCCAGCCACCAGGATAGGTCACCTGCAAATATTCTACACGTAAGCACTTTGATCCACACGAACAGAATCGTAGATGATGAGAATCCTTCATATCTGAAGGGAAGTAAGTGATAAGCTGTGAAAATTCGTGTCGTGGTGGTATCATAATATGAATTTTTAAATGCAATTGCATGATTTTGGTATCATTCAATTGTGCATTTTCTTGTAAACATTTTTGTACACAACTTGTTTATACTCGCTTTATGATGGAGCTGTCTTAGGAACAGATTCGCTTGTAACGCATGCACGAATGGTGTGAAGGGGAAAATGCTAGTGAAGCGACAAGAAAGATTAATGGAGTTTGGGACGATGATTCGATTGAAAAAAGCACTGCTACGAATTGGCTCGCAAGGTCAAAGTCAGAGAGAACAGTCTGGAAGATCAGTCGCGCTCGGTCCATCCACAGGAAGTTGATCGTCAATTTGTCCTCGAGATGGTCGAGGTGAACTCCTCAATGAGATGCCGAATGCTAGCCGAATAGTTCACTTCTTGCTTCAAAACCATCGCAACAAAAGTGCTAGGAAGTTTCCGAGGGCGATGGAGAATGCTTTGATTACTTCGCAGAAATTCGAAAGATCAAAAGCTTTGATCACTAATTTTCTCTTTTGTTCGAAACAGACTACTGCAAAAATCATATCAAAAAAACCAAAACGGCACGAACTTTTAACACAATGCATTACCAGAAAAACTAAATATTATCATGTATTGATGATAATATAAGTTACCACAGATAGACATTATACATCAAGCTCCTAAGAAATTTGACTATAGCTCAACAGCCAGCCCTTTTGTTTAGAATATCTCATCAAGAAGGTAGCACAAATACTATTAATTATGTTAAGGTTAAGAAAGTAGGCTTTAACAGATAATAAAGAGATTTTGAAAGTTTGAAGCACGGTACCTCCAATGACTTCTCATCCGCCGATATGCGATCAGCCAAGGCTGGGTAATACACGCCATCGATATTCACCTGAAAACGCGAAACGAATGAGACCAGAGAAAGAGTAACCACTGACTAATAAGTCAATAGTTTATGTTTCGAGTACAAACGCGTTAAAATCCTTCTGAAGCTATGAAACCTAGTTTCAAGGCGAACAATTCATGTCCTTAAGAGCGCAGCGACGCCAGAGTTTCGCATATAAATGCTATTATACAGGAAAGGATGCAATAGAAAACCCAGTATTACAATTTCTACCAACGTTTTCTATCATACATGAGGGAGTAAGAATATTGAGTGATACGCGACCCACTCGACGCGGGCGGAATCGGGATTTGAACCCGTATTTCACCTATGCCGGAGATGCCTGCCATCACTACACTACCGAGGCTACCGCTTCGATACATTTATGGGCTACTTGCATCAAATACAACGATGCATCCCATCCTTTGTAATGAAGACGAACGATGAAACTCTCGGTGTTGACCAATCCTTGGACAATGCGCCATGCATTCGTCTTCACATTTTAGCCTCCTCTGAAGTGATTAAATACATCTCTTGCCTTTGTAACGACTTACGATGACCTAACGCTGTATCGAGTTGGTACTGCTTAACCTCCCAGACAAGTTATAGACCAGTACAGTACCAATATACCGACCTAAGAGGGATGGATGCCTTGATGAACCATGAGCGCGAGACCGAACCGCCCACCTTGGTGCGACAGAGATCGCCTCTAATCACTGCGCCAGATGCGCTCCTTCCTTCTAATAAGCATAAATGTGATAAACGTGGCCAATGGGGAAGGAAAGCTCACTTTGTTAGGAGTGCCTAATGGATACTTTCTATTACAGTTCCGCTAAACCACGAGCTGAAAGGATAAAGTTTATTCAACTAACATTTTGACGCCCTCGTCTTTTTAAGAAGAAGACTCTCGGCTCAAGAAGCGAGGACGTCGAAATGGTAAGATTCTTGAAGATGAGACTTTTCCTTAACTTTAACCCCGACATCACCAATCAATACTACTTGTTTTCACGATTCAGATGTACCACGAGGTTTACATATAGGCTTTAATCGGACCGCGTGACATTTCGACGCGCTCCGGCTTCCTTTGTGTCGATGGTCCGAGTCGATTATCCATATTCGCTCGTTCTCTGAGGAACACGGAGACGTCGAAATGCTAGTCGAATATATCTATTAATCTTGCGGTATCAGCTAAATCATGAAAGAAAGCATTACTGATTGGTAAAGCCAAAGGTAAAGGAAGCCGCATTCCAAAATATCAATGGATACTATTTGCATTTTGAAGCCACTGCCTAGAACATATTAAAAGAAAACTGAAAGCCAATTTGAATTGACTGTATCAGAGGTGATCTTCTAATAGAAAGCACTACAGTTTAGATTAGATCTAAAAAAATCGATACTTCGTCTAAAAACAGCGATCAAATTAGCAGTATAAATATTAACACTCAAGCCCTATATCATAAGCCAGATAACAAAGAAAGGAAATAAACTGAAATTGTATTGAATCTGAGCTATCCGAAGTATCACAGAAAGATTGCTGGCGTAAGAAGAGCCTCGATAACGAAAGCCAATTGGTTACCGCCCGCTCTGGAAAACGTGAAATGCGGGTTCAAATCCGGCCGTCTAAGATCCAAGGTTTTACATAACACTCTACATACATGCGTATACGATTACAAAGTCAGACTACCGCTAAAAAAGCGGCTAAATGAAGGATCATCGTAAATCAGATTTATCCAGGACATTAGATCGCTCCATAAGTGTTAGTATTGAAGCAATAAACACTAAACTTATTGACCAGAGGTGATCGAAATTGCATGATTTTGGTATCGCCCAGCTGCGCATTTTCTTGCGAACATTTTGCTATACAACTTGCCTACATTTGCTTTGAGATGAAGCTCTCGTAGGAACTAATTTGCTTGGTACTCGTATTCGAATGGTGTAGCGTAAGGGGAAATGTTTGCGAAGCGAAGGGCAAGATTAATGGAGCTTAAGCGATTAAACTTATGCAAAAAGGACGGCTAGGAAGTGGTTGGCGAAGCTCAAAACTAGAGGGAACAGTCTGGAAGATCAGTCGCGCTTGAGTCGTCCATTGAAAGCTCCATCAATCTTACGCGCCGCTTAACTAGCCAATTTCCCTTAGGCGCCATTCGTGCATGAGTAGTAAGCGAATCTGCTCCCAAAACAGCTCTATCTTAAAGCAAGCACAGACAATTGTATACCAAAATGTTCGCGAGAAAATTCACAAATGGACGATGTTAAAATCACACAAGTTAAATTACCTCTACTTATCAAATTTCGTGTTTACTGCTCTGAAACCAAAACTTATGAAACACGCTGACTTCACTGTTCTAGAAGGACATGAATCAAATAAAACTAGCACAGAATAAGCGTCCAGAACATGGGAAAATCCTCTTCGTATTCTAAACTCAATCCTTAACATAAGCGACCAGAAATTGGAGCTATGTAAAAGAGAAAACCAAAAAAAAATTACTAAAATATCTAAATCTCCTAGGGTAAGAGGATCAGCCATGGACAACTCTTTCACGGACCACCTACATCTAAACCTAAGCCTAAGCCTAAGCCTAAGCCTAACCAAATTTGATGGTCGATCAGGACCTGAGCAAAATTCCGATGATTCCGTGTAAAAAAACCCGCCAAATCCCAGATGTTTCGCGAAAATCGATATCAGCTAGCGATCTTCGGCCGCTTTTTTTCTCCTCAACCGACCACAACCACTTCTACGATTCACATTGTAATGTAAGAAACCCCTAACAACAAACAACTGCTGCTGCTGCTGCTTTACTCAGCACAGATTCTATATAGAAAATTCCAAGACTGGCTGATTTCTATCACACAAAACTAATGAAAAACCGCATTGAATCTATTGATAGACGCCTCGCAACGTGTGCCCAGTGAGTCCGTAGCGGACCACCCGGATAGAGTACGGATAAAGAAACGAAAAGACTGGACTTCGAATCTTAGAAGGCAGCTGACCCACGACTCAACTTCAACTCGCGGTTCAGCTCGTCTGCTCGAGGCTCAGAGCTTTACGTTTCACCCAGAGCCCTTGGACATATGACTATGACGTCATAGCGCTTCCGTTAGGGCGATAAGAATAAAGTACAGAGCTCTCGGAGTCGATCAATCCCTTCGGGATGCGCCGTGCATTCAACTCCATTCGTAGCATCTTGGAGGCGATTGAATGCATTTCTGACCTTTACAATGACTCGCGGTGACCTCTTGTTGTATCGAGTCTGTGCTGCTTATGCTCCCAGACAAGTCTGCGACCAGTCCAGTACCACTTAAGCGACCCCGGAGGAAAAACGGTTCGATGAGTCAAAGCACGAGATCGAACCACCGACCTCGAGTACGACGCAGAGCACCTCTAACCACTAGGCCACATGCGCTCAAGAATTACTTATCTAAATGATAAAATCAGAGACGCCGCCTTCTCGCGACGTCTCACTCTTTCAAACCGAACTCGCGACGCTGGACTGAGCTGGGAAAGTCCCGTCACTCAGAATTATCGATTAATCGATTGCCGAGAATCGATCGATCTTCTCACTCACCTCGATTTCCATAACAACAGACTGTCTGGAGAAGAAGCAAAACAACAGAGTCAGACAAAATCAGATCAGATCGTCGTCGTCGGCGGTCGAACACAAAACCCGTTGCAATCGTCGTCGGACAGCTGGTGCGAATGCGGCCGCCGGCCCTCGAATTCACTCTCGCTTCACTGACGCTCATGCGCCACATCATTGCCGCCGGTACGCAGCGAAATTTAAACGCCGCTTATTAGCGATGGAGCGCGCGCACGCACGCGAGGCATATTGGCGGGGGCGCGCGGTTGTCGTCGTTCGCGCCTCATGACCAACGGAAATGCCCGGGTTTTTGCGGTGATCGTAGGGGTTTTCGAGAAGTTTATTGGTGCGAAGTACTTAGTATTAAGGTTCTAAGGTACCTAGGGTTTCTCGGAGTGTTAAGGTTTTCGAGGGTTTCCAAGGATGTCAAGGTTTTTAGGGTTTTCGAGGTGTTTCTTAAGATTTCGAGGTGCTCACAGTCCTTGAGGGTTTTAAAAGTTTTCTAGGTGCTACGTTCTTTAGGGTTTTCGAAGTTTTCTGGAGGGTTAGAGGTTTTTTGGGTTCAAAAAGTTTTTGAAGTTCTTACGTTCGAAGGATTTCAGGGTTAGCATAGGACATAGAGTTCTCATAAGGTTGTTTTCAGGGGTTTTCAAGGGTTTTTAGGGTTTCCCGAAGGTTTAAGGGTTTCTAGGTCTTTTGGAAGTTTTTAAGGTTTTAGAGCATTCAAGGTTTTTGGGGTTTCCAAGGTTTTTTTTTTTTACTTTTAGAGCTTTCTAGGGTCTTTGAAGGTCCTAGAAGTCTAGACTTATCGAAAATTCTTAAAGTTTTTCAATGTTGTTAGGGGTTTTCGAAGATTTTGAGGTTTTCCAGAAGTATGAGGGTTTTAAGACTTTCTAAGGTTCCCAGGTTTCTTCAAATTTTCGAAAGTTTTCGAGGTTCCAAGGTCTTCAAAGTTCTGACGTTTTTTTAGAGTTTAGGGTTATTTAGGGTTTTTGAACTTCTTGGGTTTTCTACGTTCTGAGGTTTTTCGGGTTATCATAGAACTTGGAGTCATTTGAGGTCTCAAGGTTTCCAGGGGTTTTCAAAGGTTTTTCGAGGTTTTCTGAAGATTTTAGAGTTTTCAGATTTTAGGGTTTATGGCTTCTTCAAAAGTTTTTTGAAAGTTCCAAGGTCTTAAGGATTTTGAGCTGTTCTCAAAATTCAAAGATTTTTAGGGTTCGAAGGTCATAAAAGACTTTTAGGTTCTAAAGTTACTATATGGCCGCATGTGTGCGAAGTGGTTAGAGGTGCACTGCGTCGCACACGAGGTCAATGGTTCGATCTCGCGTTCGTGGCTCACCAAGCCATCCATCCTTTTGAGATCAGTAAATTGGTACCAGGCAGGTCTCACACTTGTCTGGGAGGATAAGCAGCACTGACTCGGTTCAGCGGGAGGCCAACGCGAGTCATTGTAAAGGCCAGATATGCGTTCAATCACCTCCAAGATCCTATGAATGGAGTCGAATGCATGGCGCATCCCTCAGGGATCGATCAACGCCGAGAGCTTTATCCTTTTTATCCTTCAAGGTTATCATAGCTTCTAAAAGTTTTTTTTTTTAAATTCCCAGGTTTTCAAAGGCTTTCAAAGGTCTTTAAGGTTTTCTAGAAGTATGAGGGTCTTTAAGATCCTTCTAAGGTTTTCCGTCGATTAATACTAAATGTATGTTTTAAGGGTATTGACTTCATAATTGCTGCCCATTCTCTTTTCATGGGAATGCACGATGTGACAAGAATGCTGAGAGATACGAGCAAAACTCGAGGAACTCGAAGAGTGGCTTTGAACCAACGGAGATACCCTCCACCCTTCTTTCTGGGAGTTCACGTTTCAGGCCACTGCGTCGTCACATTAGTGATCGGCCTAGTTTAGATACTAAATGGATCTGGAGGTAGTTACCATTTAACCGACCGTGTTACTGGTTAATAGAGGTTTACATGAAATTACCTAGATGAGCGTCCAAAGACATTTATTTGTTCATTAACACAAGTCTTCTTCGGCGGCCCGCATAGATGGGAATTTTTGCATTTTATGTGAAATAGAAGTCTTCCCAAATGGTTAACCGCCTCACTGTGGCTGGGAGAGGTTTCCTGGATGTCGGACTGCGAAATATAGAGGTGTTAAACCCCTTGGCGAGGCCATTTAGGCTGGGAAAAAGCGTGACGTTTCCACCCGGAAAGCCCAGCAGAGAGTGGACCGTACCAGGAATGATCGCCGTCTTGGTAGCAATTAGTCGCAAGATGACCCTCTCCCCCTGCGATGATGAGTCGCAAGATCTCCATCTGAACCATAAGGGCCGGCAAAAATTTCAGTGTGATGATGACATGAGCAAGTCCCGGCTGGATTTACCTCGGGACTCCAGGGAACAAAACAGCTAAACCAGCACAGTTTGCCTGTGCTAAGGCTCCCACTATCAATAAGAACAGCCCATCCAAGTACCCGGGTATAAAAGGGTTTATCAGAGACCGACAAATCCCATACGCTAACCACCTTAAACTGAACTATGACATCACAGGTCTACATTTAGCTCCCCGCTCAAATGGCACTGGCAGCCTCATCTTCATTCTTGTCAAACCTGCTAAATATCGAGATAAATACTGTAGACCTCAATTCAAAACCCTGTTCAACAACTAAACCGTTTGCTGTGTAGCAGGATGCCAAACCATCCCACAGCATTTCACAAAACTAATAGAATTTATTGAAATTCACCAAAATCCTGTTACTAGTCAAAAAAGAGGACAAAGTTTTTGATTTTCAATCAATCTCTGGAGGATGTGCCACTTATTCGACTTCACTTAGCATTGTTAAAGGTGATTGCATGAATATCTGGCCTTTACAGTAACTCACGGAATAGCCTACCAATATATCAGCTCAGTGCTGCCGTCCTCCCAGACAAGCCTGATACCATTTTGCCAACTCTGGAGAAAAAGAGAGCTCTGTGAGCCTGGAACACAAGGTCCAACCAGCCAAGTGTGTCACAGAGCTATAACCATTGCGCCACACACGTCTGACATGCCACTAATCACAATTGATCTTTCTGTTCCTTTTTTTACTGTATATAAAATAGCACGGAGAGAATCAAGAAAGAGAGAGAGAGAGAGAGATGAGTAAGACGATGTTCTTCAATATGGACCAAGTCTATTGAACCGTTAGCGTTTGTTGGAGAGAATTTGCTAGAGCTTATGTTCCTTGTAATCTAAATTGCGGAAGAGAGATATAGCCTTGCTACTTGATCATATTACATCCAAGAAAAGCCCTAAACCAATGGAGGACGTCACACACGGTCATACTAGCCAAGAAGAGTGGCCAAAGAAGTCATTTTAATTATTAGGTCTCCTCACAGGTTCAAGCATTAGAGCAGTATACACCAAATTTATTAACCAATAATCTGCCTCAACATACTGCTGATTCTCGCATTAGCCACAGTCAAAATCGTCGACCAACTCCTCGATAGTCAGAGTTGGATCCTCTTCATTTGCTGCGGGGACAGCCCTTGATCAATCTCTCATGGACGTTCGTAGCCTTCAAGTTGATGTTGCCAGCGCGATACTCAGCAAGGAGGCAAAACGCTGTTCATCTGGACAAAAATCCTTGAGTCTCTGCACGGTTGACGTTCTCGAAGGCGATTTGCGCATCGCGTCCTAAATCGTACCGTAAAGCAGCAAATTGCGATGAAGCCTCGTTGAGCGGTCATGAGGCGGCAAGTATCGACAGATTTGATACCAAAAGGAAGCTTACAAAATTATGCGTAAAGCGGTTTTATTTATTTATTTATTTATTCATTGCTTGAGAGATGACAGATATCTGTTCAAGGTTATGGCGCATACTTTGAGTTTGGTTGTTCAGAAATTTTGATTACTTCTAGTCAATAAATGTTATATATATATTGCTTAAGTGCCAAGTGCAACTTAAGCGAAGACCTGATATCGCCTGAAATATTTACTGAATACGCTCCATAAATTCACGAAGATTTTCTTATCGTTCAAATCAAGGGCTCCATAAGGCACGACTAATTGAGCAAGCTGGGTTCTTACAAGATTGATGGACAACATCCACACTGCGTTTGAAGTCACAGGATTCTCGTGGAAATCCATTTGCCCTGTGACGTCATTTTTGTGGGTTGTGAATATGTTGTAAACAAATCCAGTCCAATCAACAATTGTCCATCACGAAGTCGATCCGCCCTAGGTGAAAGAAATTGGTTGAGTGTTGTTATTATAACTACACAGCAAAAATACGGTGTTCTGATCAAACTCTATTCGTTCTCACAGTGAAAGAAGTCCAACAGGACGACACCATTCAAGTCAAAAGTGTGTGTAATTTCATGCCATTGGACTGGAATGAGAGAAGCATACGCGTTGATGACGAATTCTTGTCATATATTTATTCTTCCAACGATGTCGTCGCTTTTGAGGTAGTTTAGCAGAGACGACGCTAAATGAACTCAAAAAGACGAAGAAACTCTAGCATATTTAGCGAAGGACACACGATGCAAAGGTGAAAAAGTTAAACGTCACAATTTTCTTAATTACAGAGATCACATTCAACGTGTACTTTTAGCACGATGAACGTCGAGAAGAAAATGAAGCAGAAGTTATGTAGGAAAACGGAATCACCCTGAAGAACGCTCCGGCATTTCAGCGACCTTCCAAAGACTTCAAACTTATACGCATCTCTCCAAAATCCGCGATCTAGCGAAAGCTACGTTGTGGAACAAGGATTTGGTTTGATACGGCGCATGATTCCATATGCACCAAACAAAATCTGTTTTCAAAACACTTGAGTTGATAAGATAATTTAAATTGAATTAGCTGGAAGATATTTTGAAACCGCATTTGAATATGCAAAGCAATTCGAAGAGACATTATAAGATCTCGGGTGAAGAGTGGGTAATTGGAAAAAGCTATTTGAATAGCTGCTCTCACAAGTTTAAGCTACTCGCCTTCTGCTGCCTAAACGCAAGACTCACCACACCCAGAGGCATGATGATGGACGCTATTCACAACTTTTCCCGTAATTCTCGAAGAAGACAATGGCCATCTGCCTCATATCAAATGATTAAGGATGAAAATGCTTCAATACGCCATTAAATCATTTTTGAGCCACGCGTGTCAGTGGTCTGTCAAAGAGGGGTGACTTACAGAGCCTGATACACGTGTTTCGATCTTGCAATCTCGTCAGTCGGGCAGTTACCCTTTCTCCTCTTTTGCCAGTCCTGTGTGTGTGCTCCAGTCCCCACACTACATCGGGTTTGCACATAGGCAACACGTGTATCGGGCTCTATAAGTCAGCCCTTTTTGAACAGACCACATGACATGCATGGCTCAAAAATGATTTTATGGCATATTGAAATTTGATCTGTGCTCTTAGAAAAACACTCGAAAGGAAAAAAAGATGAGAATGTTGATCTACAAATCCACTCTCTCACTTTCTCCTTCTCTCTTTCTCTCTTTCTTTCGTTCTTTTTTACTCTTTTTCTCTCTTTCTCTCTTATTCTACCTCTTTCTATCCCATCCCGTCATACTGTCTCACCGGTAATGAACTCTGCAGCCCTTGATGTCCTAATTAGAGGAAGACTCCTAAACTCAAGTAACCATGTAATGGATAAACTACATGCCAAACAGTCGTTGGTATCGAAGGATCTCACCAGCCACGATGATGAGGAATGGCATTGAGGTATCCTTTTAGCTCTTTTCAAACGATACGTATGAAGGTAAAACGGATTTTTCAATGCTGGTTAGACTTTTGAGATTCAATTCGTCATTGCTTATATCAATCTTGAATTAGTTGATGGAAAACGCAAGAATTCAGTTGCCATAATCATTTACAGAAGCGGAATTCAAATTCTTTTGATTTATCTCGGAAAACTGTTTTCTTCTTTCTAACAAATTGTTGCGAATCATGAAATCTGATCAATTCATACAGTGTCAAACAAGTGACCGTACGAGCGCAATTGACGTCTCATCACAATGGTATACAATATACGACATGATTTACCCAATTAGACATAAGAGACGAGGATAATGCAGTCGTGGAAATGTCATTCAATTATACGCACAAGATTCTTGTTAGACACTGTCCTAGGTCAACTGAGCGTTCTATCTTTCCGGGGTCGCCAAATTAATACTAAATTCGCCTAAGAAAAACCACCATGCAATTCATGATGGGCGGCGACGGCTTGTATCGATGAATTGGAAATGGTCTTAAAGAAGTTCCCTCGATTTTCAGAGAGATTCTTGTCAACCAACAATCAAAAGATTCATAATTATGACAAAGTTCTTAATAGGCAACCGTATCGATGTGCAATTCCAAAGATCATCATGGCTGAGTGACTCTAGGCAACGATCAAAGTGAAAGAAGTACTAGGGAATCCGTCTCTGAAATCATCTAACCATGGAAGTAAACTAGACGTCATCACGACACTTCAAATACGAGAGCAGTGTGGCAACTTATCTGAACCGCCATTGTAAATCGCCAGTTGAAGTAAATAGGGAGTTACAGCATCGAATATAGTGATGCACACACATTTTCTTATAAGGCCGTTCCTCACTTCATGATGACGGTCAGAATGAAGAAAAGCGGTCAATCAAAAATTGAAATACAAAATAATCGCAGATATCGCAAGGTTTCTCGAGCCAAAGACAATTACTCAAGTATGTGATGCTAAGATGTTCAACTAAAAAATCATTTTTGGTAAAACGGATAAAGGATGAAATTTTTGGCGTTGGTCAACCCCTGAGGAAAACGTTGTGCATTTCGCACTACCGTAATTCGATAAGAGTTATTGGGTCCATACGTGGTCTATATTCGGTACATAGTGACGTATCAAGTCAGTACTACTACCTCTGCAGACGATAAGTCCAGGATCACTTTGCCGATCGCAAAGAAATGGAAACTTTGGTGAGGCTGGAACGCGCGAACAAACCAACAATTTCATGCGTATCGCGCGACAGTGCTAACCACTGCCCTCCCTGCACACGCCAATAACTGAGTTCATGAGCAATAAGTGTGTAGGAAGAAACCATTAAGTGAGTCGATGTCACGAACACTCTGACTTGGTGCGAAAGGACGACGGTTTGCATTGCTGAGATTCGTCGTTTGATACTGGATTACATTTTACTAAGCTGAGGAAAAAGATACTGGTTTATCTTTTGCTAAGCCGAGGAAAAACTTCTTTGATACTCATGAAAATTCAGTTTTTATGCTTGTTTCACACATTAACGGTTGTTGCAAATTCGTAGCAATATCTCGAGAATAGTTCCATAAAAATCTCTCGCGTTAAAGCTAGTTATAGTGTTTGAGGAAAAGTACTTGGATTCAATTCGTCGAAAGCTCTCACTGTTTCAGCAAGACAATGCCAAAGCGAGACGCCTTATGTTGAGGTCTTATCGCACCATCCCACAGGTAGAGCTGCACCGTCCGATTCGAGGTCCAGTTCCGTGAAGTGGAACATTTCTTGCGTGGACGCTGATTCGAGACATATGATCAAGCTGAGGAGGCATGTCAGGAGTTCTTCAAATCAAAGTCCAACAATATACTTCGACAGACCCAGAAGCTTGTAGGTCGTTATCTCATGATCGTGGATAATGAAGATCTTTTTTTTTCAAAAAAAAAATCATTGTTGTTGAAGTCGAGACACTGTGGTCGACTGGTTATGATGCCCGTTGCAGCGCGTGTGGAGCTAAGCTCCACCACCCAACTCTCGCCGTCATTCAACAACAACGCCTTCTGGAATGCCACAGCCGGACTATCCTCGAGATTACAAGGAGACTCGCTCGACCAGTATTCAACGACGTTCAAGAGAAGACGAAAAAAACTATTTGAATAATAGAAGTACTGAGTGAAACTCCGCACAGAGAAAAAACAAACATTGTGAGGTCGATAATGTGTTAAAAAGTGTCAATTTGAAGTTATGCATAAATGTTAGATTCTCAGTGAGTGTTACGGCACACCTTTTTCAGCCTAATAGATAAATGTGGTAATGTCAAACATCGTTATAGTGCACATTTCTCGCTCTATATTTTAAGCGAAAATTCGCACTCTCGTAAAATTTTCGAATTTTTTCCTCATATTCTGGGACATCTTGATTTTCTGAGCGATTACATGCTTTTGGTGTATAAATCTTTAAGTGTGGAACGTGATACTGTTTCCTCTCTTTGAAGATCTTTTGAAGGGTAAACCTAGTTTCAGAATCACCTTTTCATATCAAACAGGTAAAGTGAAAAAGTTTCCGTCTCAAACAGGTAATTCATTGTTAGAGGTAAGTAAATGCATATTTCACCTAGACAACCACTTGAGATCTTGCGAAAGAATTAAATCACGTGTTTCAACTTTCAGATCTATCTGCTGCTCAGTTTGTCGGCCCAGAATAACGTGGGCTTATTTGACTTGTAGTGCGATTTCGAACAAGCGACCACGTTCGTATTTCAAAGCACTTCTCACCACCTCCATACAGATCTTAATAATATCTAATAACAATAGTCAATGCTGTTATCATCGTTGCTTCTATTTGTTATGTATAGCTAACGTTGAGACGTTGAAGAATGAGTGGTCGGGCAAATGTGCCTCAGTGGTGTAGTGATAGAGCACGCGTCCCCGGATAGGATGAAACGTGGGTTCAATTCCCGTCTGAGGTCCTGTTTTTGCTCACCACTCAATTCTCTTAGGAATCTATTCGTTATTTCACACACTTGCTATCACACTACAATCTTCGAAATCCAGCATCTCCTATATTCAGCTTTTTCCTTCCCTTCCATCCTCAACAAAAGCGAAATTTCACTCGTTGCTTTAACCGCTGCTTGAAATTTCGTCTTCTCTTTAATTGTCAAAGAATGCTGGTCAAGGCGATTCTTTTTGCAATAATGGAGGTAGCCGATCTAAGGTGATTCCACTTCATCTATTTGGCAGTCATTAGTTGTTGATAATCCTAGTGAGGAAGTGTTGGGGATCAAACCAGCACCCTTTCGCGATGCTTCTTGACACTTTCAACCACAAACTACTGCACTACCTCGCGCTCATTATTATCAATAATCGTAGTTGATAATAATTTAGTAGCCAAATTAATAACATTAAAATTTTAGTAATAGTAGCAATAGTGATAGAAAATAAAAATCATGTCTATTTTCTGTCGTCCCATTAGTCGTAGACTCATTCGAGCAAATATCAGTAGAACTTCCATTTCTCCCTACCCTGTGAAAAGCATCCTAGTGGATCCACCTCGCTATAAGGTAATTTTGATTATCATATCTTTTATCTAAGCTTTTCATGAAGAACTGCGATCTTCAGGTCAATGATCTTCTACGTCTCTGTTTGAAAGTTCGAGAATTCTAGTCAGTCACGATCATCATCCATAGGTTGCCGTCAAAACGCATTACTTGTACGCTTCATCTAAGCTCCAATAGTCCAGCGTGTAGAATAGCATCCGTTATTTTTGATTTTGACTTAGATCATTACTTCGGTTACTTTCACTCGAATATAAGGGACGGGACGCTTCGAGCATCAACCATTCGTCTGCATGTTCTCCGATGTCGAGTGATCTGTCATCTTGCACACTCAACGACAACGTTACTGAAGTTTGTTTTAAGACAGGAAAATATATCAAGTTGGATGGGTGAGGATAGATTGCTTATCTCTTTCATAGGATGTCTGCAGCGTAAGCCGCGATGGTACATAAAACGTTCTGTGGCGAGTGTACTTTCCTGAGACAGGGGTAGATTTGAGTATCGGACTTCTTGTTCCTGCTCCGCCAATTTGGTGCTCTTTCTTCGCAATCTACGAATCAAATCGTCTAAGAACTTTCAATCAAGTGATAAGATACACCAGGATAGCGTTAGAAATCTCCAACGATGAAGTTCATTTTTGTCCTTCCGGGAGAGACTGGTAAACCACCTCTGATTATCCAGCCCACGTTCAAAGCTCGCTAGGGTATACGTGATGAACACAAAAACTAAATACAGTGAAGAGAGTGGGCCCTATTCCCCCTGACCTTGAGAAAGCCCCGCGTAGGGCAATCTGGAAAGGCGATTAGAAAGAGGCTATTCAACTCTCAGTCTCAGATTGCGCTGCTTAGATCACAATGGACTAAGGTGACGATCTGCACCTTTACCAAACGTGCACTCGCTGTGGATCCTCAGTAGAGGGTCTAATAATGCATGCAAGATGGATAAGATACGAGGCCATCGACCTGACCGAGACGAGAAGACGCCACCTATTTCACACTTTCTATGGCACTGAAGAAAAAATGTCTGTCAGAATATGCGGTAATGGAAGTGTCCGTAGAGTTTATACTCTCGCTAAAATAAGTTTAGCATGAACATCGACTCATTCAAATAACTCAGATTGGACATAAAAGAGCGCCTGAAAAAATCACGTTGAGACCTGCGGTTTAGCAGAATAGGAGCAGGGTGAGGGGCTCTCTAAGTTTATCATCAAGATCAGAACCATCTATGGTGACTCACAATTCCAGAAGCCCGCTCGCAGGGATGGTCATGACGCTCACTTGAAGAGGACTATGACAACGACACAGACTAAAACATGGTATATCAAGTGTTCTGCCTAACCGATGTAGCTATTGGATGTAGCTATCGCTCCAGAATTATATACGGAATCAGACTATCGCGTTCTTCGAGCGAATTATTTCTTGTGAAAAAGAGCGAAAACTGCTGGGTACCGGGACGAAATTTCATAGCTACAATAAACTGGTATTTTTCAGATCGTTAGTCGAGAAATGCTGTTATTAACATCATCTACAATTGATACTACAAGCTTGTCAGACGTCTTCACTTTGAGCTTTGAAGCTGCGAATGCTAATCTCACAAAAAATCGTTTGTCTCCAGTGTTGCCTAAGCTCATATTCCAACCTGAAATCATGTGAGTGACAGAAAACCACCAACCTGAAATCATATGAGTGACAGAAAACCACCAACTCATGTGCGTAGATGTCACAAAAAAGTGTGTGATTACATTAGAGCAGCAGTAATGGCCAATGATGGAAAAAGCATTTGTAAAGCCCAGCGAAGTCTTGTGATTTACGAAAATAACATTAACATAATTGGACTTTTACGACCAAACGGAATAGTCGCAGCTTTCAAAACGCAAATGATGAAATTCATTCACGAATACTACTCAGATTTAATTACTGGCTATCAAATAAAAGAGGATGATTATATTTTCCAGTTGTCCTTGCGAAACGAGATGATAATTCACTGGTAAGAAATCGAACAAATTTAGGCCCAGACGTGATATGACCTGAAAACTTGAATAATTTCTGGCCACTTCACTTCAGCACTGTGGCTCGACTCTTTAGATATTGCCTATTAGTGTGCAAAATTCCTAGTCGTGGTGAATTAGCAAGACCGTGTTGTCGTTCATAAAAGAAGAATTTTAGGCATTGAGGAATTATTTCCTAATCTGCTTAATGACTTTCGTCTATAGACTCATCACTCGGGTTAATCGAGACAGGGTCGAAAGACAGTGGGCGAAAGGGCGACCGTGCAAATTAGCAGTTTTGAAAAGGACCTGATCTCATGGAACCACATGATAACGTTTCGCGAGAGCACTAAAGATCGCTCTATCTTGCTTTCTTCGACCTGTACAAAGCCTCTAGTTCAGCTAAAACAGAAACAGTCATATGGAGCTCTACAGCCAGTGTGTCTGTACTCAATACCAAAAATTTCCTCCTATAGCAATATTACAATCGACGCTGGGAGAGGGGTTCGACAAGGCGAAATCATCTCGCTATAATCATTCACTGTTACTATCTACAACGCCATGAGAACAAAGGAATGGAACAGCATGAGAGTGAGGAACGATAGTCGACAATAACATCATCTTGGCTATGCTCATGACACGTTCTTATAACATCAACTATAACCTAACGGGATCGATCACCAACTGACTTTGACCACGGCCTTATATTAAACCTTACAGTAACAGTGTTTATGAAAAAAGGATTAGTTTTGAATGCTGCATTTATGCTCAATGGAATGAAATCTTTATATGCTCCAGTTTATATGCTAAGTCGGCAAATCGAATTGATAACCGACATAGCCTCAGAGCTGCGCACTACTTGGGAAAGGTTGAGAACACTGAAGAGTTAGTGAAGAAGACAAAGAAAAAACAGTACTAAAAATATTGAAATTATGTATAATAATTATTCACAAGAGCTACTTTCTAATAAGAACGGTGTTAATCTGATTTGCTGTTTTTTTTTTGATAAGTACACACGAAGTTGTATAACACGCATGTCGTGATTATACAATTCATAAGAATGTTTTCATAATGATATTCTCGATGGCTCCTAATAGAGATAATAGAGATAATTACAATAATAGTAGTGGATACAAGGCTATCAAATGCTTTATAATACGTCCACACGAGGAAAGAGGATTCCGAAAAATCAAATCAAAGGAAAAAAGTTGTATTTAGGGTGCTGGGCAGTTGGCCTCCTCCTTCGTTGTTTTGCTTTTCCTTCAAACGCATTTTTAATGAATTCGATCAGATTTGATAGTTAACTTTTGAAAGTCAATTTCAAAGAACATTTATTAGACCGCACTAAAATCACGCATGAGAGTGGTGATAACCTAGTGGATAGTGAGGCGCGCTACAAAGTATGACGCCGAAACAACATGCAAAGTATACGCAGACCTTTGTGGAATGTAAATGCGACGAAAGGATCGAATGAAAAAGTGCTGAAATCCGCAAACCAAATGCAGTTGGGAGTTCTGCATCAAAATTTTTTACACAATCTCTAGATGGGTTGTGGATAGCTTGAACAGTGGAATCAGGAGTCTAATATATGGTGAATCAAGGCTCTGAAGAAGGCGAGTCGTTGGAAATGGAACTACTTCACCTGTCATTGCTATTATTACTACCAGGATCAACTTCTTGTCATCTCCTCAATGCAAGTCTTTATTACTGAAGTAATTAATCATTACTGCTTGATTTTATAGAAAGTCTGTCTTTTGAATAGTGGAAACTATTCTGTTCGTGCAGTATAGGCTCTACATGTGTATCTTGGTCTCCACCAGCAATGAATGTCATTGAAGACTTGTCGAAAGAGTTTGTCCCATAATAGCGTTTTAGCAAAGACAGCGTGTTTTTAGCTTTTCGACACAGAGGTACCAGTTTTTGAAAATTGGAAAATCTTTGAACATGCTCAATTTGCCTGTCCGTTCGACCGCTCTTTTATAGACCTCCCTCAAAACGATAATACTCTGATGATTATGTAACATGTCATGAGCCTTTTGTCAGGTCAAAGTGCTAGACAGGCGCCCATTTCGCCCTTAAGAACTCTCTAGTAGCACAGTTCCTTGGTTCAGTCGATCATTTGAGGCTATGCTCCTCTATGAAGGAATCAACTCCGAGCGATGAATCACCGAAAGTCAGCTCAGTCGATTGGAGAGATATGATTCATTTTAACAGCCACAAACTCGACTGCTAGTCTCTGAATTGTTAAAGGATTATATCACCTGACCTCCGGTGATTTAGTACTCGGCGTCGATCCCTTCATAGAGGAGGATAGCTTCAAGGGATCGACTACGCCGAGGGACTATGCTACAGAAGAGTCTTTGAGGAACAAAGAGACACTTGTCTAGCACTTAGACCTGACAAACGGCTCAAAACACGTTATATCATGTTTGGTACCCACCAACTACTCGCTTTAGGGGATCATCAAATTTATTTTATTTCTATAAAACAGCTTGTCAGTCAAAGTTTTCCATCAGCCTTTATATCCGCTTGTTTTCATAGACCTCGCTTGAAGCAATATATAATATGATAGCATATCATGAGCCTTTGACACCTTGCTACTGGTGAAGCTGCAATGCCGAAACACATGTCTAGCACTGTATAAATGCCATAACAGATCTCATGAAAAGCTCAACATTTGTTATCGAATTATATCTTTCTTATCATCCTTTTAAAACTCTCTGCAAATTGCTGGAGTTCTGTGCGATGTCGATATTAATGATTACCATCATTTTATGCACGAAGAAAATAATGTGCTTTTTTTGTTATCAGAACTCGTTTCTACCTGTTGGTTATACAAGAAGTCGCTTATCAATAATAAAACGTGCAAAGTTTTTATCACTGATCTCTTCCTTCAAAAACATTTTAGCAATCGATTTCCAACAGCTCATGTAAATTCTGTAATAATAAATAAATTGAGCTAACCAGGATTAAGACAGTCTGCGCGTTTGCAGAAATTTCGCATAGGTTTTCCACTCTTCCACTGATTTTTCGCTAAGAAACAGGGAGAAGTGAATAGAAGAGAGCGAGATACTCAGATGTTATCAATTCAAAGACAGATTTGAAAGAAAGAAGTGAAGGATTTTATTTGTTTTTCGGTTAGTATATCCATCGAGGAAAAACTAAGAATATTTCCCCTATGCATTTTTTCTTTTTCTCTGAGATCCTTTGCAGAGGTAAATCAATGTAGACGTTTGTGAAACTTTACAACATTCAGCTACGGTTTCCCAATGAACTACATAGTAAAGAAGCTTTCATTGATTGTCATAGTGCTTCTTATACGTGATTTCCACAACATTTAGATTTGTATAAGGTAGATAAGCGCAATCAAAAAATCAACCTTGCGGTAGTCGATAATTATAGTGTGGTGTAGTTCATTCACTTACTAATTCCTCCGACATATGGTCGTTAACTCCTCGACTGCAATCGGTGAGTTTATGTCAATAAAGTTTTGATATTATGGAGCATGTAGAGCCTTCACATTCTTGTAGTGATGGCAAAACTGATGAGGTAGAATGGTGCACATCACCATCTATGTATCCACTAGACATCTCACTATCAATATTCACAGTTTGCACAGCTTTCATTATGCTCCTCGTCTCGCCTATCCACAATGCCAGTTTGAACGGATTCAGGAGCATGCATCTATTCATCCTTATAAAGAGATTTTTCAGTTAAATTGTGTTCCAATCCACATAGTGCTGTACACAACGGCAATAGAAACTATTATAGGGGCTAGTAATTCACAGATTACCTTTGAGAGCTGAAGGTTCTCCTCGGTGCATTTTCATTATCCTCACCCCAGCGATGCATTTGTTTTTTGAGAAGGTCTTTTTGGTGCGCTGTAACAGTTTAAAAAAGTTTGGATTTCACAAATCTGGCGCGGTGAAAAGCACGAGTACTAATTTTGAGAGGTCCTATCCAATCCACATACAGGAAAAGTCTGGTGATTTGCTGCCAGTGTTGTGCTGAGCGAAACTCAGAACTCTTTTCGCTGCTATGGCGTACTAGAAAGTTTTTTCAAGGTCAAATAATACTTGAATCACCGAGATTCAGGCTATGAAACGGTTGCTAAAAGTCTAGAAGCAAAGTTCCGTTCAAAGAGAAATGTCTAAATGAGAAGTAATTTTATTTTTGCTCTTACAACGCAACAATGAACCAGTTTTGAAAATAAAGCACACCTTTGGAATGTGTGATGTTTCAGTCATTAGATAATTATTAAGACTCCCGAGAAAATCAAAAGGTGCGTTTTTTTTTTCAAGGATTGAAAAAAGATGCGCATAACAGAAGGAATCCAAATTTACAAAACTCAATATTTCCTCTGCTGTTGCAGCTTACTATAAAGATTTTCTGAAAACTAGATATATTATTGGGAGTATGGAGATTTATGATATCAGATGGTTGATATAGTCTAAAGAAAAGCTTTGTTTAGAGGAAAATGTTTGTATGAGAAACGCAATTTTATTTTTGCTGTTACAGTGCAAAAGTAGAACAATTTTGAAAATAAAATGCACCATTCAGATTCTTTTGAGTTAAAGAACCGAATGATTTTTGAAACTTGAAAAAAGTACAAACAAAGCGTTTTTCTGAAGGATCGAAACAGAGTGCGGTGCGGATAACGGAAAAGTAAATTCTCTTCAAATGCTATTACACGTTGTGTGATGGTGTTTTCGTCGTCTCTACCAGCGAGATAAAGTAACTTTTGTAGAAGCAATATTTATTCAAAGCAAAAAATTACTGTATGGCGCTCTTGTAATGCTAGATTATTGCTACCGCGTAATCCCTGGTTGGCTGACTCTCATGTTGTACGTAAATGTTAAGTTCAAGTTCTTAAGCACGCTCTTGTACTATCAACGCTTTCCTCATGCAGTGCATCACAGCTAAAAGAGTAGATGGCAGCAGATTTTTCTGAAATACAATAAATTAAGTTTTTAACCACTAGAACCAGACATGTTGATCAAAAATGGTCGGTAGAAACGCGAAGCATACGAAAATATCACACGAACTTTATCAAAACTAGAAAAGTGCAATGATGTAGTTACAAGTAAATCACTATTGTGATAATTTTTGCTTAGCGAATTACTTTGCACTATAGGGGTTGCAGAAGTGCGTGTGGCAGAGTGGTTAGAGGTGTGCTGCAGCACACATGTGGTTTGTGGTTCGTTCCTACACCCCACGCGCTCTAAGTCCTCCATCGATTTGGGGTTAGTAACGTGGTAGGTGAGTTGTTTGAGAGGGATACTAACATTTAATTGATATCAGAGACCACTGTGAGTTAATATAAGAGCTAGTGTGCATTCAACCACCTCTAATAATGTCACTTGCATGAAGCACTCTTCAGGGGTTTACCACCGTAGAGAGTTTTTGTAGCTACGTCACACCTGCCCAGTAGGTTACAGTTTCTCCATTGACAGTTTTTATCGCTGCTGTACTTCTTCTACTTCAGGAATCAGGAAGTAATTTACCAAGCTCGCAAGTAGAAGGATTGCTCACACTTTGTCAGATCTGAATATGTTGAAGATAATTAGTGGAGCCAACCTAAGGCAGTTGTGGATGTACACTTTGGCAACCAAGCTGAGGACCTTTGGCTGTATGGGCATATGTGAATGAATTAGCCCCCAAGCAAATACTCATTCATGTGTGCACTGATATCGTTGTATCACTTGCATCACCTGCATCATTCGTAGGTCCGTTGATCGTCGAGTGACGCGAGCGGTCACCACTAAAACTTCCAATTTTCCTTATCGCATGCAAGAGTCAAACAGTGCTCCGTGGGCATATGGTTGAAAGAAATAATCACATGCTCTGTATTTCCTGGCTGCCTAAGTTTTACATATCCAGAGTTTCGGCTATGGCCTAAACGCTTGCGTAAACACTATTAGTGGCATTACAACTTTTACCCACATAGCGTAGATAAGCGTTGAAAATTTGAATTGAAACGGCACAGACGGCGTTGTAATGAAGTACTTTTTTATGCACTTTATTTGTTCCTGTCTTCATAGTGCTTCTTTCACTGCGCGGATCTTACTACTTCTAGCATTCAATTCGTTTTTTCGTTTTCTTCTTGAACGTCGTAGAATACTGATTGAGCGAGTCTCCTTGCATTCTCGAGGATAGCTTAGCTGTGGCGTTCCATGAGGCGTTGCCGTTGACTGCTGGAGAGAGTTAGGGGATGGAGCTCGGCTCCATGCGCGCCACGGCGAGCATCACAACTACTCGGCCACGGCCCCCCCAATAATGTACTTACTTTGCATACTAAAACTTAGCAACATTCTCACATAAAGAACAACATGATTTTCCACTACCCGCGGTGAAGATGATGATATCAAGCACATAGATGCAGAGAATGGAAATTGAGTGCTGTTTACTGTCCGGTTAACGCAGAATCGCATCATAAGGAAGTCGTCCCAATTTCGATTAATGGTTATCGATGAACTACTTCGGTGAGATAACCATAAAGAGCTGAGCAGCAATGTTTGATACGTTACTCTGCTTCCACTTCAAAGTTGTCTTGTTTGTCTTTCAAACTGAGTTATATTCATTTCCAGGATCAACAACAGGTGTACTTATTGACGTATATAAAGCTATTGTTAATTTTCTGTTAGGTATGGCTGTATCCAAAGGAACTACTTGTGTATTTGCTACTGACAATGTGAATAAAGCGGTATGCAATTTTTTAAAATTCCTTATATTTCAAGTGCTCTTGAATTAAGAACAGCTTTGTGATTAGTAGAAGATATCTATCGATGACACATCATGTAAAACAATCTAGGTTGAGGAAGCTTGCCAATGTCTCAATCTTTCCGACGAAAAACTTAGAAAAGTCATGGAGGCACTCCATATATCTATGGAGCAGGGTCTGAAAAAAGGAACACGTAAGTAATCATGAACAATAGACGATGAGATGACATGAAAAAAATTCTATCTCAGCTCCTGGAGTTGGACTGAAAATGATCCCATCATTTGTGCGAGGCATTCCAAATGGATCAGAAACCGGCGATTTCCTCGCTCTCGATCTTGGTGGCACGAATTTTCGTGTGCTTCTCATTCGATTGAAAGGTAGTGAAGCTGAAATGAAAGGAAAGATCTACGAAATACCGGTATCCATACAAAGAGGAACTGGAGAAAAGGTAATGGTGATGTAGAAGGACTGTCGTAGCCGATGAGGTGATAGTTGAACCGAATATTATACTCCGTTAACTGCCATACTACAGGGTGCAGAAAAAGTTATGATAATTCTTTCAGGTATTATAATAGTAAAAAAATACTGAGCGTACATAAAATTTCATTCTATTGGAGGAGTAATTTTGTTAATTGGATTAATGGTTGCACCAATAAACAAAAACGTCGTAACAGATTTTCAAAATCGCTTCCTTTGACCTCTATACATCTACGAGGTCGCTTGCGAAAACTTTCAGCGACGCTCGCGCGCGTTTCCACAGTATTTTCGTCCCAAATCAGTGTCAAAACCGTTCAAATCAAGTCTACTCTATTGTAGCGAGTGCGCGAGACTTTTTCTCCATATGCACCACACGGAGTAACCCATTTTCTTCACATGCTGTTAGTTTGACCGCCAAATTCCCTTGCCTCAAAAACATGGAAACAGCTCTTGACAGTGCAAATCGTTGGAATACTCCGGAACCCAGTCTTTCTGAAGCATAATTTCGTCGGCGTCAAAGTGTTGAGTACTCCAAGGCTCCAATACACCACGTAAAACTTATTGCCGATATCTTGAAGCACTGAATTTGACGTTTCCGTTGATCATTATCAACGGTGTCTTACCGGTGGCGGAAATACCGGCCCAGACCCTTACAGAAGCCAGAAAATAACCGCAACCCCCGGTCATTGCTACTGCGGACTTCTGCTATCCCTTCTTGGAAATTTGACGTCGATTTTGCAGATTGTGGAGTAGTTCGACCGTGAATTATTCTTTGTAGTAAGAAGCATCTTTAGCAAACGAGCACTGGCTATCAAACGTATCATTCGACGAGCCTTTGAAAGCCCTTCCTCTTTCATCTTTTTGTCCAGAGAGTGAACCCGAGGGAATTTGTAACTGACCACTTCCAGCTTATTTCTGACATCTTTCGAGCGCTCCACTCGCTGATCCCGAGATTCTTGAGCCATTCTGCAAAACGAAAGCTCTGAATTTCGTTGAATTGTTATGACTATTTGAATGATTTGCGGAGTAGGTGAGATGGCTAAACGGGCTTCTAGGAAGTTGTCCTCAGCCCCTCCAGTCTCTTTGGAAAAGCCGTACTACGGCTTGGAACCAGTCAGTTTTAAACTCGGCAGTTTTCAATCCTGTCTTATCTAACTCAACTTGAACTACGGCGATTTGGCGACACGTAACTTGAGCGTACCTGAAAAGAGATAAATATAAGAAAGAAATTTTAGACCAAAAACTGTCCAGAGATTTCGAAAAAATTACTAGCATAAACAGAAAAAAATATCAATTATCGTTAAAACTAGCATAATACAAAAATATCAGAGCTTCTTCCGCACCCTGTTTTTCTCAAACATTGCTATCTTTTCAGCTGTTTGATCACATTGCCGAGTGCATTGCGCTATTCACTACCGAACATTTCGGCAGCAGCAAGAAGAAACTACCTTTAGGCTTCACATTCTCATTCCCTTGTAAGCAAGAAGGGTTGACAAGGTATCGACATTTTTATTGAAAATATATTAAAATATTTAGCACAGATAAACGAAGAAGGTGATAATAATCATAAGTGGATGTTCACATTACTTTTTCATGCCCATGTCTGATGAAAGATCCCATAAACGGTTGCTTCCCTTTTCTATAACATAATAATTCAGGATTTCGAAAAATTTCTTCCTTCCTGTTGCTCCTCATATGAACATATAGACATGTGCGACAATACTTTTGATTGATGTTTATCGACGGTTGTAGAGGTTGTACAAGCCTAAATACTGCCATTCGTTTTCTTAGTCAACTTGATATATTTGAGTGATCCTGTGGTGGCTCTCTTTTTCTGACTAAGAATGAATTTAACACCAGATGGAGGTCGCTTTGGTGCTGACTTTTCTAACGAATTATATATGGGGTGCATAAAAAGTTCTGGTAATTTTGTATTCTGTTAAGTTAACATTAACATATCATTTATTCTGAGAATTTATTCAATTCTTAGTTCAATTCTGGTCTGGAATTTGTTTTCTTTATTCGCTCATATTCCAGTTGTGCTTAAATTATGGATCATGAAAATCATGGTATCGCAGTAGTTGAGTCGCACAAGCCGGAACTGAGAACGGCCGACATTATCAAAATGACTGGTTTTGGAAGAGCAAGTGTCTACAAAGCCGTGAATTGTTTCAAGGAGACTGGAAAATCAAATACCGTTCAAGAAAAAGTTGTTTAACCACCTCGTTTACCCCGCAGATCTTTTGGAAGAGCCGCTACCAAGTTCAAAGAAATCTGACGTGTTCAAAGCTTAGGACGGCCCGAGAGGCTGGGGATCATCCAGTAGAGCGCGGAACATTGTCAAATCAAGATAGAACTGCTCACTTACAAAACCTCCCTTTTTAATTTGTCGGACAAAAGGATGAAAGAAGAACGGCTTCAAAGACTCTTCAAATAAATTGTGCGATCACTGTTGCTATTTAAGCAATGTGCTTTTTACGGATGAGAATATATATATATATACGGTCAAGCTACTCCACAATCGTTAGAATCGACGTCAACTTATCAGTAAGGGTCCGAAGAAGTCTGAGTGGCAAAAACTATAGGCCGCAAGGATTTTCTGGTCTCCGTAATGGTTTGGGCTACATTTCCGCCATCGAGAAGACGTCGTTGGTTTTGGTCAACATAAATGTCAAAATTATCGCTGTCAGCTATGAGCAGCAAGTTTTACGGGACTATTGGAGCCTTAGAGTATTCAACACTTTATCGCTGACGGTCTTACGCTCTAGCGGGACAGGGGTTCTGCGCATTCAATCCACTCAACGATTGGCATTTATCAAAAGCTGTACCCAGACGCGCTTCGATCGAGGAAATTTGTCCGCAATAGTCGCCGGATATCAACCTATTGGATTATTTTATGTACTCCATTCTAGAAAAAGTTATGGATACTCGCCACACTATCGTAGACGCGCTTGAGGCGGTTTTGACACCCTTTCGAAGCGAATTACGGTGGAAGCGTGTGCAAGCATCGTTGGAAAGAATCGCAAGCAACTTCGTGAATGTATACTGGCCAAAGGAGGCAGTTTTAACAAGCGAGCATGGGTGTTTTGACTATTCTACGAGCAGAAGGGAGGAGTCAGGGCAGATGCGACAGGTTTCGGCACGGCCGTCGATCGATTGGCCCTCCAGTAGTCATAGTTAAGAGCGATTTTTCAAATTCAATCGGGAACTGTTTCTCCGCCTTGAAAGTAGCACCACATCAGATGTTTGAATCTGATACTAAGAAATTTTGTCTACACGTAATGTGCTTCCAGCGAAGTGGTAGTTGAATTGTGCGTCTAATAGGAAACATGGTTTCTCTAGAATTTAACGACATGAAAAGATGTTTATTGAAAACCGCGCGTAGCGCATTAACCACAGATCTAAGTTTTGAATGATTACTAATAGTTATTGAAAGTTTTTATCCAACAAAAAGTGCCGTTCTTCATTTGTACTCCACTGACCCAATCAAACTCGCAAACTTCTTTCAGACAGAGCATGATTGCCATAAGCTTCTATAAGCAATTTATAAGCGTCGGCTTCGGTTTTTCAAAAATAAACATAAAAGTAAAGCTGTTCACAAATGGCAAGTGCAAAAGGGTTCTTGGGTACAAAAGTCATCTACAAAGTTCTGTGAAAAACCATCAAGTAAATTATTTTCTATATGAAAACATATGAACAAATAGCGTTTTTAAGGCATTAAAACAAAGAAGAACTTCATGTCTTGATTTTTGCTATTATTACAACAAAAAATAATCAAATGGGGAAGTCATATTTGTTCACCACATACAGAGGCCGAAGGAGGCAAATTTGAGAATTCGTTATAAACTTTTTTGTTACTGTCGTAACTGCTGATTTAGCAAACTCAATTATTCCTTCAAATAGATGATTTTATTTCTCTATGCAATACTTTTTGTACTATTGGAATATCTGAAAAAAACTATTAGAGCTTTCCATGCACCGTGTGAGTAGCTTTCTTTTACAGAGTATCGAACGATAGTGAAGGTCTTTTAATAATGCTTTTGCACGGAATGCCTAAGTGTCCCAGTGCCTAAACAAAAAGCAGTGAGATTTGAAAGTGTTGAGAATAGAATGCAGATGATTTTATGAAAGCAGTAATTAATCTTGAGGGAATAGCTTACTATATGAAAGATACTGACAATCAAATGAAGACTATCTATTGGTGGGTAAAGAAAATTTTTACAATAATGGGTTTGTCGTTTATTCCCAAAGTGGTTAAACGTTCGGCAGAGATGACCTTCATCAAAGAGTTTCTAAGTATCTTGCTAAATGGTTTCAAAATAATTTTTGTTAGAAAATAGTGCTCTATGGGTGCTATAGGATAATAAACAATTTTCTTTGTTGACTTTATACCGAAAAATGAGAGACCTGATCAACTCTTATTTCAACTCCTAATCAATCTGCTCTAAGAACTTATCAGATTCCAGTCATAGTATTATATTGGCCAACGAATTTTTTTTTGACACAAACTGATTTTCAGAGCAACGCTGATTACCTGGACAAAGGGATTCAGCGCTAGTGGATGTGTGGGAGAGGATGTAGTACTTTTACTAAAAAAAGCGTGTCAAAGGCGTAAGGTGAGTAAATTTGCTTTACTGTATACAAAGGTACTGATGAATGGTTGCGGTCTGTGTGGCTGGCATAATGGTAATCACTGTTAGTGACATGCTACGTGTTGGAGCGGACGACGGAGGCAGTTATTGCGCCAACCTATAGTCAAATCACGCCAGCATCCATACCTTCACCCACACTGCTCCAACCGTCATGTTTCGTGTCGAGTGGTGTTCTACCGAATAAGCGGTCATCTAATTCTTTTAAAGGACGTCGATATTGATGTGGTCGCAGTTCTCAACGACACTGTTGGAACTCTTATGGCATGCGCATTCAAGGAGAACACTTGTCAGGTACCTCGTGTTTTGTATGCATTCAAATTTCACTATATTCTTTGTGACTTATAGATTGGTGTCATTGTTGGAACTGGTACGAACGCATGCTATCTGGAAAAACTGCAACGAGTTGAGAAAATGAAAGGCGAATGGGAAAACGACGGACAACCGGACGAGGTTACTAAGTTTGAATCTAACACGAGTGACTCATCTATACAATGACTGGAGATTTTTATAGAGTGACTGGCTTAGTATTTTTCAAATACTCTAATGTATCGAAAGTTACCGTATGAAGGCACTGAGTTCTTTCAATCAATCAAAACAGCAAGCATGAAAATACTTCCCCATCAATCTAAACATGTTCACGTTTAAATGACGCTTGTGATGCAATGATTTTGCGGACTTTTCATTTTCTTTTCCACATCCCAAGATATGACAAAGAATCTGAGAACTAATATGTAATTAAAAGAGTTTCTGTAATACGTACCTTCAAATGTTTCATAAAGTTCTTAACGGAAACTAAATTATGCTCCGGAAAATTGACGTTTACACTTAGTTATTTTTCCCAAATAGATCAAAAGCATATCACTCAGCAAAGCAAGAACTGGAAAGCCTCAATTCATTTCAGATAATTATCAACATGGAATGGGGAGCTTTTGGAGACGATGGCGCGATTTCATTCATCCATACCGAATACGACAAAATAGTAGACAAGACAACCATTAATCCAGGAAAACAAATGTATGATTGTTTGTTTGAGACAACAGTGTACCAAGATCAGCATTTATTCTGATCCAGTCTAGAAGTTCTTAAAGTTCTTGTTGGTTATTAGTACTTACATTCAGATTCGAGAAGATGATATCTGGCATGTACATGGGTGAACTAGTTCGAGTTGTCGTCGAAAGTCTAGCCAAGAAAGGTGTGATGTTTAACGGATGCACGGGTGGCATTTCCAAGCAAGGATGCTTCACCACTGCATATGTTTCTGATGTTGAGAGGTAGATGGAAATTTGCTGTTATCAAATTATGACTCTACGTTCATTCCAGTAATTGCATGTTAATGAGTGTATTTATGATAGATATCGGATGAGAGGCGACAACAGTAAAATGCTTAAGACTGTGCTGGCTGATGTCGCATGCATTAAATTCAAAGCACATATCATTTTTCTTCATTTGTGAAGTATACATACGACTATATAGAGGGGAATTTCTTCCAAAGGAAACAGGAACAAACACATAGCTTGAAAACGCTTTGCAATAATTTCTTTATGTCGTGGTCACTAGATGTATCGATCAGTTGCAAATATGTAGAATTTCTGTGTTTAAAACTGTGCCATACTTCAGTGAAATGAGAGGTGACGGAAAAGCGTTGTCGTACCCGAAGACTCGTGAAATTCTTCGAAATATCGGCGTCACCAACATCTCTGAAGACGACTGTCTACATGTTGGCTATGTCTGTGCGATGGTTAGCTCAAGGTAGACTTATTTTAGTTATTTCGTAAGTATCGAAGAAGATGAAGCATGCAATAGGTATCACGGTCGCGCTGATCGAATATTCGACGGATATGTACTGTATGCTACTCAAAAGAGTACTGATTCAGCAAAAAATTGTCTTTTCCCTATACGATCAGTTATGTCTCAATAGTAAGAACTATCTGGTCCGATGTTGCAGCTTAGGTTATTTGCCTACCATTTGCAAATGTGTCAAAACTGTCTATCCTTCAAATATTGATTGCTTGACACTTCCTGCAATATATTACATTCTGTGAGAATAATTTGATAATATTATTGAGAAGAGGAATCAGTAGTTTGACTGAAATAATCGCACAATTCTTTTTTGTGCTTTTCAGAGCTGCGTATTTGTGCGCGGCAGCTATCGCACAACTGTTGAATCGCATGAAGCGTCCGTTTGTGACCGTTGGGGTCGATGGATCTGTTTACCGATTTCATCCGACATTCAAACAGCTACTCGATCAAAAGATCTCTGCTTTGATTGACAGCGACGTTAAGGTGAGTGTGCGTGATGTCGACCTTGACCAATTTCTGGTTCTAATCCTCTTATCCCATTGTTATCGTACTAATAACGTTGGAAATATGGCCACTTGTTCCTTCACTATATCCTTTGTTGTGTGAGAGTGCTTCTTGCCTAATTAGCATTTTGATGTTCTTTCTGTTAGACAGTACGGGATTTAGAGACAACATCTTTTGTTGGACAAGATTCTTATGGAAGTGTTAGTAATCATTCGAAAGTTTTGCTCTCTCTGGCTACTGCACTACTTTCCCCTTTTCCAAGAAGATTCCTTTATAGCGAGGAGCATCAAAACAAAATCATGCTACACACCGGTCGCGTGCTCATAATATTATATCGCTAGAAGCACGAAAATGAGATGAACGTGTAGAGAAAATCTTGTGGTATCAAAGTCAAGCATATTATGCGGAGTTCCTTATCAAACTAAGAGAAAAACTCCAATTAAAATAAAAATTGACACTCCGCATGTGAGTTGCCCCAGCGTGAATATGATCGATCATGTTACGCCGTCTTGAACCTACGGCCATTAAACACCCAGCTCACACACTAGCCGGGGAACAAAAAATTCAATCTTATTCTCCCTGGTACACTGCGGTAAACCAATTTTTGCAAAGAATAAGCTCAGCTTTCAAATCGTGGAAACCTACGCTATTGAATGGTTACCTACAATATAAGGAAAGAGTTCTGTCCTGCGAGAATTATGCGTGTGTTGAGCACAAATGTTCTTTACGCTACAAGGCTATAAATAGATTTTTTTTTAATGCGACTGGGTACACAATAATCAGAGATTTAATCTTTCGAGTGACTACTGAAAGTGAAATGAAAAGTCTTTTAAGCTAAAAAGGTCGGTTTCATCCCGTGTCGTCTAACAGAAAAGAACTTATTTTGACTGCTACAGAATTGAATCCGAGTAATTTTTTCTGCCAACACTAGTTCTTTCGAAACTGATGATCATAAGTCGAGGATAGGAGAATAAGGTCTGAACCTCTAAAGGTAACCAGGTCTGACACACAGAGTTAGGCGTCCAACGTCCCCTCAGAGTAGCATAACGCATCCGACACCATCCGTAGTGTCACAGAGGTGAATGCATGTTATACATAGGGTGGGATGTCTGCCAATGATTAAGTTTGCTTTTATCCCTTGATAAATCTCATCATGCCAAGTTAGTGACTTCAGATGGAGATTTGACATGTCTCGGGTATAGAAACGAACTAACGAATGACCAAGTGTGCATTACAAGCTGCCTTTCACAACTGCCGTCCACGGAGCTCCAGTCATATATCGCTATGAAATGTGATCCCATAAAAGCCATATCAATAATGATTTTTTTCTTTTCAGTATCAACTGATGCTATCAAAAGATGGAAGTGGTGTTGGAGCAGCAGTTGTAGCCGCAGTCGCTACGCGTATCAAAAGCCAGGGGTGAAAGAAGAATCAAACCGAACGCACCGATATGGCTATAATCCTACATCTTAATTAGTCTTGGACACCTTACTGCATACCGTCGACTGCACTGTAGTGTACTCTTGACAAAATAATAAAAATTCCAGTCGGAAGTGTTTCTTAGTGAACTGCACATTTTGTTTAACTGGAACATGGTAAAACCATGGAAATGGTATGTACCGCATCTTAACATAACCAAGAATACAGCACATATCATGATCAATTTTTTTGCTTGATTCATTTGACGCTTAATTCTTATACTCTTACTTAAGCTAGTAATATTACAACTACTCTCAGTGCACCCGATGTCGCCTTAAAAAACGTTTTCAGTGAATTACCAATTCAAAAAGGCAATCATTGGGAGGCTTTCCTTTGCATTAGCTGGTCCATAGAACTTTTTAGAAGGACCACTTACCACTGCCGAGAACGTCGCCCTAAGCTAGAAAAATCCAATTAGTTGAACTCCACGGCGCTCCTCTCATGTGGATACAAAACATGAAAGATATGTTGATAAAGAGTCTACAATGCAAAGTCTATGCTGTGAAGGTATCGTGCATTGCATGGGTTGATTCCAATTCATAAGTCGTTCCTCGAAAATCAGTCGCTGTCGAATGTAATAGGTTGTGCAGGAAGTCCATGCCATTTTGGTTATTTAAAATGATTTTTATAAGGAAATTGTATGATTTTGGTATTGTTCCATCGAGCATTTTCTTGCGAACATTTTGGTGTACAATTTACCTAGCTTGCTTTGAGATGGAGCTGTCTTGGAAGAAATTTGCTTGATACTCCTGTCCGAACGAACGGCGCGTAGAAGAAATTCCAATAAAGCGGCACGCAAAAATAATGGAGCTTGAGGCGATCACAACGTAGCAGAAAAAGGGTATCTGAAAAATAAATCGCTGAGTTCAAAATCAGAAAAAACAATTTGGAGGATTCGTCGTGCTCGGACGTATATTGGTAGATCCATTAATCTCGCTCTGCATCATCATTATTTTCCCCTACGCGCCCAACTCTTGCACGAGTGGCAGGCAAATTTGTTACCAAGACAGCTCCACTACAAAGCAACTGTAGAGAAGTTGCAAACCAAAATGCACACGAGAAAACACGCAATTGAACGATATGAGTTCCAATTTCTTAGCGGATTTCTTAATACTTACATGATAAATTTCTAATTCTTGAAAAATTTTATCGCCATGAAAAAATAACATTGCTGGATGGACTTCCAAAAAGGTAATTTTGGTGAAAAAATTGCCTAATCATTTCAAATATCTCCTTATCTTCACAACATGTGTAGAATTCCGTCGCACTCTATAGATTGTGCACATGTTTACTTTCCTTTTCCACAAAGCAAAGGTTTTTTTTGAGTAAACATTAGTCATTCGATAGCTCCAAAAATTGGAACTTTAGTACTGGATCTATTTTCTGAAAAGACCTATATATCATGCTCTCCTAGCAAAAAAAGTCGTCTTGTTCTCTGAGCGCGCTTCTCAACTTCACAACGAACTTCATGGTAGCATGGAAAAAAACTGATCTTAAGGAAACTTCATTATTACAAAAGATCAGATCAGCATCGTAGAGATTACTGTACAAGTTCTCTAGCAAAAAGTAACGCTCACTTATCACGTAGGGTTCTTGCCCTGCAATGCGCATGCTACATTCTTCGGAATCGGCCCATTCCCTACTCTTTTTTCATATTTATTTTGACGCTGGTGGAAACTTTTGTTCGAAAACACACCCATGACTCATACGACCACTGCAATAACTTTTGGCCATTGCGTGGAATAAGAGGATATGAAAACTAGAAGAATAATATCGTAATTTTTGATTTAATAAGTACAAATGGTTGTACATTTGATTACATGACTACCAGTCCTGTATGAAGGTGATTACGAAATAAGAGATAAATATCGTCAAAATATGAACAAATGTTCCTTTATAGGGTTAAATTGTTTGATAACAGTCTAAAATAAGATCCTCACTTGAGCATTTGCTTTCCCTCAAAAAAAAGGGGGATTTTCGAAGAAACACTTGTATTTTTCTTGTTGCCAAAAACCTTATTAATGTCAGAGACGCATAAAATTCAAATTTATTGAAAAATTACCACACTGTCATCGGAACGCTCCCACTCACTCGGGATTGCATGGCGTGTCAAATCAAATATCAACACGAAAGCTAAAGGGTTGAAACAAAATAATGAATCGCTCTGCCAATTTCTAAAGCCATATACAGTGTAGTACGAAAATTTCCATTTTTTAAGCACTTTATTCGATGCGCCACCACAGTATTTTTCACTGTGCGGATCCCAGATTTTGTAGCATTCATTTCGTTTTTCGTCTTTTATTAAACAGCATGAAATACTGATTGAGCAAATCTCCATGCAATTTTGAGGATAACTTTGATGTGGCGTTACATAGGATGTTCTTGTTGGCTGCCGAAGAGGAGTGGGGGGGGGGGGGGGTGAGCTTGGCTCCACGCGCGCCGTGACAGCATCACGTCCACTCGGCCACGGCGTAATTCTTGTAAAATAACTAGTTTTCGGAAAGTATTATGCGTCGAAACGAAGGAAATTCGTAGGTCAGATGGACGAACGTTCAGAAAACGTCTAGCGTTACAATTTTATTGAAAATCGACGTTAAAAACACATGAGTTTATCACTGTGTATGTCCACAGTCACTTCCGTGGGGTACTTAGTAGTAGATTACGATGAATCGGCAAATTGGTGCCAGAGTTGTATGGCAGGATACAAATATTCGACACATTTGCACTCTCCCACAAATTACTAGTTAGGTCATATATATATATATATATATATATATATATATATATATATATATATATATATATATATTGAGCCTCCTATAAGATGTTTAACCCTTTGGGGACCAGTGTTGTTAGGCAGATGGCGTCGCGCCGTGGCTTGGGCGGCAGTCCCAGAGAGCGGCATCTGCGTCTCTGTGCGGGAATGTCGTGCTGCCTGCGTCTCCGTTCCCACAAGCGCCTCCATTTCAGCGATATAAGGCGCTGCTGTTACTCTAGGTGATTGAGACAGTGAGAAAATTGAAAGTGAGAACAAAAGCAGACAAGAGTACGCCCTGGATATGGACAACCAGTTCTTAGGAAACTGAAGGCTGTAACTCAAAGAGAATGACACGATTATGCAAAAACCATTACAAAGCAAGGCTTCTTGGCAAAAATCATATTGCAGATTGCAATACAAAACCACTTCAACGCCTTCGCTCGAGAATTTTCTGATCAATCTCAACTACGAGCATTATTCGTTGTTGCAATCTTTGTCATTTTACGTGCACTACTCAATCCTTTAAGCTCATAATGCTCTTCGAATGAGTTCCGGTACCTTTCCACCTCTCACCTCTACAAATAACTTCAATGAGACCACGTGTAAATGGCTTTGAAAGGCTCAACAGTACAGCAGAGATCCCCTTGCCTATTTGACCAAGCTCGGAGAGATGAATGACTTCGTGAGCCATGAGCGCGAGATCAAATCATTGACTTCTTGTGTGACACAGAGCATCTAACCACTACGCTACATGCGCTTCTCTCATTGAGAAATGGGTTAATGGGGATTATTTTTACTCAAAATCATTTACAGTTATCATTATTTCTATAATAATTATCGTTATTAGTTTCACTATCACTATCATCATCACAATCATTAAATTTATCACCATCGTTAACATTATTAAAATCATAATCTCATAATTATTAATTGAGCTAACATGTCAAGTGGTTTGTCATGGGCTCTTGTACGGTCCGGGTACACGTGTTTCGGCCTTGAAGTCTCGTCAGTCGGGCAGGCGCTTTGTCCTTGGCGAGTCCTCTTGGGGACCCTTACATGACCCTATAGAGAGATGTATTGGTTTGTGCAAAAGCCCATAACAGAGCATATGACATTTCAGCTCAAATAATGAATATGAGATGAATTTAATTTCGAGCGTCGCCTTATGAAAACACTTGAAGCAAAACGGTATAATTTTGAAGAATACCAGCCAAGAGCAATCGAGTGTCGAAAATCGCCCATCATGTAATTTTTCACTTGACGGCGAATGTGTAAATTGTTCGTTGTCGTCTACTTCTTTATAAGGTGATGTAGGGGCCCCCGAATGGATTAGCTGAAGGCAAGGGGCCTACTCAATTGACGAGGCTGCAGGAAGCACGTGTATCGAACAGTACAAGAGCCCATAACAGACCGCATTACATGCTGCCTCAAATAATGATTTCGAGTTATATTTAATTTTGAGCGTGATCTTGAAAAAACACTCAAAACAAACGGCATAATCATATTCATGACCATTATCACAATCACTATCATTGCATTATCATTTTCACTGTCACAATCCGTTTCATTGTCATTATCACTATCGTTATCATAACCATCGTCGCTGCAATATCACTATCGTTATCATTTAGCAATGTAGTTTCCTCGTTGAAGATAAGAACTATAGGTTGAATATGAAAGATCAAGATGTTCTCTTTAGTAGATTAACGTCGCACGATGTGAGACGAAACGTCCCCATGGTCCTTAGAGGGTTCAAAGAGTCATATGCAAAGTGCATCTTCCAGAATTCATCGAGTCGAGCGCAATATCGTTGCACATTTTGGGCATCATTCAAAACATTTCGCCAGATTATTTTAACTCTCAATATAATTTTTAGAGAAGGTTCAGACTAGCGTTGTCGAGCGAATAATTCAAGGAAATGTTTCTGGAATATTCTCATGAATGTTCAATAACCGATTCTGCGTGAAGCAGACATAAAATTTGAAATTCCAGGTGTGTTAAGAAACTTTCTGCTTAACCTTTCTGCTTTCTGCAACTTCTCATCTCATCTTCGAATGAATAGCTTATCTCTTAGAAAGTGACCAACTTTTGACACTTCATCCTCTATTATCTGATCCCTGTTAAACTTTGTTGTGATATCTTCTCATATCAGTACTTTACTCAGTCAATGTTATACGATTGGAAAAGATGAGATGAGAAGTTGCACTCATTCAAGGAAGAAGTATACGAACGGTGGTTGGTAGTCTCTTGGCTACCAATAATTTGGTAAGTAACTCAATCATAAATCAAAATTACATCGACTACTAGTCAGAGTGACATGTTCACAACCGAAAGTCATACATAAAGTTTGACACTCAGATCTTTGATAACTTATTCACACAATAAATATTTCAGGAAAAATGGCCGAATATGAACCTATAACGCCCGACATTGGAGCACTTCCACCACCACACTCCGCCACCGATGACTGAACAAAAACCGGCACCTATGCCACCTGTACCTTCACTGTCGCCTTCACCGCCTCAACCTGTTCATCCTCCAACGCCACAACCTCAACTAACACCAGATCCTGTACAACAGTATCCTTCGCCTCAGGATCCGGCGCCTCCTCCAGCACTTAGTCCGCCGCCACCATTAGTCGACGCTGCTATGCTCAATGATCCATTTTTCGCATGTCCCAAACCAGAATTAGAAGCAGAAAAAAAACGAAGGTTTGCTGTGAAAAGTTAGTCTCCGAAGAGACCTAGTAATTTATCAGATTTTGATGTATTGATCAAATCACCCTGTTTAGTGAAACTAAAATCAAAAAAACGAAGAGTAACAAGGCCAAAAGTGGGTTTTTTTTATCAATTAATCAATACCAAAGCCGTAACATATCTTTGGCCCACGCTATTGCTTCTGACACTCTGAGTACGACAAGCCCACGACTTTACAGCCCGTAGTGGCAAAAGGTTGGTGGTGCTGGCCACTAAGAAGAAGATGCTAGTTCAAGCTCCTACCACGATGCCTCACAGCAGAGTTCTTGGTGTCGAATAGTGTTGAGTTTCTTCTCTAATCTAACTATTTGGCTTTGACTTTGTTGATCCGTCTTCACAGTTTTTTTTTATTGAACTATTACAGCAGAGAAGATACTCAGTTGTCTAATATATTACTACTTTTTGATACGAAACTCAGATTCATGGGATACAACACATATCAAACTTCACTCGCATTTCTTTCGACGATGCTGTAAAAGTCGAATTCGAAAACATTTTTTATACATTATACGGTAGTGTACGGCGGTGTGCGGCGCTTCATTACGTATCACGTTGATTTCTCATTAAAAATGCAGCGTAAACATCTAGCTATCTTTTGTTTTACGGCACGATATGAGATGTGGCGTTTTAGGATGTGTGTGTTACTGATATGTGCAAATTGAACTGCAAGCAATAAATAACACCAAAAAAAAACGTGATGAAGCATCGTGGGAGGGTAGCGAACCAGCAGCCTTCTTCCACAAGGCCGACATCACTAAACACTCAGCACTACGGTCTTCTCGACGACAAGCGCTGTGGGCGAGGTTAAAACCGTTGGCATGTCATGCCCAAAGTGTTGAAAAAGACGATCCTTTTTAGGAGTCAAACAATGGTACTTATATGTAAGACAACGGCAAATTTTTAGGCCAATCTCATTCGCTGGGCTGGAGCTTTTCATAGGAGTGTTAATAATCATTTGAAAGCTCGGATTTGTGGCTACAACTCCAAATTTTTTGTTTTTCAAGGACCTTTCTAAGAGGCTGTAGCATGCAGAATAAAAATTTGTTCCTCGCTCTCCTTTCATCTTCATTTTGGCTACCCTTATAAATCGCTGGAAGCACGAAAAGCATATCAGCGTGAAGAGAATTTCCATAGAATCAGAATCCGCGTTCTTATTTGAAGTTTCTGTCGATGCGGTGTTATAATCCATAATTGAATAGCAATATTTCAAACGCGACCGATCGCCTCGCTCTGTGATTTGGCCTATAAATAAGGTTGCCAAAAAGGTTTATACCTGAGTGACATGTGAAGGGAAGACACAGCGACGACTTGTAAGTAAAGCGACCGCTTGATCTGCCGCGTGGCTCGATATTGGTCCTCCGCACTTTGCGCTGGAACGGCGTCAGCCATTGTTATTTTATTGAGGATTGTTTTACCGCCTCGACGGAAACTTCAGATGAAAACGCATGATTTCGATACTACGGAAAACTCTCTTTATACTGATACGCTCTTCGTGCTTCCACCGATGTATTCTCGTGGTGAAAATGATGGAAAAAGACGAGTGAGAAGCAAAATTTTATTCTGGATGCTACAGCGGTATACAAGATTGTTCTAAAAATCGGCGGCGTGGAGATGTAGCCAGAATTTAAGACCTGGAATGATCACTAAAAATCCTATGGAAAATTCTTGTCCAGCTAATGAGATCGGGCTAGAATTTATCGCTTTCTAGCAAATAAGACTCAAAAAATTTGAAAATGAGGCCGACTTCCAAATTCAGCTTACTATAGCTCATAATGGAATGCACTGATTGTTATAAAAATCTATAGAAATCAACACGTCAATTTCCATGGAGTGAAAGTTTCGTGTCACAACACAGTTCCCGATCTCAGACAGCATAAGAAATGTGTTTTTTGTATCTCCTACGTCAAAGTTCGATTGTAAAGACAAATGAACAAGAGAAATTTTGTCCAGTAGTACGCAACGGTATTCGTAAATGTATCCATTATCTTTTTCAAGATGTCACGCTTTTGTGAAAAGTTAATATCAAACTAAGTCTTTGAGTTTGTACAACTTTTGATATGCGATTTACTCTAGAGACAGAATCTTCTTCATCTAGAAAAGTAGAATAGTCTCCTTGGGTGCCGACCTATACGATTTTCTAAGGCCGATGGTAGCATGAAATTTCATGTGATCGCATTAGAAGTGGAGAGACCACGAAGACCGAAATAAGCCAATTAGATGATAGTACCTTTCTTATTCGTCGTAAATAATCTCCGTGGCAGAATGTTGAAAGCTTCGAATTTGTCGTACATCAATCTATTTCTCACATAGTCACTCCATATGAAATTGAATCACCGCGTCTAGGCATTTTTCTCTTCCAGCATTCGCTTCCTAAGAAAGTCAATATTATCAACTGGTACGCACCTACCTCCGCAGTTGATACGAGCGAACACTCTATAAAAGCCGAAGAAAGTACTCCACATTAGAGGTTTCTCTATAGATTTTTGTTATGGAGACATAAATGTTAAATTAGGGCCGCCAACGAAATTTGACAGAGATCAGAAGATTAGAATTAGGGGACGCAACAAGTAAGTAAATCGCCTAATAAAAACTTCCCTGCTCCGCATATCTCTTTTATGGGAAATCATTTTCTTGCGGCAAGGGAAAGCTTCGACATGCAGGAGATTCTCCATACGGCACAACTTAAGCAGAAGTCGAACATAACATTAGTCATTCGGTGGTTTTTTCAACTCAAATTCCGAAAACATCAAAGGAGCTACTATGAGGTGGATGTCTGGTGAAATTACAGAGCTCGAATAAGCCTACTCTAATGTTTTTCTTCTATGAAGTGGAAATCTTGAATGATTCTGCTTTTGAAAAGCTTTTGAGAACCGTTATTAAATAAAACATGTGTCGACAAAAAATCAAAGTTAACATGAAAGAGCCGAAAAAATTTGGGAATTTTTCAGAAAGCGCTATAAAGAAAAAGTCTCACAAGTAGTGTTTGAGACTGGTAAGTTAGTACATACATTTTGCTGTGCAGACAAGGAAATATAAGCTGAAATGGTTAGAAGTGTTTCAGGAACAATTTTCGAAAACCGGCATCAATTTAAATGTGTATGAGGTCATTATCAATACTCTTAAATTTTGTAATAAACGCTTCATGTACTGCTTGGAGTCATGTACCTTGTCTATTTCTTCATTTTATATATATATATTACAGTTGATAATCATTCATGTGATCCGATATCATAGAATGCGCTAATCGAAAAACATTCGTCTGCTTCATGTTCGCTCCCGTCATCCACGAAGATAATCGAATTTTTGAACAAAATTCTATTGCTACTCGAGAATTTTGGCTAGTTGGTGGCTAGTCAGTGCATGCTGGTCTATTTGATCCTCGCTTTCTGGGATAAATCCACTCACCACAATCAATTGTCCAAGTTTGCGGCTGGATGTAGCTTTTGCAAGATAGTTGTAGAAGTAACATTTTACTGCCTTAAGAAGGACATCTTTGTCTGAAGATGTGGCCGAACTAGAGAACATGTGTGCCCGATGTTACATCTCTAGACAGTATGCTTCCAATGCCTCATGCCTTCTCAGTGCATAACAAGGTTATGATCAATAAGTCATCCACAGCTATCCAATCTTATCTGTTCCGAAAGATTATTGAAATCAAATATTACTTTACATTGCACACGGAGGATGAATAAATCACAATGGTGACATCAAGCCCAAAGCTGTTGAACGCTTTTTGGTACTAATACAACAAGGATTTATGCTTATGAAACGTCTGACGTATTAAATTCTTGCAGATTTCCCATCGTAGTGGTATTACACACCAAAGACAAAACTACTACCATCAACTTTAAATGCGTCTAAATTCTTTGGCGACAATTTTTTTCTTCCAAGTTTACGTCGATTGTAAACTTCTCAAGCGAAAATATTAAACAGAAAGTAGTTCATAGAGAGTTAAGCACTTTACCCTTGATCCTTCATCATTAGACTTAAAGATCAATGACGGATGTTTCTTCCTGTGCATTTTTCGAGAATTTTCCCAAGCCATTTCTAAACTTGTCTAGTGCAAATATTTTTTCTTGCCCTCTCTGGACAAGCCCTAATAGGTATAAACCGGTTTTTCTTAGAGTTTTGGTAATCATTCGATAGTTTGAATCTCACACTTTCAACACAGCTATGTGTTTTTTCAAAAACGGTCTTAGAACATTGTAGTAGGGAAGTTACAAACTGGCATACACCTCTTCCACTTTTAACTCAAACTTTTAGTAATCATTCGATAGCTCAAAATTTGGCGATTTCAAAAATGTAATTTTTTTCGAAATGAAAACTTGGAGTGCTTCAGCCGCAAAAATAAGGTCACGTTCCTCATTCGACGCGAATTTCTTTACCCGGCTACTAAGCTTCGAAGTGCTTCACAAATGTCGCAAAGGGAAGCAATTTTGCCTTTTAGGCACAAGGTTCAATCCGATTTTTCCTCACACTCGGTGAGTATTCGATAGCTCAAACTTCGACGATATTAATACTACAGTTTTGTTTTTATTCTCAAAGCACCCCTATGGGTATGACAGGGTCTTGACGATAACCCTCCTCTATCGCGCTCTGGGCGATCAGTGCGTTGTGCTGAGAGCTCAGTAGAGCTGGCCATAGGAAAAAAGGTTTCTGATTCAATCCTGTTTCTAGTTCGATATGCGCCATATCACTAAATCTCAATTACCAGTCTATTATTGTAGCACCATAACAGGCGAATAATCAAATAATTTATCTATGACCATTTAGTCAACTATCTGCTCAAATAACACACTAGACTGTGGTACAGATACAATGAGTGCATCTAAAGTTTCTAATTGATGATTACGAACAGCAAAAAAAGTTCAAACAGGAACATTGAATCTAATCTACACCAAGAAGTAACACAAAAAACTTTGAAGCGCCGTGAGAGGCGATCAAAGGTGCAGGCCACCAGGCGCGGCGACACGACGAGGCTAGCGGCGTGACCCTATCGTAACCGATGGGTTAATACAGGGTTTTTTCTCCTCTTCGAGAGCTTAGGCTTATTTGCGCAATCTCTTGGCAATATAAACCCAAAATGGAAAGTCCAACGATAGAACAAAGTTCCTTCAATAACCGGAATGTGAGGAACCCAGGATTGCCTATAAAAGAAGAAAAAATTTCCGAATAAATGGCGAAGATACGCGGGATAAGGTGCCCTGCGTGTAAAATGCAATTTCATTTCCACTGCTACGACGCAGTAAAAAAACCTTCTTGAATGGCAAGTACGCTTTCAAATTCAAGGAAATTGAAGCTTTCGGACGATCTTAATCTGTAAGCAGTTCAACAGTGGATTAAACCAAAAAAAAAATCAATCCGAAAAATTTACAGTATTATGGACAACACAACGTTGAGATTAAAGTAAAGAAGTATAAAGTAGTAGTAGTAGTAGTAGTAGTAGTAGTAGTGTAGTAGTACCTTTTAAAGTATTATGTGCGCTCTATGTGTTCAGCACTACGTACATCTTTTATACTAACTTTGTGCTCATTCTATGTTTGCTTTAGGATCAAACAAAGTAGAAGATGAACTGAACATCCGCCTCAGTTCTGCTTGTTTCATTACTGAAAAAGGTAATGGGATAACAGCAGATGATTGTCCGCAAATCCTATAAGCTGCAACCTAAGGTAAGGGATAGATGCGATGTAAAATACAACAACGAGAGTGCCAAGATACGAACAATACTCGCAACTCAAGGTGACTTTCAATCAGCAGATACACTTTCCGACGGCTTACGTGGTACCCACTACATCATCGTGGCTCTTTCTCTGTTGTTCAAGCAAATGAAAAACGGAATTCACCGACGAAAAGTTGGCAGACCGTGAGCAGAGGATACGAGGAAGTGGAACGAATGTAAAAAGTGCTGGAATCCGCACACTAAATAAGAGAAATGGGCCTTGACACTCGTTTATTAATCATCGTATTATGAACTATCATCAAATTTTTATTGATTAGATCACAGCATTATTTTAATTCAACTCGTCTCCTCACATATATCCTCTGCAAAGATTATCGAAAATTTCACGTGCTGTTACGACTGTTACTTGTAGATTTCACTTCCTTTGTGAATGCCATAGAATGCTGGTCGAGACCAATTCCTTTGCATATATACAAAGCATAACTACTTGTTTAGCAAACGTTAGGGTTGACAATAAATGTTGTAGCTGTTGAGGTTCGATGGCTGATATTTTAGCGACTTTACTTTCTGCAGAGCCTGAACGTATGCTAAATAACACTACCGGTGGATTAGGTGGATTACTGATAAGATTTGAATCGCCTTCTCACCTCTTTCTAAGTCAGGCCGCGGATCGAACAGAGAAAAGGCGCCAGGTCTTTTGTGGTAGTGAAGCATTCGTCATATTGTTAATTTTTGGTATCAAGAGCGCTCCAACGGTTTTGTGTATTGGTAATCAAAGGAGCTATGAGCTTCGATCGGTAAGTCATATGTATTCACTTTCTTTCCATTTTTTATGAGCAACTGAAGAATGGCTCCTATAGCAGAGTCATCTGATACGTCAGTATAAGGCGAGGCAACATTTAATTACTCTGTTACATGCGTGTTCTTTGGTCGCGCGCACTGTAGGTGATGTAGTAATATATGGGTTTACGGTATAAGAGATGGTGTAAATTCATCGCCTGACGCTATTCCAACCGTTGATCTGTCTATACGACTGATGATAGGCCTAGCCATAAATGTTGATGGATGAGTATACACTACTGTCCTGATGAGTAATTATAGAGCAGAACAAACTGTAGGGCTTAATTTAGGACGTGGATCACTGACGAAGAGGGCGAGACCTCCGAAACACTGGTGTATGACCCTGGTGTACCACCCTCGAGTAAGGCTTTAAACATCCTTGAAAAATAGGTTACATGTTTATTGAAAGGTTTTAAAAACAGTCGATGCAATGGAATATATTGGAAAGTAATTTGTGAGCCCACAAATGACTGAAATTACTGAACCGGCAGCTTTTGCCATGTTGACCCAGTCCTTTCTCAATTTACCCTATTGATTTTTATATTTACTATTTATTTTGAGAGGAGGATAGCCGACAAAGAGAACTATGCTGGAAAGGGGTCTCTCTTTCATTCTAACATCCAATTGATTATCAATGATTACGAATTTCCTACCTTCATCATTAGTAGATGGCCGAATAGATTTTGAACATGTAAGTTCCTTGACTAAGTGTAAACCTCGCTTTTGTTTTTGTTCATGCGTAGTTCACGGCGTAGTTTCTTATGTCAATAGCGATCAAACATTCGAAGAACTTTGTCGGAAAACAAACGAAAAAATGAGGCAATATCGCTAGTTGGCTATTCCTGCGCAAAGAAAACGCGCTTATCTAAGCTTTCCAGTTTATCCTAACCCCTTTGAGGAACTGCGCTGATAGTTAAGCGGCGACGTGCCATCACTTGCGCGACAGTCGGACAAACGGCCAGACAAATGACTCTTTATGCCGTGCATAAATGTCTGGCTGTCTGCCTGCTTTCCCACGAGACGCGACTCCGCCATTACAGTAACTCAGTGAGATTTGACGCGTGGTGATCATCAAAATGATTCTCATGGTCCGCAAAGGGACATAATGTAGTTTGTTTTGATATGCAGATTACACGTAAACCTGCGCTGAGGGTTGACTTAAAGATGGGTTAACTAGTCGTGAAACTCGGATTCAATTTTAGTAATGATTTCGCACTCTGGTAATTATAGGCCTCCTTACAAAGTGATTCTTGCCAACTTTGTTGCATATTGTTTTCCAGAAATATTGCTACAGTCGCAGAAGCCGATACTTACAAGCTCAGGTTTTTTTGTTGCGCGTAAGAATTTCAAATTTCTTCATAACTCGTTCTTCATATTGAATGATTATTATTGCAAATGAAATATATTCATTCGCTTTTCGCCTCCAGTGGTGATTTTCTAGATGCTGAGCACAATATTTTCTTTGGGCGCACATTTGTTTAAATTAGAAATTTTTTACGTGTGTAGTGCAATGGAAAGCGAAGTACTTGTGATCACTTCTCAATCAGATACTCTACTGTCAATGTACAGGCACCTGTTTTTATTGCTTGTCTCACTCAAGAAGAGACGGACCAACGCTTTAGAAAGTTTAAGAGATAGTCAGAGTACACAAAATAGAAACTTCTTGAAGCGCCATCAAACGAAATTCTACCAAAAACCACTCCTCCTTTCATCATTCCCACGTGAAAGAAGTACTTATAAAAAACTTGTACCAAAGGGCTATTAATGTGCGCACAGAAGAAGAAAAGGAAGGAACTGCTAAATTTTACGGACTACAGCCATTTCCAGCGGCCATGACACTCCAGCCGCTAGGGTAAGTTCAAGAGGCAAAGATATGCTCCAAAACAATGTTTTATACCAAATAAGCTTTCTTACAGGCTGCTCATTATATAAAGAAAATCAGTAACAGTATTCAATGGCGCCTAAAGCGAAGTGGTTCTGGAAATTGTGGGGTCTTCTTAAGTTTCCACCTAAAAAACTTGCAACGTCAATTAGTCTGCTACCGTCTATATGATCGTATATACAACTCAGAAATTGTAAACTCTGCTCTTCGTGTAATATAATATACACTTCATATCACGTTAGGCATGCGGGGTTGAATTCTTTGATAAACGGGTAGTCGACTTCATGCCCGCATAAAAGAACACCTAGATGCACAGTGAAAAGAACATAATAGTACATCTCTAGGTACGCATAGGGCCACAAAAGCACAGCGACAAGTGACAATGGACATTACAATCCTAAAGCACGAGTCAAAAAAATGAACGCGCAGAAACCTTGCAGCGGTTTTGATAAACTTTGAGAATTCAAAAATCAAACATATAACTAATGTTTCACTACCACATAAGAACTAGTGTCTTTTCACCGTTTGGTCTGCTGGTCGTACCCGGGAGCGGATGGGGAAATGGTTCTAATGGTATCGAAAATTCACCAATTTTCGAATAGTATTACATATTCCGGCTTTGAAGAAGCCAGAACCTCAAAACATCAGTCTTCGAACGTCAACAACTGCAACGACTACTACCATCCTCATGTAGACTCAAGAAAAATTACATAGATTCACATATATAGATTATAAATGCCGAATTTTATAGCAAGTCGAACTTTTGAATTATCTCATTGCAATCTTGGAGGTAGCCACGACGCTCAGGTGCTCCCTAAGGTGTTCGTTAATTGATTCAAGAGTGTAGGGGAAATTATCAAAGCAGTCTCTTTCCTATCATTCTGTTTCCTGATACACCTCATTATTAACCTTTTCGTCAGCCGCTCCCTTGTCCAAAAAAAAGCCAACATAAAAGCTTTATATGCTGATATTCGCCATTAAGAAGCTGTCAAGGATGATTACGCTCCTATTTTTTCGATTTCTTCTGCTAGTCGCCATCGGTGTCGATAACAATCTTTATAAGCCGATATGTTCGATGGAAGTTAGATGCAACTACCATCTTCGTATTATATGACTTCTGCAAAGGTCACACCATCGTATGTGTGTTAAAATAGTTGATGTTTCAGGAGTTTGCATAGATTCAATTTCATGACCACATTGATGTTCACAAAGGCTTCCTTCTTTGTTAAACGTTGAGAAATTCGACACTGTTGGTGTTTGCATGAAAGGCAGGATCATAAAATATTTACAATTGCTTGTGGCTAGAATATTACCGCGACACTAGAATTTCTTATTATGTTACATGGTGTTTTGAATGTGAAAGCATTTGGCTAAGCTTAATCTATAAAATGAAATCATAATGTTAAAATTCACTTACTCAAACATCTTCACAGGGAATCATATGAGAATCAGCACAATTTCTAATTGGTTCAATATTATTTAATTGACTCATCAAGCAAAATTTCTTTCAGTGGAGTCTTGAGTAAGCCTTGGAAAAAGTCCCTTGTATTAACACAAGGCTACGGCCAGCTCTTCTATACCGCGATGAAGTTTGCCAACATGCGACTAGTTTGCTACTGAAACGATTACATTTGACATATTTACTCAGCCTTAGCTAGATCCAAACGAAAACGTTCTTTTGAGCTTGGAATTCACTTGGGAAAACGAACGATAAGAACTTACGATACGGTTCTTTTCGGTTATAAGAAAACAAATGAATGTTCGACCTCATTCGCTTCAAAGAATTTTTCACAGGAGTGTTAGTATCGTCCGAAAGCTTGTATCACTACCTAGAGCCGTCCGTACATGGTCGCTTTTCGAAAAGATACTTCTCTAACGCTGTAACCTTCAAAATAGTATTATCTTTCACATCACCCTGCGATTCAAAAATTATATCATTGGAAGCACGAAAAGAGCATGAACGTAAAGAGGCATCCTTTTAGTACTATAATCAGGCGTTTATTCTGGGGTTTCGAAAATCGCTCCTTCAATTGATTAACAAGAATCGCTTTTTCCTATGCCCGCGGAAGGTCCAATCGATCAACCGGCATGTTACAACGGCCTATAAAACCATATTCGCCTGCGCCCCTTATCCCATAGAAAAGTCAAAATCCTCTTGCTCACGTATGTGAATTTGATATTGTTTTCCCTGCTACATTGCTGGGAACAGGTTTTCCAGAAAATAAGCGCGGCGCAGGATTCCTTGACTCCTACGCTATTGAATCATTACTAATAGTCTAAAGAGAGAGCTCTGTTTGGTGAATTTTGCGTGTGTGAGTCATGATTTTATTTTTGAACTACACAATGTTATAAAAGGGTTTTCTCGAAAACCGGTTAGGTACGGCTTTAGCCAAAGATTCAAGCTTTCAAATGATTACAACATTCCTATGAAAAATTCTTTCAAAGAGAGTAAGGCCAGATATTCCTTTGCCTTTAATAACCGAAAAGTAGCACGACACATCTCATTTAGACCAGTGGTTACGAAAGGAAAACAAAAAAGGGCTATCTGCAAGAAAATCATTACAGTGTAATATTAGTCTTTTGACTGACAGGATTGATGGGTGTAAAAACGATCCTCTTTTGGATACTAGCTCATTACCGTGAAACTCATTGCTTTTATCTAGAAGGTGAACTATCACGGCGATCAGCTGGGAGATTTTCATTATTCAATTGAATTATAAAGCTATGATCTCGTAAGTTGTATTTGTGCTAAGTAAGACTGATTTGGATGTTCACCAACTAACTGATTTCGCTAATGATTTTTTCTCATCATGAGGCGCCATTAAAACACTGAGGAATTGAGAGCCCTGAGATATGAGCAAAACCTGACGTTGAGGTGACTTTTGACCTGTACTTACTCTTTCTGTGAGCTCACAGTTAATTTTAGTACACCGTCAAGACCCTCGTTCTGATGATCTCTCAGCCGAAGTTCAATTCCGTTTGGGTAGCTGTAAGCAGTCACCTCTGTACGGGATTGATCTAGGTGCGCAAATCGACAAAACTTAAGTTAAGCCAAAGTCGTGGGAGACCACATTTTTAACTTCATTTTACTGCTTAATCTTTATTTTGGAGGTAATACAGTGAAATGATAGTGCGACGAGGGTGCTGAGCCACACATCTTACCTTACCTTTGAACTAAAGATTAGGCAGTAGATGGAGTTGAAAATCAACATGAAGCTCCAGATAAGGAAAAATCTACAGGTTTACAGGTGTCAATGTAAAAAAGTCAAACAATATGATCATCCTCAGCTACGAGATTTCCAACTATTTTATGTTGCCAAATGTCACCGTTTGAGCCGAAAATTTCGTCGTCCATCAATACAGCAGCTTACAATTCTTGGAAATTTTTGAAAAAAGAATGATCATTGTGATCGAGAATAGTCGAAATAACGCAAGAATGATTGATAAATAAACTCATCCTTAGAAAGTTCAGCTTTTTCTTTGGGTTCATTATATTATCGACACAGAAATACTGAAAGTATTTGATAACATCTGCAGCCCCATCGATCCGCCTTAATGAAATAAAAATGGTGAGCCGTTGTCATACCGCTTCATCCCGCCGACAATTTTGGATGTTCAGCATTCATCCAGCTCGAAACCACCGCCTTAAAGGCGATAATTTGTCGACAATCATCTCCCACAATCCGAGTAGCCGTTAGTTAGACCAGTGCATCATAAATTGTCGCTGTTGCTAGCGGAAAATTGGTAGTCAGTTCTTGGCACCGAATAATCAGTTGTTCGAAATAGAATGCTCGACATATTACGTTTTTTGCAACGCGGGACCTTTATTAATGCTCTTACAGAGCAAACTCTTGAGAGTAGATAAGTCGTTCACAGCATTACTAACACCATAGTATTAATGTAGAGTGGTAAGATGAAAGTGCGGGACACTGTGACACAGATTGAGTTAACACCAACTGGATGGCACGCAGCTGTTTTTTCATCGTTCTGTTAAAGGCCGGTTCAAGCGAAAAAAATAGAGTTCATATTCAGATGAATATTCTACAAAGTTTTCCGGAAAATACACTTCGGAAGCCATGTATTCATGCGAACGCAAATGAAAGAGGTCGTTTCATACTTCTCTTTTCTTACTGATACTATAGTAAGCGGAAAGATTTTGAATGAAGTACATAGAGGCTCTGAAAAAGTCTGAACTACAAGAAAGTGGATGTGGAAGCGGCTGATTAGATTCCTGAAACAATGAGAATTTTACGCAAGGTTTAGCTGAACTAAGTGCAATCAGGAGTCACCAATAATTAGCACAGGAGATTTACGAAACTGTGTAAATAGCGACTATTAGAATGAACTGGTGTAAGCGCAGTCCACAATTTATGCGACAATGATGAAGCTCCTGGCGATGGTTATTCCGTGAAGGATACGCGACGAATTTGATTCCGTCAAGCTTCGTAGAGGTGATTGAATGCATATTAGGTCTGTATGATGTCTCGTAAGACCTACCAATCTGTCAAGCTAGCTTTTTTATTCACATTCACCCTGATAAGTCTAATTCCTACATATCGATGGAGAAATAATAGAGAGAATAGTCGGGTAAGCTGAAATGTGAGATTGAACCAGCATTCGAGAGTGAATTGAGGCACCTTTACATTTGCTGAACATACAACATAAGCGCGATGTTCGAAAAGTCACTCCAAAGATTTACAGTAACCAAATTCTCAAAATATTAACCCTATATGGACAGCCACTTACAACTTGTAAATTTGCACTTATAGAAAAGAAAAACTTTTCCGTATCTTCCTGTGTAAATTTTTTTCAAAATGACATTATTGTTAGCATATGTAACAATACTCTTCAATCGAGATCTTGAGATGTCGCCCAAAATTTGATGCAGTTTGGTAGAATGTTTTAGGAATTTCAAAACATTACTATAGCAACTTTAGTGGCATAGGTATATTTTGGTGTATTCCCGCACGCCTCATCATTACCACTTACCTTTCAATAATCCCTACAACTAATGGTTGCAATGTCGAAGGAGCATCAATCTTCGTAGAGTGAAAAATCACTTAGACTAGTGCTTTTTCAGAGTTAATGATTGTCTATTACATGGCTTACGGATGTTACGGAGCATATGCAACAATACCTTTCAATTGATGAGGTGAGCGAAAACGAAACTCACTTATACCACAAGAGATTCCTTCACCAGAGCTCTGAAAGACTTCAAAGATTTTATCAAATTATTTTATCAAAGCATCTTCTTAATGTTAAAGACAAGAATGGACTCCTTTCTGAGGAATGCCGCCAAAATTGGAATGAATACATTGTAAGAAATACAACTTTCTACAAACGTGTAATTTTTACTCAAGTGGATTCTGTTTCCTTATCTCAAATAACTCTTAGTCTGATATTTTTTGATATTCCTTACCGCTCTTTTTCGTAGAGTTGAGCATAAAATTTTGGCAAATTTTTGAGAGTTTCGTTTTTTGCGCACATCAACAAGAAGCCTTTAAACTTGTCTTTGGTATTCCCAGTCGTATTTTTATCACTATCAGTACTTAATAAATTCAATATCAATATAACGTTTAAACAATCAATAAAAAAGACACAAAGATGTCAAAAAATGAAACTTCTAAAATTTCCTTAACTTTTTGTTTGATACCTGCTTCTACAAAACTTCTATTTGATACTTGCCGAGCACTGTATTGTGAATTCCATATGAGCAATTATGGCAGAAAAGAAATTGCCGAGTAGTTCTCTGTGACTTTTAGTGCCTAAACAAAGGACTTCTATTTTACTATACTGGCGATATTCCACAAATTTCCTCCTTATATTATCATCAAGCTACTTCAGGGTTAATTTTAAAACTTCTTTTACACTACACTTTTGTATCGCGCGGCTTCCAGCACAACTAACAGTCGATTCGTCTCCTCGCTGCATCCTCCACGAAGGTCTTGGAACATTTTGCATCACATTTCGATGTCTGCTTGAGGTTTCGCCTTTGTTATGATTGGCATAGACCGCTGATGAAGCAAATATCCTCAAATTTGTTCCGTATGACTTTCATTGATTGATTGTAGGAAAGTGTTGGGGGAGAGAGTTAAACCAGGACACTGCTTCCTGATAGCCTACATCACTAAAGCATTTGGCCAACGCACATTCATCCTTTCCCCCTATTCTAAGTATTACAAGTATTTTTTATACTCTATATTACGAACGAGGGGCGCATGCGGCGCAGTGGTTAGAGGTGCTCTGCGTCGCCCACTATGTCAATGGTTCGATCTCGCCTCATGGCTCACCAAGCCATCCGTCCTCCCGGGATCGGTAAATTGGTACCAGACTTTTTACTTAGACTTGCCTGGGAGGATAAGCAGCACTGACTCGGTTTAGCGGGAGGCCACTGCAAGTCATTGTAAAGGCCAGATACTCACAGATGTATTCAATCACCTCAAACGAAGTTAAAAATTGGAGTCGAATGCACGGCGCATCCCTCAAGGATTGATCAACGTCGGGAGCTTTATCCTTTTAGCCTTTATATTACAAACGACCATTCTCTTTGAGCAAAAATGGCACGAGGTTGTTAATTCCTCCCTTCATATTTTAAGGCTAACGATTCAGAGATTTCGTCTTTGTTAGGGCCTAAACGTAATATATTATATTCTGTCGATTCGGTAATAGAGCGCCTTACCTTAGAATCATTTTCTAGTCGGAGTAAGGTTCACTATTTCATACTGTGTCACAACACATCGGTGACCTTTCCCACTTGAGTGTTTTAGCAAAGGGTTTCCATATAATAACGAAACTATTGAACTGAATTTACTTCAGATTTTTACTACTTGTGTGAACCATTAACCGAATGACTAGGTATGGTATGATATAGTTCGTTCAGGCTCTAGTGAGGCGAAATCAACATAACGTCAGTTATCGGTCTGCAGGAAAGATAAACTTCCTGCAAGTTTCACTCAAACAATAGGACAGTTCGTAATACATTTTTCTTGGCTCATGCCAAAGTTAACAGAATATCAGCCTTCTGAATTTCCATCATATTTTGCAGATCGATAGTCAGGTAAAAGACGCAAGAACTATTCATGCCGACCGTTGATTCACTCAAAAAACGTAGCGAAATCCAAGAAATAGACGTATTTTCAGAAGCTTTTCCCTTGCTTTTGAGTTGATAACAAGCTCTTGAGCTTTTTTCAGTGAATTTACTGTTCTGTGAATCTCGTCAAACCACGAAACGAAACAACGCTTAATGATGTTGCAGAAGTAATTAGACAACATTAGTTGTATGTAGGTATACTCGAATCTCTGAGGGGCATAAGAATATTTTGAAGCAGATTTTGGAATCATTTCAAGCTAATTATTCACTTGGAAGGAACGCAGCCTAATCAGTGATTGTTGACTGAGTTGTTTTGGCACTGTGATTGCGAAGATCCTTGAAGAACGGGTTTGATTATCATTGTCACATTATTCGTGTGACTCTAAGGTATCATCGTGAAACTCTGCAAACAGAATGGCGGCGGGTAACATTACCATAAGGAGAAGTCTTGTAACCGGATCTTTTTCTTTATGGAGATCGAAGCATTCTCGGCACGGCTCAACGGTAACCCACCGATTCCTTGCTAGTAATTAAGACAGGTATTAGAATTTCAACCAATCGGCTCAGTAGAGATTTCCTTCATGACAAAGTTGGTATAATCAAATGAATCACAACACATATTCTTGGTTTTTTTTTTCTTGCTAAGTTTCCCAATTATGACTGAGAAGTGTTATAAGACCACTTTTGATATTTTTCTTGAGAAAAGCCTCTAGTTCTTTACCATTTAAAGTGAGAATTTTTCCTGGAACATCTGACTCATTCCAAGGTTCAACGTACGATCTGCTTTACTTTTGTATTTGGAGTCTCAAGATTAACTCCAAATAAAGAAGTAAAACGAGAAATCTTCACTCGAAATCGCTTTTTAATATTTCAATTATTTTATTTTTCATTTTTTCTTGAGTAAAATCACAGAACCTGTTCATCGCATATATTGCGTAGGATCATCATCGTTTACTGAAGCTTTTGCATTTTTAACTAGAGAAAAAATCCTAGTGAATTCATGATCTCTCAAAAATGAAGGTACGTCATCGCCTATGATAATCCTTCTGTGTTATAAGTTTTATGAAATAGAACAGTGAAGAATTTAAAAAAATTCCAAGATAAACAAACTGACTACTCAAAGTTTACAACTGACTCAGTGATACATTACGATTTGTAGCTCCTACTTATCATGCATGTAATGGGTTTTCTTTTCCCTTTTCCATACTTCTACTGCATTGATCAGATGTTAATTTCTTCCCACTAAAACATAGAAATTACAATGATCGAGGTGTTTGACAGGTAATGCGAACGCACTGAGATAGTACTAATACGTGAATTCTTCAAAGATTACTAAGGTTATGAAAATTCACAAAACCAATCATAATTATTCTTATAATTTGATGTCAACATAAAGATCTACGCACTTTCCGCCCGTTATCATAAATATTATAATACCAAAACATGCAATATCATTCCTAAATTCAAAGCAAATCCATAATTGAGATGTGGATCACATGTTCTAGATTACCTTAAAAATGTTATTCATGACAAAGAACACGTTGAAAAGCTGCCTCAGAATTGTTTTTGAGCCATGCATGTGGTTTGTTGAGGGCCGCACAAGCGTGGACGCTAGTTCGACACCGCGAATTAACTTCTAATCTTCGGAATAATTTCGATCTTTGGAACTGCAGACTTCTCATATCCGCTACATGACCAAAATTAAGACAACTACGGTGCACCTGATTTCGTCCATGAATGAACAGCTACAATTTCAGCCTGGTTCATGACTTCTTCCCATACTCATTTCTCAATATTCCCAGCCTTGAGTGTGGGTAGCGTAGTGGTTGTAGTCTTCTGCGACACCAGCGTAGCCCTTGTTCGGAGCCGCGAATCCGGAAATCCAACTCTGTTTCATTGAAGTCGGCAAATTAGTACCAGAATCATATGAATTGATAAAAAAACTAACAGTATAGATCGCTAGGCTGAACCAAGTCGTTGCACTGGCTGGCTATCTATTCACTCAGCTCAATGATGCCTACAAATGAAGTCCGATGAATTGCACATTCCCGAGAGACAGATCAACGCCAAACGCCTTTTTTTTCGCAGTTCCGACATTTTCGTCAACTTTCGCTGAACCCTAAAGTAGTTCAGTAAAGAGGTGGACGACATGATGACTCGACTCGACTCCGCCCTTGGTCTCCTCACTACCGGGCCGGCGGCGCTCTTCACACAATCAAATCGCACTCGCCCGGCTAGCCGGTATCGTGTCCGTCCGTCTTTCGTGATGGTCTTCTAGACCTTCACCGTCATCAATGCATTCATTATTGATGCTCTTATCGTTGCTATTGCTGTTCATCATCAATAAAATATACGGACTGATTTGCCTAACATGTGTTCAATCACCAAGTACTAGTCAATTGGACAATTTTCGAGTCTCTACACGATTATCAGCTCCTACATGTCCTATGGAGCCTATACGATGTGATCGTGATCAAGATGTTTGTGTACGAATCACTATGCATATTGGTAAGCACTATTAAATCTCAATTATGTGCACTTTTCCAGTACTTGGTAAATTTTCACAAAGTCGAATTAAGTTATTGTTAGTCTTGAAAATCAACTTTCATTTTTCAGCATTTCATTGTCTACTTTCTCATTTTATAATCAGTCTTATGAATTTATACTAAAGAAAAAAATGACGCAATTCCTCGTACATTTTTTTGCCTTTTCTAATTACTAACTCGAAAATTCTCTCTCGTAATCATAGTTCCACATTTACGACTCTGTGTTTTACAACCGTAGCGTGTATAGCGTTTATTTCTTAAGCATCCATACTAGTATATACAAGAATTCTAAGGGAAATAATTCCATCGGAGACTTTCTTCGGTAATAAATAAAGCCATAGCACTTAGATTGTTTTTGTAATGGCGAAATCTTAAGTGCTCATATAAATCAAGATTTTTATTACGCTCGAAAACGAAAACCACTACACTTTATTGAGGCAAGTATTGTTTCAATGTCAACAGGCATCGAATAAGACGATCCTTTTCTTTTCTGCTGATGACGAATAGACTACGCTTAAGAGGTTCACGACCATCAGAAACGTCTTTGAAGTTCATTCGTTTCCACCAGTTCTGAAATCTATACTCTTTGAGAACTTTAGGTATTAGGATTTTGAAAAAATAGAGCTAGGGGTAAATACCTTTCAAACTTTCATAACAATATACATTGACCTAGATATATGAAGTACTGAAGATACGATCTTGGAACTTCAAAAACTTATCTAAGCTCGCAGTGAATAATAATTACTCGACTAAGCACCATTAGAATCTACAAATGTTTGTCTTTTAGACGCAAAAAAGAGATGTTCGCCGAGATGTTTCGTTTTGTTACAGTAATGATCTATGTTGACTAACAAAATGATAAATCAAAGACACGACTTCGTCTATAAGGACATAGTGGTGTCTTAGATCTCAATGTTGAGGCATTTGTAGCACTTGCACAAAGTTTCCAGATTTCCTCAATATGAAAGAAGCCAGAACAAAAATGTTTCAAAGAATATGATCGGAAATATGGAAATGCGCAACAAAAAGGACTCTTCATGTTTTTTTTACAATCCTGACTTCATTTCTATTAATTGTGCCTCCTGCAACAGTTCGAATCCTTAGAATGCTTCAAATACTCGCATCTATTACCAAAAAGTCGTCGATGGTTACTGAAAAACTATGACCTTAGTAGATTTCTTAGTAAGCTGTTTTGTTCAAATGCGTATGGGTATTACAAAACACAGAAAATCGTGATGGAACCCAAGTTATTGATAAAACAAATATAGTTTCTAAAGAGTCGCGCCTCCTACCACGTTTCTCACTTGATAATTTTTGAAATGACATTGCTATTGTCTAAATATCAGCGGATATATGCGTTCTATGAGAAGCTTGACTGCACTACACACAAACATGACACCTAATCAATCGCGTGCAAATCATTGGTGTAAAAAGTCGACTCGAGAGTTCAGCTCTTCAAATCCAACCGCATGTAGTTGGAAGGCACCAGCAACATATGTTCCGTTCAAGAAAAGTGATGAAACATATAAGACAGGAGATCAGCTAAAAGCTTGTTGTTAGAATAGCGATTAATTGCTTCAGCACGTCTAGACTACTTGACAGCATGGGACATCAAAAACTTATGATCTTGAAAAAAAGATTCTCTCGCCAACTAATCCCAAAATATTCTGTAAGAACTCGATAACGAAGAGCTTCGACTACTCCGTCACCACTGGTCACATCTTAGAAAAATTTGAATACATAAACAGTCATCCCTACTTTATAAGTGTAACAGACCCCTTTTAGAAGAACGTTGTAATAGCTGATCAGAGTATGATGCATTACTCTCATACAAATTAGTCACTATACGCATTAAGAGCATGTTAATTATCATTATTTTTAGAGAAATAGGTTATATGAGAACTCTACTTTAGATGGAGGTCTTCAGTGCGCTCACAAATCATTCCCACATTTCTTCGCAAATGAATAATAGATTTACAGAAAAATTTACAGTACTTCTAAAAAGAATTCGTCTCCGTTCGAAATCTTAGTCGCGTCTTTTCAGTGCCGTGAGTAATTTATGCCGGAACCGCTAAGAGTTATTTAGAATGCGGACCTCCAGTGACAAAGGAAAAAAAGAAGTTTGTCAATAATGTACTAATTCGCGAAAGCCAGATTCCAGTCGCGCTTGCAAAAGATGAAAGCATTGGGAAAAAATGGTAACAAAACAAAGGTTTAAAAACCCAAAATTGATGCAAAACATGGAAAACTTTCGTAGATATAGCAGCCAGGAAAAAACTGTTTCCTCCCAAAAACAAGTCTGCCCATTATTAATCAAAAATCCCGGTCACTAAAAGAGTCCTCCGCTTAAAACTATGCTTATTTTTTGTAAAAGTAATCAAAGAATGCTATTCTTACTTGGAGCACTACTACTATGGCTGCGTATGACAGGGCTAATCACGTTATTCGTTTTTTCCCTACTCTAAACTGGAATCGTTAAAAAGGGGCATCTTGACTTGAATCGAAGAGTAGGGACTATGGCCTTGAGTTACATAAGGCTCAACTCACTTTGAGCATGTTCAACATAGTTGGGAGCATACTCACGCTTTCTTAGATAAACAAGTTTTCGAGCGTTGAACGACAACAAGGCCGAAACGAGACATCCGCATATGACATAAACAAGTCAGAGTAACGATAAAGTAGTCACACCAATGAAAGCTATCGAGATGGTCATGCTACGTGGAAAAAATTGCTCCTATAGTAATTAGATTAGACAGATCGGCTACAACTTGTAATAAACTATACTAATAAACACGGGTAATTTGATTAATGTAAGCCTTCGAACGGCATTAGGTTCAACAATCTAATATTCCGCATTTAATTTATATTCACCCAATGTCATGCATACTATTGTTGTTTTACTTACACAAACTACTTCAAGAGAAAAGGTTTTTTTTCATACGTCGAATCATCACGTCACTTTCGGCTAAACTTAGCCGGAAAACGTCTTTTATCCAGGGCTGCTTCTGAATCAAAATCATCACTTTCTGATTACATAAGCCATAATGCACAAATATAGCTTTTTAAACTGTTGTAATAAGCACTACATGTTCCAAGCTCCTTCCATTCCCTTGACAAACTAGTGAAGAAACGGAAAATATCAAAACATTTCCCATGATTTCCGTTGCTGATTGCAAGTCAACACATGAGTGAACTTTCAAAAACCAATTGAAAAATGAAGGGAATGTGCATGATGCATTTGTAAAAAATCAACACCCACTACGCTAAACTTGACTTGGTTCTAAAAAACCCACAAAATTCAATCATGAGCTTGAAGTTGAAAATAAATCAGTTTTCACTTCCAGACTAACACAAACCTATAATTTTTCTGAGTGACATAAAGTAATCGTAATGTTACTATTAATCTGTGACACTCCAAAGTAACGTAGATTTACAGCTTTATTTACAAATTATTACAGGTGGTGGCGAGTACTGGATGGGTACCGGTTGCGACCGCCGAATGAACTTCCAACATCTTTCCTGTCAGAACGTTCGCACCATGTCACGAAGCATACAACTAGGTTTAGTAGTGTTTCCGTATAATTAGAAACCTTTGACGAGGCCGTGAACAAACGTGATCACCAAAAAAATTGTCATTGATTTCTACAAATTCTCAGTTTAGGCTATGTCCAGGAACGACACGTTATGCAACGTGTATGCGTGTGTACACGCGATTTATGTAACGCAGCCAAAAGCTACAATTTCATCGCCACCTTCCTAACCACAGTGATCGCATTGTATCTACTACTACGGTAACAGTGACCACTGTAAGTTCACTACTGCTTATCATCTCAAGATATTTCACGGGTTGGAGAGAATTTGTTGAAAACATGCACTGCAACGAAACGTCGTTTTTCATCATCGCCATTATATGATTCGATAGAGGGGTTACAATATCATGTACTCAAAAAGATAAATGATCTAAATGAGGGATGTGGGCCACTGACGAGGAGGGCGAGACCTCCGAAACCCGCGTGTGTGGCTCTGGCATACCAAACCTCGGGTAGGGCTTTAAATATTCTTAAAAATTATATTGAAGGTTTATTGCGAGGTTTCAAAAAACAGGCGATAGCTTGGATAAATGATTTTGTCGATTTAGCAATGATGAAAAACTAGAAGCACCTTTATTACTGGTTTAATCGGTTGTGTGAATATATCTGCTGCCGCAATCTCTTGTTCCTCTTCTGCAAATATTCGTGCTGTGTGTCCGAGTGTCACTCGTTTGATGTCTTCTCGCTCAAGATCTTCTTTTTCTCGTTCCTTTTTCCATGCCTCATGTAGGGCTGACTCCTCGATTGATACCGTCTTCAGTACTAGCTGAAATCATCACTGAAGCAGCGACAACCACTTATATTGAACAATCGGGTAAAAATTAAGCACATTAAAACCACACCTTATTTCCTTTACCTCTCGCCATGAGTGATACTTTCATAGATTTTGAATCATCTGGCAACGAAGTCACATTGGATCCTGCAGGGGAGTCTTCTAAAAAACAGAATCATCGTTCTTTGGCAGATATGGTTCTTTAAAGTTGCAAAACACTTAAAGGAACAAATAAATAAGCTACAATCAACCTATGTACTAACAAAAATGATTGAAATTGGCGGCAATCATCAATCACCAAAGGTTGCGCCATACAGTTCAGTTTGACTTTGTTGAGCGTCGTTAGAGGTGACCAATGCATAACTGGCCTTAAAAATGATTCGCAATGGACCACTGATTTATCAAGTCAGTGCTGCTGTCCTCCGCAGCATGTGTGATACTAATTTGCGGACCCAGAAGATATGGGAGGCTTGGTGACCCTTGGGCCCAGAATCGAACCAACAACCATGTATATGTTGCAGGGCAACTCATTTCCTACGCCACACGCAACCCCTTTGCTCAAGCAAGGTGCAGTAACTGCTCATTAGAATCACGCAGTCGAGCAGTATTAACCTAATGAATACTAAAAATACACTCTATTCATGCATACTTCATATACCCATCTATCGCACTCTAAACCTAAATCATTGATCATTTTCGGTATTAATCAGAGCACGTTAGCTGGCTAACGTGGAAATCACATACGTTTCCCGCAAATCTACTAAAGTTGTTAACCGGTGATTTGTTTCGTAATTGATAGATGTCCACTAATTTTATTAATGTATAGATAATACCAATAAGGTACACTTAGTATCGTTTAGCCAAATTAGGGACTGAACAAAGTCTGCGGAAATCAAATTCTCCAATCCTTTTATAATGGCTGGTTCGATCCAGCTCTCTATGCCAACAAAGTTTCTCAACTCTTTGCGGTCGGGAAATCGCTACAACTCCTATCTTGAACGATAGGGCACACAAACAATTAAGCGTTCGTGAATTATTTGTATTGGCCATATATGCATTCATTTATCTATAAGATGGCTATCGCAAAGGGAACGCATTTTTCCATTTGACATAACGATACAAAAAAGCGAACGAGGAGTTTCGCAGTATTTCCTCAAGCATGGAGTGAATGCACTTCCATTAAGAACAGCTTCGCCACATCTAATGCTAGATACGTGTTCACCTGGTACATCGGTGACTTCCCACATGCTCTGTATGCAGTTCCCTTATGGATTCTGCGAAATTTCGTTACGGAAATCGATGAGCGATTCATAATTCAAACATGAATTTTGCGTGCACATTACCCGAAAAAACTCAATAAGCTACTTCAACGAGGAGAACTAGTGCACTAGGCCTGAAAAATTCGTCCGTTACCAACGCCCTGAGCACGTCGGGCAGGACTACCGAGTTAAAGTGTTCAAACTATAAACCCCAGCCTCTTCTATAACTCGAAGAAGTTATTGACTGCTAAAAAAAGCCTAAAAGTTATTTTGCTGCTCAAAAAGTGTCACTGACCTAAAACCTAGAAACCTAAGACGTGCGTAAAAGTTTTCAGTGAAACTTTAGTACTCCTGAGTAATTCTGACTATGTGATTTTTCTTTGATGAGCCATTTAAAGTAATATAAGAAGTATAAACACATAAAATTGAGGATATTTGGATCAAACTTTTCCAGAGCTGGGCTAATTTTATGTAAATTTTTCCACATTCCAATAAAGATTTTTTTAAAAAAAAGTGTTATGAGCAATTTAATGAGAGAACGATTCCCTGTAACTTTTTGAAAAATCCGATATACAAGCGCCTGAGGCCTAATGGAATGCACATCAGCATTTTCTCGTCTTTCCTTGAAAGTATCCCTATGCGGTTCGTGGTTATAAACTCATAAATTATCATGACCAATATGTTCGCCAATAGCCAGTCATTGATAAAATTATGATTATCTCATCACATGCTCAATAGAATGAACGTCGCACATCACAGGTGCATTACACCGGACAATTCAACGGGTGATGAACACACGTCAACCAACATGTCACCGCATAGCAAATGTTTGATGCGCCTACGATCAAAGAAGACCACATAAGCAGCATGTAACACTAAATCGCCTAGCACTGTATAGTAGAAGGACGGAATGACCACATCCTTTTCTTACCGGCATGCAAATGTAGCGAAATTCATTTGAAAACAATGCCACATTGATGAATAATGTTCTCGCAGGACATCTACTCTAGATGATTGTCAAAAAACAGTAAAAATCACCTTTTATTTCCAGTAGTTTTGTGAATAATGTACTGATTAATAACTGTTTCTAGTTAGTTCACCATTATACTAATCCACCAAATATACATCCTAACTGGTTTCTTCTCACTATCAGAAAATCTCCGTTATTCTCCGTAGTTGTGTGTCTTTCATTTTACCACCTAGCTCAAAAATCGACTATAAAAATCTCTCTAATGGACGGACCATAGGAGCATATATTCTTTCCAAACGGCGTGCTCACGCGTACTGCTGAATTTACGACGACGGCGAAAATGTTTCTCGAACAAATTCAATCAGCTACCTTATCAGTAGGCAGCTGCTCATCATCGGCGAAAGCTGTGGGGTGTTGCGCGACACTACACGCCGCCGCCTTTTCTTTCCAATATCCCCTAATAGAATCTGCACGCGCGTCAAGTTTCGGAATTTCTCACAAAAAGTTCTCGTCTTGAAGTCCGACACTCACCAAAACAGATTTGTCTTTGAGATCGATTTCGAACTGCTGCGGGAACCGTCATATCCACTGAGGGATTCATTGCCTGCTGAGGTGCAATCTGCAAATGCACGGAATGACATTAGAAGCAATACTGAATGTCCTTTCCTAACTTGTTCATTTCCTGTAATTTAATATATCCTTATAGTTTAAAAACAGCATGATCGATGATAGTGAAAAATTTTTGTCTAACTAAAGCATAGCAGAAGTTGAGAACTAGACGGATCTATGGAAGAGGTTTCCTAAACCAAGAAGCACTGTTCCAAAGGCATAATGATTCCCGAAAAATGAAATGAAATCCAATTCCTCATAATCATTAATGCCAGTCGGTAGTAACGAACATCAAGGATGCATCCACGAGTATCGCTGTGTCTTTCTAGATGACATTTCATTTTGTTATTTGAAGTGAGGCTTGAAAAGGAAACAACGATTTATAGGATACAGAAAACTAGAACTTTATCGCAACAGAACGAATAACTTCTATTTTGTTATTATTTGACGAAATTCACTAGAGCTCGGTTACGTTTGCTTGAGAATGAGAACATATAAAACTCTGCTATCTAATGAAAGAGTTAAGCAGATGGTTGTATTCAATCACCTCTAGCGTGGCACAACTGCTTTATGGATATTACTCGCTCGATAGGAACGAAGAACATAACGTCCAACTTGAAACCCTTTTATTTGAACGCTTTGTTTGGCAACGCGTTATCAAGATGACCACGTTGAGACTTACCGTTGGACGATGGTTTTGATTCAAACATGTCTGGATGCAAACAACTTGTAAGTAAACCACATTACACGGTATTATATAACTATGATAGCATGCGTACAGAACGGATAAATTGATGTTCTGAAGCAAGCAGGCAGTCCATCCGCTCCATATGTGACACCAAATACACTACAGTCATCCTTGGTTTGCATAACCTCTGTCCATTATTTGGAGATGTACCATATATCTCCGCCACTAATGGGCACGAAATTTTGCAGATGAGGAAGATTGGTGGCTAAGAGTTTTTCATATCCCAAATGCCTACCCTTTCAGCTTTTTTCGACTACGAATGCCCTAGCATCCAAAAGCTAGCTATCCATTTGAGTGTTTCCTATGAGTTACGAAGCAAATGAACCATTTGGAAAGGAAATTGAGTAATTAGTATTATCAACCGCAATCCATCACCTAAATGTCCATCGAAACTCAAACTACTCGGCGTATATCAAGAGCTATTACAATGACCGCACAAATTACAAAGTATAATGGAAGAAAACTTGTGGTTTGAATGCCATTCTGATATCTTTTCAGATAAAATGAGTTGTGAGGAGCGAGCACACTCTGACAAACAACTACTACTCATAAGTTTCGATTGAATTGATTTTTTTTTCAATTAGGAGATCAGCCCCTGTTACTCAGGACATTCTAGAATTGGTAATAGAACGTAATACTCGGCAACACACTGCTCAAATAGCTCATTACTGATGAACTCTCATACTGAAATGTTTTGGAGAAAGGTTGGGTAGACGAACTATGTAATCAAAACAGTAGGATGGAAGGGCAAAAAAAATTCACTCATAGAACAAGCGATTTTCATTTCAAAAAACACCGCTTTGTCTATGTGGCCTTTAATGTGGCAAGAAATAGGAGAACTCTGTATATCAGTAGCACAACCGATTTGTAACTATAGATATTTCAATTGAAAGCGTAGATTAGAACAAAAAAGGAGAATTCTTTTAGAAAACCAACCTTCACTTGCTCAGCTAACATTCTATCTAGTTGACGCATGAAATCCTCATCTTCTGGTTGTATTGTTGGCTTCTCCACATGTACACAAACTTTCTCTTCAGCATCATCTTCAGTTTAAAATAGCTGCTGATCGCTCACTATCACTACCACATTCTCTGAAAACTCAGATACAAGACGTTCCCGTGTTTTAATTCTAACATATTGTGAATTTTGATACTAGCTCGTAACAGACTCATTTTATTCTCTGAAAGTAGTTACAGAGGGCAAGGTATTGCGATGATTAGTGATGCAATATACTAGGAAGCATGGTGATGAGTAAGACACCAGTTTGACCCCCTCAAACACTCCCTAGCAATTAATGAACTGGAATCGCGTTACCTCAGCTAACTTTGAAATTCTAAAGAAAATCGTATTGAATAGCGCAATACAATATCGATATAGATGACGTAATTCTCAAGCAGCAGCCGAAGCGACACATGAGATATTTGAAGACCTGTATAGAGCATGAATGCAAAGGAACGAATGTTGAATGTGTAGAAGTCGATAAGCAAATTGTGATGACAGATTGTGCAGAAATGAAAAATATCTTCATCATTTAAGAAAAACACAAGATCATCGTTTCGAAATTATCGACAACAAGGTTTCGTTCCATGATCTGAATAAAACCCAAACTAGTAGTCCACCGATTTCTAGCTTTTTATTTACTGCGCTATTTTTTAGTAGCAGGGTATGCTCTGAATATAATCACGAGAGTGCAGTGATAAGAGCAACTTCGAACTGGCGTTGTTCGTTTTCCAAAGGTTCACTACCTTCTCCACTACACAATCGAGGCTCTCATTCTGCCTTCCTCTAAGATAAATCAATTGAAACACGACTGAGAGAAAGGCGAGGCCTCCGATCTTGTGATTATGCTCTTTAGCTTCTTTAACACCCTGAATTTGATTTCTACCTAATTACACTAAAAATTACAGGAATATATCCTCAAATTTCCAAGTGGGAAATTTCTGAGGAAATAGATACTTCTTGAGACTTTTCTTCGAGTGAATGTCTAGATGCTTTGAATATTCTTACATGAAGAATTTTAGGCTTTCCTCTTTCCTGATCTCCGGAGTGCCATATCATTGTGCTCAAACTGTGATCTACGCCTGTGATACATAATCTTTCGCGATATTGGTATGCAATAAATATTAGCTCATTAACATAAAGCTACCAGATGACCAATGTGATCTTATAAAGTGCCCTCGACGATCTGAAGTGAGGCTGCCAAGACATTCATTAATTTTCAATGGTTAACGAGCCGGTAACTTCGGTTTCCTCAGAAGCTGGATGTCCTATTGTTATAGAGCGTTGTTCAATGGAGACTTCCTCTATTTTGGTTTTCTTTTTTTGAATTGAGATCTTCATTTGTTTGCTATCCGTATAAATCAACTCAGTTATTGAACAAATAGTCTCTGAGCTCACCAGAATATTTATGAACGAATGTTCGATCCTCTTCTTAGTATACTTCTATTTTACAGCTTTATTTTATCAAAAAGAAAAGAAGTTCAAGTGCAAATTCTTGACACATTAGCACTTGTACTTCTGAAATGAAGAACCCAGTGTAATAAGAAATGCGTCCTGAGAGCGTTCTAAAGCAAACAAATTTGAGTTCGGCCTCTTCCCTGCACCTTATTGAGTTTCAAATGACAAGACGAGGATGAGTGAGGAGGGAACCTATCACAAAATAGCGCTCGCAATGAGACAAGGGAGCGAAAATCAACTGCCTTCTATTTTGGCAGAAGAATTGAGGAGCGAAGCTCATAAAAATGCGCAAGGTAAGGAAACAGTCAATAAAATCCCGTTAGACTCCATAAATCTCTCACTATATAATTTGAAAACCTAACTTTAAGTATACAACGGAAAAAACTGAGCAAAAACGTGCATTGCATGGTCTGATGTTTTTACCTACATTTGACAATTGAGCGTTGAGACAGCAAATATTCCAAAAAACGGTTCTCATGTGTCAAACAATGAGCAGTTGATGAAGAATAGATGGAATTCAATTAATAAGCGCTCATAACGGTACTCATGCACTTTTTTAGTACTGAAATAAGTTCAAATAGATGAACTCATGAGCCAAATCGAACTCATTTCCTCTTTGAGTATCGACGTAGATGAAACTAAAATGAACAAAGAAAGAATACTTGAAAACAAGGAGCCCTAAAATATTTCCATGTTGCACAAACAATTTGGGACCATCTGTCATCAGAGAAGATCCTCTAGCAATCACCCATCCTAAGGCTAATCATCGTTTCTCATGTCACGACAAACTCGATGTCATCTGCTATTGATTTTGATAAAACAGAGCACCTAACTTTTAAGAACACTTGCACGGTAGATTCATCTCAGTCTAGTTTACCAGTTATTAGAACCAAGCAATGAAAAGATTTCCCAAATAGATTACAGTTTTTGACGAGGAAGTACTCGCTCTATCAAAACTGTGGAAATTACACCATCATTTGAACAAAGGTTTTTCCCATCAACTTAGAAAAATGTTCACCATGGAGAAGACTGATCAGGGAAAACACGGCTAAATTTCCATGTGGAGCACCAACCACACCGGTGTTGACCGAAATTTGATTTGATCAACCCTTAGAAGAAAAACTTTGACTATGACATGCAGGATAAAAGGAAACACAAGGACGTGTTTGAAGCAACAGGATACACGATAGGTGAAGAGGTCACCTTGTCGCTGTCTTCAAATATACCATTAATGACCATGATTTAACCCAGTCAGTACCAAAGATGCCATAGCTGCGCGCAACGCGATTTTCATAACTCAGGATTTTTTCCTCCGTTTTAAAGAAATTTCTACGCCCCTCTTATTATTCTGATGCCCCTTGCTTTTCGATATGTCCTACCATCTTCTTGTGAATCAAAACGCTTACGTATGGCAAAAAAAAAACGCTCATATACTACACAATCATAAAGTTTCTGCGGCTGTAACTTGCTAGAGGCATGAATATTGTTGTTTTGCTTAAAATACCTTAATGAAAGTCTCCCCAATGATATTCTATTTTCCGTAACCCTAATGAGCTTCCAGAATCTTAACTTCACTATGGCAATTACCAATAAACCGCCTTGAACTACTCCACAAGCGGAACCTGATCATCCTCCCGTTGCTTTGGACGCACTAAAGAAGGTTTTTACAAAGAGCAAGCCCACTGCTAAGACACCATTTTCCAATATTACAAATGATCATCAAAAGTCCAGTGAAAAGTTAAGTAAAGACGAAAGCTGAGCATATAATGCACGCTGGGAGTGAAACATATTTTTACTTAGCTACTACAGCGCTATAGGAAAGCTTTAACAAACAAACCTTATGTTGAAATCGCCACTTCTCAATTTATCATACTACTGAAAGTATGATGAAAAATATGCATCCGAAAAAAAAACCACGGAAAGTCCAGCGTAGCGAAAATGGTACACGTGGTTCCCCAGAAGTTAAAAGAATAAAAACGATACGACTGCTTGAAGACGACGTTTTTATGATCAACATTTGATGATGAGCCTCAGTTGAAGTACCAGATAAGGTACTTATATGTTAGACGGCGAAAGTTTTTAAGGCGGTCTCATTTACTGGAAACGAACTTTTCATATGAATGTTAGTGATCATTCGGAAGCTCAAATCTTTAGCTACATTTCCACGTCGACGGTTTTTCAGAACACGCTTTCATAATGCTGTAGCACCTAAAGCAAGTTTTGTTTCTCCCTCGCCTGTGGTCTTCATTTTTACCATGAGTATAAATCGTTGGAAGCAAGAAAAGCATGTCGTATTGTAGAGAATTTTCCGTAGTTCGATATCATGAGTTTCTATCTAGAGTTTCTGTCGATGCGGTGAAAAATCCTCAAAGAATAACAATAACTGCCGCCGGTTCGACGCATAATGTGGCAAATTACTACCGAGCAGCGCTGTAGATCAGGCGATTACCTTGAAAACAAGTCATCGCTTTGACTTTCCTTCACATTTTACTCATCTGTAAACCTTTGCGAAGACTTCGTTTACCGGCCAACTCACGGAGAGGGAGGGCAGGGGCGGAGCGATCGATCGCATTAATAATATTGTTATTCAATTGGGGATTTTCTCACCGCATTGTTGAAAAGTTTAAATAAAACGTAGATTCTGATACTAAGATAAATTCTCCACACGCTAATATGCTTTTTGCTTCCAGCAAATTATACTCATGTTAAAAATCACGGAGAAAGGCGAGTGAGAAACAAAATTTGATTCTACATGCTACAGCGCTATAATAAGGTAATTTGAAAAATTGGCCATGTAAAGCTGTAGCCAGAAAAATAAGCTGCCGAATGACTACTGACACCTATGAAAAGTTTCTGTCCAACGAATGAGATTGGCTCAAAAATTTGTTGCCGTCTCACAACTACCCCGAATAAAATACAGCGAAGCCTACAATCAACAACCTCAAAATCTCGCGACATTGAACTCAGTCCAACTAGGTATAAGCGCCAGTCTCACAAGTGTTTTTTAACAAAGTTGAACTTATGCCTCATTCGCTTCTCAAAAGGTGGATGTGAAAAACTTTTGTTATTCTCGTCCACCCAACCGACGAAATCTCATGTCTACAATCTGCTTATCAAAATTATAGGCAAATCGATAATACTAAAACGACAAAGAAACGTACAAAACGTTCAGTAATCAAAGTAGGTTAAACCACCACAGAAGTCACAAAAGCCATGGAAGCACTAACGAGCTATAGACTAACGAGAAAACTTATCTGTTTAGCTGACGCGAGGTTGGTAAACTAGTCGTAGCAATTCAACTGACGTTTCGGCGATCCGCCTTCTTCAGATCCTGGGCGTATGTAGTATGTCTGTTTGAATGATTCGGAGAATCTTATTTATATGATGCCTAGGTCAGGTTAATAGATCAAACGAAGAACGGGCGCGAGATCTCACATGATTGTGACGCACTCGTCCTTCCGGTTCATTTCGGGTTTTGCGCGTTTATCCAAAATGCCTCAAGAGTTTTGCGCGTAGATGTTTTTGATTCCTGCGCTCTAATTGTGACAGTCACATCAAAATCCTTGTTGCTGCGTTTTTGTGCCCTATGTAAACCTAAAGGTTTGGTTTTATTTATTTTAGATTTACTATCTAGATAACTTTTATGCGGGTGAAAAGTGGTCTACCTTTTTCGCCTATATCTTCTTCACCGCATGTTTTACATGTTAATAAATAAATTGTTGCCCGATCTCATACAATCCCCCTCTTTTCCGTAGGACAGATCATACAGTTTTTGGTGTTGCACAATCGATCATGAAGTCTATTGCGGATCAGCTAATAGCGTAGGGTGGGAGGTGGGATTTCAATAACTACCAAGGAATTTTCAAGACCGCATCTTTCTAGGCACCTTTTAAACGCGCTACTAATTTCGTTTGATATAAATGGCAGTTTGAAGGGAACTTTATTCAAGCACGGAGCATTGTTCTTTCGGGACCTAATTCCACTTTTTTAATATTCCCAAGTAGCAGATGTTTTGTAGCCGTTGGAAATGGCAATTTTTCGTGCCAAGTCTAATGATTCATTCCTTTCCTCTTTTCCTGTGCACACACTTTTAGCCGTACGGAACATGTTTTTGAATTAGCAATTTTTTTCATGTGTGAAGGATGAGAGGAAAGGTGATTGACCAAAATGTTTTTGTTACTTCGTTTTCGATACCATTTTGTACTACAGCCACTATCCAAAAGCTTTACTTGGGTGTTTAAGAATGGAAGCCAGCCCCCATTTGGACTCTCTCGCGTAAATTCTATATGCTCTGACTGTCCGTTCAAGACTTCAAAGAACTTGTCCATTTCCTCTTGTATGGAACAGACAATAGATCGTCTATATACCGGCAGTAGAGCAAAAAACATCCACGGGCAAAACTCTTGAGGCATTTTGGATAAACGCCAAAAACCCCGAAATGAACCGGAAGGACGAGTGCGTCACCATCACGCGAGATCTCGCGCCCTTTCTTCGTTTGATCTTTTAACTTAACCTAGGTAGCATATAAATAAGATCCTCCAAATCATTCAGACAGACTAATACTACACACACGCCCAGGCTCTGAAGAAGGAGGATCGCCGAAAACGTCAGCCGAATTGCTACGACTAGTTTACCAACCTCGTGTCAGCTAATCATTATGTTTTTCTCAATTTTCATATATCAATTAGTTATGCCGAGGTTTATAGAAAGTCGAACTTTTGAATTATAGACTAACGGGTGATGACCACTCAAGTAAGCAATCGCCTTCGACAACGTAAAAAGATATTAATCGATCATCCACCGATTGTAAAACGTCGCAGACGCTAGTGGAAAAATGTCGGTTCATCAATTTTTTGAAACTAAGGCTAAGCGCGCTCTTGTGATTTTAATTGGTAAAAATCAATGAAGAAATACTTCAAAAAAATTGATAGGAAACCACAATTTTCCACAGAAGTCACGTCGCACTATAGATTCGTGAAAATGATAGGAGGCATCATCAAATATCAACACGCGTAATTGCCACTACGGTTTCGTCCCAGCCTGAAAATTGACGTCTGCGACAGTAGTGCAAACCACACATACTGCCAAGCAGCAGGTCGCAGTACGTGCATCGAAGAATGGTGGCGCATATCTCGCAGATTGATCATTCTCGAGAGCTCTATTCATTATCTTAAGTTATTTACAAGCGGTTATACCACCAGTAACACGACGTATTTCTTTTCATTAAGTCTTAGGCCTTAACGGTCGAGAAAAAAGGGCTAAGATTGCTGTTAGCTTGTGTTCACTACATTGCGGACGGTTAGTGTCGGTACTGAAGCTTCTATTTGAATCTAGTAAAGAAAATACTATACTCGTCCTCTTCGGCAATGTGATGCAATGTTCGATCCAAAACTTTCCTCTCGTCCTCCTCTTCTTCTTCTTCGTCTGCACTTCCACCAGCAAGAGCTAACTGGAATAAAGTGATACTAAGAAGAACAGCTTTTACGGAAAGCAACTTGAACACGCAAAAGGTAGTGAGAAATGGAAAATTAAGCACATAAAATAAATCTAACATATTTTTCCAGCCTAAAACTATACGAGACATATCATCGACTATTTTCCAACTTCGCAACAAACATAAAATATTATTGTCAAGAATGTTTGAAGCCTTGGGAAGGTTATTACGCCAGAGTCATACACGTGTTTCGGAGGTTTCGTCCTCTTCTTCGTCAGTGGCCCACATTAAGACCTGCATTATAGTAAGGAGGGAAACGTATGTGGCGACAACACAGTGTACAATGTAATTATGCTACCACCACTTTTCAGTCGATGGATCGCGGCTGGTATAACAAAATGATCCATATCATCGACTGTTTTTTCAACGTCGCAATAAACATTCAATATAATTCTTGAGATTGTTTAGGCCCTAGCGCAACCTCAATGCAGGGCTTAACTTGGCGTGGGCCACTGACGAAGAAAGTGAGACCTCCGAAACTAGCGGCCGTCCTAAATATTATGAGAGTTTAACGAAATTTCATTTTTACTTCAAACTCTGAAAATACGAGTTCCATGCAAACTCAGAATTAACCTTTAGGGGCAGCAGTAGATCGATCGAACAGCGCAAAGCGCAAGAGGCGCGCGATTTTCATTCATTATTCAGTTCGAGTTTTTCCTCCATTACAAGGTAAAACTCAAGGTTGTTACTCTGATACTCCATCATTTTTTCTACATGGTCATATGTTTTTCGTGCACATATAACATTTCTGTACCATGCAAACTTCGAGTGCAAAAAATAATCTCGTCTCCACTCTTATAGCGTTCTATGATGATCTTTCAGAAAACCAATTACAGCAGCGAAATTCTCGTGATTTGGGTTATCGATTGACTAGTAAGAGATTGGCGAAAAACCATCTGCAAGCCCCAGCTGAGCATATGAAGCCAAACTGAGTGTGAAACATATTTTTATTTTCTCTGCTACAAAGCAAAAAAGCTTTTTCAAAAACTACACATTAAAGTAAAATAGCATGTTACCAAATGTCTAAGAGAAAAGTTTTGTCCAGCGGGAATGGCCTTCACACAATCATATACTTCAGCTGGTACACGTCGTTCTTTAGGAGTTAATAACTTCTCAGGAAATCCCATTAGAGCAACGAGATGATCTCCTCTACGAGACTCAGAAGCCCGCACTTTTGCGCCTTTAAACCTTGGAAACTTACTGGCAAGTGGCCGAAACCGCATGGGTATTGATGTAGAACGGATTCGTTTTAAAGAAAAACTGCTGTTATTAAGGTGACTAAACTACCACTTCAAACCATTTAAAGTCCGTCTTGCACAGTTTATGTAAATAAAAGCTTCTCAGTATTTGACCAGATTATTGAAATAGGAAAAATGTAAAAAATATTAATGAGGTGGAAACGAAATTAATGAAAATCTGAATCGATAAAGATATTGATGGCACACCTTCTCTTTCAACTGTTGCTCAATCAATCCAACAGCACTTTCCGCTTCAGCTAAATTTTTTGGAAGCGTAGCGGTTTTACGGATACGTCTCATACAATCTCGATACTCAGCTTCAATATCAGCAGGAAACCTGGAAACAACACCGTAGTATGCTATAGGGTCAAGTCCACGCTAGGTAATTAGAGTATCACAAATGACATTCTCTCCACACTAAGAAATGGAGTTCGAGGAGATTAACAGAGTTTCACCTAAGCTTTTTGAATGATGAGATTGTAAACAAAAGTTGTGAACTCCTTGTACTTGCTGCGTGGGCAAAATAGTAACATAGTACACATTTTTTTCATCAACATTGCTTCAGATACTTCACCTACTTCTTTACAATGGCATTTACGACCAGTAACTGTGAATCAACTTTGAAGAGTGTTAAATTGACCAATATTTAGTATAAACGATAGACACCGACCTAGGAGGCTCAGCAGGTTGCATAATCCCAAGTTCCTCGGCACCCGGATGCTCGGTAACTGCTACGTTTATATTCCACTGTTCGCGTTTCATCCAGTAAAAACGATGGAAATAGGTGAGAAAGTAGTCCATTTTCTTACGAGCACGTCCCGTTTGAAAAAAATCCGCAACCGTGTTTAGTAATTCGCACACCATCCGCACCCGGTAGAACTCTTGCCAAGCCAACTGATCCACTTCCGGGAAAGAAATGATCTGATACAATACCTGTAAGTATTATTCATTTTTTCGTCACTGTAGCACTATGCGTGATAAGGAGAATGATCCAGCTTGAGTTCAACAACTGATCAACAGCGTACTAAATATAAACGCTAAAAATACCTTATAGATAACGGGAGTGTCGCATACACTGTAATTGTACAATTCCCCGAGATAACAAGCAGACGCAATTGCTTTTTGATTGAACAAGCGCGGAACCTCCAGTGATATCCTTAATTTCGCAGTTGATGAAGGTTGCACCACAACAAGAAATTAGTCAGTATATCCATCCAATTATGTGTATTTCCACTTGTTTGATCAACAATGATGCAAATTCGCTCATCTAACCCGTTCAGCACCACGTTGATTTTCGCCTCGCATGCGGCGCGGTTAACCGACTGGCGGCGCACGCTCGAATAATAATGTTGCAGTTTTCTAACGAAATTCAAATTTTAATCTCAATTCAGGGGTTTCTCATCAGTAAAGAAGAGATTTTTGTTGAAGAGACTACAATAAGGCTGTCGGTAGTAAGGACAATGTTGATGCCTCACAATGAACAACAAAAGTAATAAATGTTTGTCAAAAATGATAGTGCACTTATGTAGAAATTCATAATGTACAACGCACTACAAACCTTTCCAACGCCGCCATTACAGTAGCTGGATAAGAATCGACGTCGTGTGGCACGGTACGAAAAGTACCGCTTGGTCCTTCAGGGATTAAGAAGTGTTTGAGTAAATTGCTGTGAATTGCTATCAATTCTATGCTAATGATGAATATAAATCAGCAGAGCATTACTAGGCTGCTAATCGCATATGTTGTAAGAATAATGAAATAAGCAGAACAATTTTGAAAATAATCCAAGAAGTTTATTACGGGTATACCAGATTTGCATAGGGGCACGCACCCATCGCATTGAGCTCCTGTAAACCGAGACGTGGTGCTGCAATCGGTGTATCAAAAGATATACGCGGCAGCCAATGGGATATCGCTCGTTTAAAAACAATATCAAAGCCAAGATTGGTTACTGTTCGCTAGTAACAAGCAGTAGCCACCCACCTAATCATTTCCTGACATGCATCGATCACATACGTCGAAATCCAGTCGTAATAAGTAAGGCCTTGAAGACCAGCCACTGCGCTCGCCAAATGAAGCAGATTTGAATACGGTAGCAACCATGGTGAAGTAAGATACTTTAGACACCACCCTAAAACACCATTATTACTCCGCATTGACAAGCAAAAAAAAAACCAAGATAAGACTAGACATAAAAGCTTCCAATTATATGGACTTCTGTAAGTGGATAAGTAAGAAACTGACTTGTACCCGTTGACCTGAAAGTATTTGCTATCCAACTGTTCATTTCCTCCTACAAAACTTACTATCTTTTGTATTCAAAGTCAAGATAGCAAAAAAAAAATTGCTAAAGGCAGTGTCTTAGAAAAAACCTCTCGATACTTTACAAAAAGATTCTATTTCAAGAAATTGCTTTGTTGACGTTATGATTTTTGCTAACGAAGAAGGCACTGAGATTTCGTGGCGCTGTCACACAGGGTGCACAGTTACCAGCTTCATTCATTTCACACAACATTATAAGTTCTCAACGATGTTGTGCTTCACTATTTCATAAATACTTTACACGACCCGTGATCATATTTTGATGTCGTGGACTGCAGTACTTCTAGCAACCGGTTCGTTTCCTCACATTCACTATTCCAAAGGTCTTAAAGGATTACGCATGTTCAAAAAAGCGACTCTCCATCAATCACAACATCAATGATCATTGTAGCGCACATGGTGCAGTTGTTAGAGGTGCTCTGTGTCGAACACAAGGTTGAGAGTTCGATCTCGCGCTTGTGGATCACACCAACCATTCATCTCTTTGGGGTCAGAGAACTGGTACTGAATTGATCTCAAACATGTCTGGGAGGATAAGCAGAAATGACTCATTACAGCGGGAGGCCACCGCGAGTCATTGTAAAGGCCATATATGCATTCGATAACCTCAGAAAAAGTTAAAAATTCAAGTCGATTGCACGACGCCCCTTCAGGGATTGATCAATGCCGCGAGCATTGTCCTTTGATCCTTCATATGTAAATTTCATACGCTTATCTTGTATAGCTGGCCGAGAGCTTGGTGATAGTGATTATAGTAGCAGCAGTGCCACTGCTGTTTCAGAAAACTCGCTTTCTTCAAAAGCCTCAACGTATATTGTATTCGGCTACTCTTATATAGATATCGGGATACAAATGCTTAATTCGACGTACGTCCAGCTCTGAAGAACGTAAGTCGCCAACACGTCGGCCATCGCATTGCTACATTCACTAGTACCGCTGGTACCAACTCTCGTGTCAGCAAAAAGATAAGTATTGAGATTTTGCATGTCTAGTGTGAAGAGTATCATCTTATTCATGAATGTCCTAGATTTGTAGTCAAGTCAAACCCCCTTGCAATCACAATAATAGCCGTCGTTTCCGCGTAATTGTAAAAATGCTGGAGAGTGTATCACTAATCACTCACACACCATTCCCACACTTTCGGGTTCAAATGGATATGAAAACCATGAGGAAAAATGTATGCAGCATAAATCCGTGTGTTCATTGCTTTAATCAACGCCTAACTCACTCCCGCACCACCTAAAAGGCTTGCGAGATGATATTAGCTCATGTCACTTGATCTGTTACCCCCCCGCCCCCAAAAAAAAAAAGCAACAACTTCATCCTTCACTGCTCTTCTTCGCTTCAATCGATGTTTTTTCTATGCATATTCGTACTTGATTCAATTTTAGTTTACTTTCTATGCTCTTAGATGAAACACTTGGGTTTGGTGGAAAAAGATCATCATTTAGCTACTACACTGTAGCACCGAACCTCACCAAGCTCCCAATAAAAAGACAGTTCGTGAAGCCTTTATTGGCTTAAATAAGTCGTAATAATCTACTAATCTCCAACTCCCTATTCCGCTTCGTTTCCTTCGGATCTTCAGTTCATCTCTTCTCGTCATTGAGAAATTACAGTATATGAACTTCATACGAAAGACGAAACTCGCCTGACACCATTTCGTCATCCCACGCCAACCTTCTGATACATTTGATATTGGTGTTTACATTACATTCATTGATATCCACGATAAGATGTCGATAAATATCATAAGTGGTGGTTCAGCCTGAGCTCGTCTGGCTGATGCCGTATCCGTAGGTGGAATACAGGCGAAGAAAGCGTTGTCGATCAACATCTGAAGCCAAGGATGCAAAATCAACTTCAAAGAAAAAAAAAACCATTGCAAACATTTGTCATATTGTTGTTTAATTTCGATATGCCGAGTTAAAATGGACTCGATATTGATTACAAAACAACATAACTTCAAAGGAAGTACTAGACTGAAGAAACATTTCTTAAAGAGCAGCGAAAAATCCAAATTTTATGTTATTTTTTACACAGCATCGATTATTCCTTCCTTCTGCCATTGTAGTAAATCAAGGTGGAATTCCAGCAACTCTCGATTATTGTAAAATCATGGGAATAGCTCAGCAATATATCCATAAGAAACTTTCACGGTAACGCTAGTTATAGCTGAGAGCTGGCACGAGCTTACGATGATGAAGGAAAAGCACCTGACTTTAAATCGTCGAAAGCACGCGCTGTTTCAGCAAGACAGTGCAAACCTCACAGCGCAAAGAAAACTAAGGAAAAGTTTCGATGAATTGGAGGAAGTTGAGGTCTTACCAGCATCCAGCCAACAGAGGAGAAGCTGCGCCATCCGACAATGGCCCATTTCCACTCAAGGGAACATTAACTGTGGGGACGCCTATTCAAGACATTTGATCAAATTGAGGAGGCATGTTAGGAGTTTTTTGATTCAGAGCCCAAGGATCGGCGACTTCGAGCAGATCCGGAAGCTTGCAGATCGTCGGCAAAAGGTCGTGGATAATGATGGTCTTCATTTCGAGAATAATTGTTGTTTTTAATTGAATACGTATAAACTTTGAATTTTCAGCGGATGTTGAGGAACTTTTCCCTCGACCTAATAAAAAGCCACTAATGCAACCACAGAAAACCGACTCTCATGAAGATTCAAGAACAAGCCGCTACTGGAGCAAAAACGAGACCTGCAGGGCATGCATATTCGACAAGTCCACCACGCTAAAGTGACAATCGTTTTTTCACCTCGGCCGAATTCCTTTTGTTATAAGACCACTCATAATAATTCACTGCGCGTATCCCAGAACTTTTTGCATTTTATTCGTTTCCTTCGACATTCGCCCTCCACAAAGCCTTCGAATATCTCAAATGTTGCTTCAAATGCTCTTAAGGACTTCGTCCTCTTTATGACTGCCGTGGAGTTCTTGCCAAGTCGTCTCTCTAGGCAATAACGGAGATAGCCGAGCTGCGGCGTCTAATTGATTGATTACAAGAGAGTTGTTGGAGGAGGGAACCCAATCAGTCCTCAGATTATCAGCTTATCACCTTTCTTTCTAATACACAAAATCTTAACCGCTGGGTTATTCGATCAAGCTTTGTACAACAGCAAAACAAACTACACAACACTACATGTAATGAGAAACGATGCCGACCACCATGGACATATCCTTAAGTGCAGAAATGAAACAATTCACAGCTACAAAGCATACTTTCGATTGTGTTTGAGCGGAGTGCTATGTTTTCCATGATTTACGAATGGAAGTACACACCTAGGAAAAACGGTCGAGAGGTTCAAGTCTCTGCACTATTCTAGCGAGTAGAAAATAGAACCAAATTGTTGCGTTTTCGAGAGCACCAATGATCTCAGACGCACGTTTTCCGTGACAAATCACCTAAGAAAAAGCTTACCACATGTCTCAGGTCCTTTATACGTTCTTTCTTCTTTTGCACAACATCCAAGATGATTTTCATTTTAGGATGGCTGTCAGTATTTCTAAAAAGACAGTCAATAGTCCCATCACAGCACTAGCTTGCTTCAGAAGTGAAACACAATTTAAAAAAAAAAAGAAAAGAAAAACGGTGTGTCAACAATGAACATGAACAAAAGTTAGTAGCCGCCATACTCGTTATGGCTTCTCAGTTGTACTCAACTTCCCTTTCGACGTGTAGCAAGCGTTGGAAAAACTCAAGAGCTCTCAGCGTTGATCAATCTCTTGAGTAATGCGCCATGCATTCGTTTTCAATATCAGCTTCGTTTGAGGTGATTGAACCCTCATATGGTCTCAAGAATGACTCGAGGTAGCCTACCGGTGTATAAAGTCAGTGTTGTCTCCTAGACAAATCTGACTCCAATTCACCTACCACGTGGGGATAGACTACTTGATAAACCCTCAGTACGGGGTCGAACTATCAACTCCGTGTATGACGCAGAGCACCTCTGACCACTGCGCCATAAGCTGAGTGTAAACGGAACAGAAATAAACGTAGTAACAGACACGAACCGGTAAAGATAGAATCCAGCCGTTTCGATCATCGCGCTAACCATATCTATGGAATGACCACGAAAATCATACACTAGTTGTCGTAGACATGACAGAGCCTCAGCGCGAGGAATAACGCCAAACTTTACCTATAAAAATCTACTAACCTCAGTGCTGGGGTGTACACTAGATTGGCCAGAATTGGGCCGCTTGCCATTAATACAAAGATAATCGACTTCAAGAGAAAAGAAAATGTAACTTATTACAACCGACCAACTCAGCAATGAACATAACACATTTGATCTTGTCTTCGACTCGCTCCTGACCAGTTCTCTGTATAAATTCCCTGAAAAAGGATAATGAAGTTGAAAATATTCACAGACCACTACCAATAATATTGTCGTCATACATCAATATGATTCAAATTACCATCCCTTTAGGGATGGTAGTTAACAAACCGCACTGCGCAACTCGCAAAAGGCGTGAATTTTCGTTATTTAATTAGGTTTTCCCTACATTTTGAAAATAAACTTAGGTTTTTTTATGTTACTTTGATACTCCATGATTTCTCCACAGGATCCGAACTTCCGACCTACGTCAACGATCGAAAATTAGAGACGCCGATCTACACGCCAGGATATCGAAAATAAGGTGGGCCGGACACGTGATGCGCTTCAACGACAACCGATGGACGAGAGCCGTTACCGACTGGATTCCTCGGGTCAAGCGCTCTAAAGGAAGACCACTGACCCGTTGGTTCGATTTCTTCACAAAAGGTATATAAGAAAGATGTGATGCGCAGCCAATCCCTAGAGCAAGGAGGACCCACTGGGCTACTCTTGCACGCGATAGGGAAAAATGGAAGTGCTGCTGGTACTCGCTCGAGTCACTTGGCGATCATAGGGACGACAGGTGATACAGGTGATACAATCGTTTTCGCAGGCCGTTCTTGTATTTGGCATTGAGTTTCATCAGTAACATCTATAGAACTTTCGTTATTGGTTGTTCTCCCAATTCATTGTAAAACCCGTCCAGTTCACTTGCATCAGGCGTCAAAGTAGCTCTGAGAGGAACAGTGGGAAACGTGCTCATCGTGAGCGACTGAGATTTGCAGAGTAAAAAAGTCATTTAGACGATCAGGATTCTCACATGTTGTATTTTTATGTTCAGATACACCACAGACATTCAATACTCTAAGAGCTATCAGCATTCTCAGTAGCGAGATTTCTCTACCCAGCTCATCTTCTATAGTATAATCGTTGCATTAATGAGATGAACAAACTAGTTCAAAACAAACTCTTCTGAAGAAAAAAAAAGTTTCGTCGAACCGTGCCCTGCGCTGCAACTACGTGAAAACAACCGGATGTTTATAAAAAGAATGGGAGAAAAGAAGTCAGTGGGAGCAAACAGATCGGATATCGAAAGTGCACTGAAACACAGATGCACATCGTTCAATCTGCAATCTAAGCCTCTACTGAAATCAGTACATACATAGTACAAAGACGTTCAGAACAACTGCAAACCTAAATTGCTTTATAAGCATTGTTGACAGTTCCGTAGTTAGATCCGGCATCACAGGTGAAAGTGAAGCAACAAGGCGAGCGTAAAACGGCAACAAATCCAGACGAGATGAAGGCACACGATACAGCACTTTGACGAGCTTCTTTCGATAGCCCTAAACTTGACGTGAGAGAACATAATTGAACATAAATTGATAGTTCATTCCAGCTGATGCTTCTATTAGGAGATTTATTCGAGAGTAATCACAATTAGATCAGAGAGAGTAGGGTTAGAGTGGGTTGGAGCAGAGTTGATTATCAAAGGTACTATCGAAAGCTAAAGCAACAAATCGATAGCAACTGAGAGTAGATAATGAGAACTATATTAACTAAAATTTAGGAATTTCTTGAATTACTCACCTTTGTATTAAGGTTTGAGACGAAGTCAAGAGCGCACTGATCAGTAGTATCGCGATTCACGAGATGATCAAGATTCAGGAAAAACTTCTGAAACAAATGTGTCATAGAATGTGCCCGGTTTCATAGTCCAAAATGAGTGATAAAAATCCCATAGAGACAAGGCAGTAGGGAAAGCTATCGTTCTGAACCGAATTTTGCATAATTCGAAAAATCGACTTTGGTTGAACCTCTGCATGAACAATCAAAACTTTTCACTAACTCTTTAATTTTACAACTCGTTTGGGACTACGTGTACTTGTGGCGATACACGATTGCTAGAAGGCCTTTTTCTAAGCAAAAAGCTTTCCCGCCAAACTTTTACTAATCATTTGATAACTTAAATCTCGGCGATATCGACACAAAATGAACTCTTGAAATGCCTTCTGAGAGCAGTAAAAAGGAGATTACGTTTCATCTATGGCCGAGCATTTTTTTTTCTCAGCAAAGGTTTATAAAGATGGATTTTCAACGACGTTGTAGTACTTGTTCAATGGGATGAAAATTAGGAATTTCGAAAGCGTATTAGGTTTTTTGTGAAGAAAGTTCAGAAAAATTACGAAGACCAGTTTACAAACTATCCTTTTTTGAAGCAGGCGCAAGATTGATATATCTTCTTCAAATACGATGGAATACGATGGCGAAATCACCAAAACGACAGCTGTCGTATTTGAAAATATATCAAATTATCGCAAGCTCTAGAAAAGACAGTCGGTATAAGCAATGCCAAACTGTTATCTAAAGTTTCAAATGAGTGAAAAGCTCGAAAGTAAATGGAACCATGGAAAAGCACTTTCGAGAGGCCGGCTCCCAAGTGGCTATTGAAGCTCGGCGCGGCTGGACGCGAGTCGTTCAATTTTTTTATCGTTCGTTAAGAAGCACTGGGTTATTCGTACTACTGACAACCTTAATAGAGTCTCTTCAGTTAAATTCTTTCTTTTGTTGGTCACGAAATCCCTCTCAGTGACGATAAAAGTCTGCTTATCATAAGAAATTGTAACATTGACCATGACGTGCTCGCTCCACAGGTTGACCGCGCCACGTGTGAGGCAAAAAATCAACATCGCAGTGAAGATTTAACAAAAATACAGAGGCAATCTACATCTATCCACCACCGAAAGTGTTCAATTAGACGCTTCCGGATTATGCAAAACGTAGTCGACGATGAACCCAACAGTTCAAAGTACCTGGGCAAGCTGTTTCATTTCCTCAGATGTAATAAGAGCAGCATCGCCTGCGCTCGACAGCTCTTCATTAAACTGAGTAGGTGACGGAGGCGTCTTTGGACGGTAAGCTTCGTCGACGATCTCAGGGTCTTTTTCCCTAAAAAAGAAACTTGTCAAAAATTCTTACAACTTGGACAGGATTTTGATTTTTAACATAGCAAAATTACTTGCGACTTTGCCCTTCCAGTGCGCATGTTCAGCGTATTTCAGCAATACATTGTCGAAGAGCTTTAGCCCTTTGGGGAGCACCGCAGAAACGAAGCGACGTCGCGCTGATCGCTCGCGCGGTACTCGCGGGCAGATCGATCGCTCCTGCAGATGCTGCCTGCCTGCCTAGTCTCGAGACGCGACGCCGCCATTACAGTAGCTGAGATGGGACTTCGAGCGTCATTTCATAGTACGTGGCCCCCGAAGGGTTAAAAAAGAGATAGACGAAGAAAGGATACGACATTAATGTCTCATGGAAAAAAGTACACCAAATCGAAACTGTAATTAGAGTTCAAGCAAGAACTTTTCAGCTATTTGGAAGAAGAACTCCGGTGCTTACTCTTGCTATAAAAGTCCAACAAGACTTTATTTTATAGTTACTAAAGCAGAATATAAGGCCGGTGGCCGAGTGGCTAGTGATGCTAAGGGCGGCTCAGGGTTGATCCCCCTAACTATCTTCGGCAATCACTCAACGAACACCTTCGAGAACGCCCTAGCCTGGGTGTCTTTGCGATTTCAAGGAGATGTGCTTACCAACGGCCTCTGCATTCCTGACTACCAACTCTGGACGGTCTGCTCCACCTCCCCTACATCTCAAACCCCAATGTCGCCGTTGTAAGATGCGGCACGCTGGGGGCTAGAGATGCAGGGATGTGCAACAGACCGTCCAGAGTTGCCAGCCAGAGATGTAAAGGCCGTGGATCCGCGGTCCGGAAGAGTTTAAAAACAATTTTTTAGACAGGTGAATAGATGGTCACCCATTTGAGGCTACTTCAGAGTCCACATCCCGATCTTCGCTCTCAAGTCCATCAACATCAATATCATCTACGGATGTTTTCAAATCGTTCTCCTGAATCGTTCGTTCCTCTGATTCCTACAATCGGAAGTGGAACCACAATATAGCAGAAAAGAGGAAAACGAAAAAAAAAAACATGTCGACAAAATCTCCTTCATACGAACCTTATACAAGTTTCTCGGCACGATATTTCGGATGTCAATTAGATTTTCATAGAACAATCGAGTCTCATCGTCCGGCCACAACGACACATGTCCTTCAGCCAGAGCTTTATCCATCTATGCATATACTTTACTTCAATTTTGGTGTAGGAAAAAAGCAATGACTATCTGACCTCCATGGCAGCTGCTTCATCTTCTTCATCATCACTTGGTTCTTCCTTCAATGTGATCATAGGCACACCGAGAGCACTACTCAACTCTGTCGCCAACGTCTTCAACCGATCGTACTCAGATCGTATCGTCTCAAGTTCCGCTTTTTCTTCAGCAGTGGCATCACCTATATAGCGTGATCCATACTGAATACTCAAAAATTTATTTAGGTCTAAGTGGTGCCTAACTTACTAAACCTCTACATTTGACTGTTTTATATTATAGACTTCGCCCAAAACTATACATTCTGATAACATATCTTGAGCCTTTCATGAACTCTGTTATGACATCTATACAGTGCTGTACACGAGTATCCGCATTGCAGTCTCATCACTGGCACGGTATCCCTCAGTTCAGCCAATTCCTTGCGCTGGTATAAAACCCTGCGGGTTAAAGAATTCCATTAATCATGAGCGATGGATTGTTGGTCACTGCAATGTCAGGGAATTTTCTCACCTGACATGCAGCGATTTGTTTATTCGGCGTCGATTCTTTTATATGTAAGTTTTATCCCTCAGTAGGGGATTAAACGAACCGAGAGACACCGTGCTACTGAATCGGCTGGAAGGATGACACACGTGCTCAGCACTGCATGGAAGCCATAACAAACCTCATGACAGGCTCAAATCTTATCAAATTACAATTGGAAATGTTTGTTTTTGACCGCATTTAGCAGTATTAGGTACTGCAACTATACATGTAACTATACAAATTCACAAATTCACACTACAAATTCAATTAACACTACTACACACTACAATTCACACTACAATTCACACTACAACTACAAATGTAACTATACGAATTTCGAAAGGTATGCAAAACATTTGACCTCAGTTGAGGGTTTAACCCGTGGTTTACCCAAATAAAGTGCATGTACTATTCCTACACCACGGGGGCCATCGCTATCACTTTTGCTAAAAATAGAGAAATTTTATGAATTAAACAATTTAGATTCTTTCTGATTAGGACTGAGCAAATGAAAAAACGATCTCATTTACTGGAGAACTTTTCAAAGGAGTGTTAGTAATCTTTCGGAAGCTGAGAGTTAAGGCTACAGCCCACATCACCTGTTTTCAAAACACCCTTTTATAACTCTGTAACGTCTAAAATAAAATTAAGTTCCAAAAAACCACGTGCTTTTTTTGCACTCGCTTATATTTAGCTGAAAAAACCCCTTCCTTAAAGTGCCAATACTCGAACTATAGCAGAAGCTTCCAAGAACTCAAAAATGTGTTTCCTTTTTGAAAATCTTTTTTGATCTTTCGATTTCCTCTGGTCTTCTGATTTGTGCTTTGAAGATCGCCCAAAAAAGCTCTTTCTTTAGACTATTAGTAATCATCCGATAGCGTAGTTCCCTGATTCTAGTGATGTGCTTGTTTTCTGAAAATGCGGTTTGACAGGGTAGATAAGATCGAGTTTTTGACTTTTTTCGCAAACGAGTTGCTTTGCCGTGGCTATTCGACAAGGCTAGGGCCTTCGCGGGGAGCGTGGCAGGGGCGGCTCGACGCGGAGCGATCGAAATACTGTTATTCAATTGGGAATTTTCCATAAAATGATTGACTAAGATGCTACGAAAAATTTTCTACACTTTTATATGCTTTTCGTCTTCCAGCGGATCATACTCGTGATAAAAATGAAGGTGAAAGGAATGTGAAACATAATTTTCGATCTGGATGCTACAGCGTTATAAAGGAGTGTTTTGAAAAATCGGGCCTCAGGTCTCAGCTTTCGAATGGTACTAAAACTCCTGTGAAAAGTTTCTCTCCGAAGAAAGAGATCGGCTTTTCATTTGACCCCTCCTCACCAAAAAGAACCCATATCTAATTGCTGTCAGCTTGATTGGGTTTAACCCCGATATGTGCTTACCAAACTAAACCCGTTAAAAAATGGTTTATGGCAACTTCGATGGTTTATATCGAAGCTAGGGTGATAACAATGCAGTGGCCTCGGTGGTGCAGTGGTAGTACTGCCCCTTAGCAATGAGTGAAACGCGTCAAAACTTATTTGTCAGCTTTAAGCAAGCAACTAGTCAATTTTACGCGTTGACAACGACGTTGAAATCCTGCGCGACACGCGGCGCGAAAAAGGTGCAAATAGTATAACGCATAAAATTGCCACGTGACAGTGCTAGCCGACCTTGTCGTCATGTCAAGTATATAAGGAATACTCGATAAAATGCAACGTTCTAAATCCTCATGAAGGAAAAGTCACTCTGGGTCTATGTAAATGCTGGTCAATCGCAGAGAGACTGAGCAGAGCAAGGGGCCGGTAATGCTGTCGTTAGAACACAACCTGCTAAGGATGGAACGCTGGTTCAATTCCCGCCTGAGTTCAAAGCTTTGCATTATCACTCAGAATTCAGCGACACATCACATGTTGTTTCGTCTTGCTTAAGGATTTCGTCATCTTCGTAGGTACAGTAAAATACTTGTCGGGCAGATCATGCAATCTAGGGAGTTTCCAGGCTAGGGTGCTTCTAACTGATTGCAAGAAAGCGATGGGAGAGCGTCAGACGGGTACATTACTTCTTACACCAACTAGTCAATCAGCGATTGTTCCCAGCAAACAAAATTATGGTTTACAAGTGGCTTAGAGCCTGTACCCTCGAAGCACAAGGGAACCGTGAGTAACAAAAAGCTCCGTATTTTTCGAATTATGGATTGACAAGAGAATGAGAACGTTAGAAATCATTGCTGCGATCGACTCACCTCTAGTCCTTTCATGTCGCTTTACTTTCTTCTGTGCTGCATTCATTCCACCGCAAACTTTCTCAAGACGTCGAAGCATTCCAGCATGATAATTCATCAACAAATCACAAATCACCTTTCGATGAGCCGAACTTATGGCTTCATTAACTTTCAAGGCATCTGTGAAACGATACAAAATAATTACATAGCTGAATAATATGAAGGAAATGATTGTAATGATTCCAATGTTCAATCTGAGTGAAATACGCGCATGTAAACAATCTGCATAGTCTCCTATACTTCAACACAATATAATAAGCAAGCTGGTATTACTGCAGATAATGAATTCTCAACAGTATGTCAGAGAGGTTTCTTCTATTTATAAGGAAAACAAATGAAAAACCAATGTCATTCGCTGGAGAATAAGTTTCATTAGGAGAGTTAGTAATCATTTAAAAGCTCAGATTTCTGACTAGAGCTCCACATGACCGGTTTTTTCAAAACACACTTTTATAACGCTGTGAAATCCACACGAACTATGTCTCAGAGCACATGTTTGTCAGCTCGCCTGTTGCTTTGGACTGCTGATAATCGTTGCGATAGCGTAAACTAATAGTCCAAAGAAGGAGCTCTGTCGAGCGAGAAATATGCACATTTTCAACGCAAAAAATCTCCTTCTGTAGCAACGACGAAAAAGGCTTTTTCGAAGATGGGCAATGTGAGGCTGTAGCCTGAAATATCAGCTTTCGAATGGTTATCAACACTCCCATGAAAGTTTCTTCTCCAGCGAATGAGATCGGTTTTTCATTTGTTCCTTTATAATCAGAGAAAACCCTAGAGAACGCTTGTCGCAGAGTGGTCAGAGGTGCCTTGCGACGCACAAGCCAACGGTTTGATCCTACGCTCATAGCCCTCCAATCATTCCAACCTTATGGAGTCGGCGAACTAATATCAAACCTGTCAGGGAGGATAACAGCAGATACTCGTTACCTCGGTAGGTTACCAGGAGTAACTGTAAAGAACAGATTTGCATCCATTCACCTCTAAAAATGCTTGACGAAGTAAAATGTACGGCGCATCTCTCAAGGATTGATCAACGCCAAAAGCTTGATCCTCTGCCCTTTATGCTGATGACGTTGATGTTAAGAAAGGAAAAAACAGTCAGTTTGTACGACCTAAATCTGAGAGAGAATAAAATTACTACCAATCTGTCACCTTGATCTATTGAAATCCCTTCTCCTCCGTCAGGCAATGGAACGATTCCGGCAATTTGCCAACCGACAACGCGGCAAAGTGAGCACAGAAGGCCAACCTGGAAAACAACTGAACCTCAAGACAACTTGGCTGACCTTGAAGTTTCAAAAACCATTTATAATTTCAAGAAAAATATGAGTGCTGACATATAAATGTTCTCCTTTATCTGTAACGCAGATATAGGATAAGGTAGCACCGAGCGTCTGAAGACCGTCCCTGCCAACGACTCCACAAAGAATGAGCTCACACAGTAACCTAAAAATACGAATTTTCAGAAGCACAAAAATACTACTGTACGCGCGGGAACAGCTATTTACCGTGTCAGAAATTGTAGTGGGTAACAATTACACATCTAGGCCTCAAAAACACCTGCGAAAAAAATTCTACAATGAACAATGGTATGCATATAACCTGACGAATGCGGCTAGCAGAAACATTCTATCATGGCTATTTCGGTGTTCCAGGAAAAATAAATGGCTCAGTCTGCAGCAACCATCCTAATTACTCCAAATATTGAGTTCCTTTCCCTGTACGATGATCAGGGAGAAAGAAGGAAAGAAATAAAGAAAGAAAGAAAGAAAGAAAAAAGAAAGAAAGAGAGAGGGTATAAGAAATAATTTCTTGGATCTATGACACCAAAACGATACCTCAAACGCATATAAGACCTCCACTTACGTTAAACCATTTTCATGAGGTCGTTCTAACATATAACGGAAAGCAATATGATTAATGAACGCCGGTCAAATAGGAAAACTCTTTCATTCTGGCAGCACATTTTAAACCTTTCGTGAAGCCTGTTATGGCGTTAAGCCGATACTACCCTCCTATATTCCTTCAAGGACCATGAGAGAATTCTCAAACCTGCGAGGGAACGAATGGAAGTACTGGAACACGCATATTTAAAAAAAAGTGTGTTACAGGGGTGAGTTTACGTTTACGGAAATGGATCTCGAGATCTTTTTCGCTGGACGGAAGATTTCCACTGTACTGTTGGCAATCATTAGAGAGCTCATATCATTGTGAATCCAAAAATGTACTTGTTTTTTTAAAAAGTTGTAGCATTCAAAGTAAATAAATGCTTCACACTCGCTGCATGCTTTCACGCTTACGATTCACCGGAAACACGAGAAGTATAAAGGAAATCTTTGAGTACAGTCACGTTCTATTGGAGTCTCTTCTCGAAGAGGAGAAAAATCTTAAATTCAGTAAGAAATTTCGCATCCCACACGTGAATCGCCCCAGCATGGCCTACTAATCGCGCTGTCGATCCACTACCACCACACACTCCGGCCAAAAAGCAAATAAAGTAAGCAAATAAAGATTGCTTTGAACCTCAATCTCTTTCCTTGCTAGAGTAAGGTAAAATGGTCTTTCCAGAAAAGAAGCACACTTTAGAAATCGGGAAAACTTACGCTGACGAATGATTACCAACTGTTTGTCGAGTTAGCTATGTCCTGTTAAAATTACGCGTGGTGTGATACAATTCTACTTTCTTCGCTACACGCTGTAAGGTATTTTTTATAAAAAAAAGTAAAAGGATAAAGGATAAAGCTCTCGGTGTTGATCAACCTCTGAGGGATGCGCCATGCATTCGACTTCAATTTTTTAACTTCGTTTGAGGTGATTGAATGCATATCTGGCCTATGCCTCGCGGTGGCCTCCCGCTGAACCGAGTCAGTGCTGCTTATCCTCCTAGACAAGTCTGAGACCTGCCTGGTACGAATTTACCGACTCCGGAGGGATGGATGGCTTGGTGAGCCATGAGCGCGAGATCGAACCATTGACATCGTGTGCGACGCAGAGCACCTCTGACCACTGCGCCACATGCGCTCTATAAAAACAATTAGAACTTTGAAATTGCCAAAATCTACACTACTCAACGGTTAGTGATCGCTTGGCGAAAGAGCTCTATCCAGCGAGACATATAGACGCGATAACGCGCGTGTGAAACTAGACTTTATTTCTATTGCTACACCGTTGTAAGAAGGCTTCTTGGAAGAACACTTGCGTTTCGGGATTCACATTGACTTAAGCTTCGAATTGATCATTAGCAGTTCGAGGAAGATTGTTTGTCCAGCGAGAAAGGTTCCTTCAAAAAACCCTTGCCGATAACGGAATTGTGCCATACGGGCCAAATAATGTAATAAACTGATCTACTCAATAGGAAAGACATCGCTAACTATGTGGAGAAAAGTGAGAGGATAAGCCAGACTGACAACGTAGAGGACAGTTGAAAGATATAGGAGTCTCTTTATGAAGAACGCATTGAACCCAGCGAAGACACCAAACCCATATAGAAGACTGCGAAAAGAGAAAGGGAAATGGGAAATCTCTTAAGACCTCTGCAATAGATGAAACCAAATTCAAAGAATGGCATTCAAGTACTGAGATATCAATTAACTGCAATTATAAAAACACCTTAATGACTACTGAAAACCAAGTAATTAACTACCTCACTGATGAACGACGCACTTACCTCACATCTATGCGCAGCTTCGATGGATTAAGAACTTTATCTGCTCGTTTAAGAGGTAATCCTTTTTGATCTCTGACAGAAGTAACTCGGAAAACTTGGGATATCGAGAACAAATGGCCACACATAGATCCACAATTGGAACTACATCGGCTGGCTTGAGCTTCGTCTCTGCGATACCCTATAACCGTAAAGAAAAATGCAACTGTTCTATTGGAACTATCGATAACAAACCAACAGTTGCCATCTCCTCCACGAATTTCGAGAGATTTAGTCGTGATAGATCCTCAATTAAAGACGGAACACTGGGTGCCGAGAGTGATCTAAGCTTTTTCATGAAAGCCGTCGTCTTCTTAAGCGTTGAGTCAAGAGAATGTAATGCATTTCATCTGTCGATTCGGCGTTCGCCAATGTGGTACGATGTTGTTCCTAAAATTAGCTGACTGACATAAGCAAGATATGTGGAAAGTTGAAGGAAGAGAGATAACAATCTTATGACATAGTTCAAGCCTTTACTGAGGTTCCTGTTATGGCACCTATGTCACTGTTAACCACCGCGATGTCGGGTGATCTTAATCGACCTAATGATGTTATCACGCAGTGCAGTGATCTTTCCCACAGTGTATCATGGTTTCCGTCAATTCCTTTATATGTAGGGGGATAGAATCCCTATAAGGGACTGGCTAAACAAAAAGCTACCGTGCTACTGATGAGGCCGAAGGGCCGAAACGCGCGTTCTAGCACTATATAAGTGCCAAAACAAACACTAATGAAAGGCTTTAGAAGAAATGTTATCAGAATTTACCTTCTTTTGAGCGAGGGCGCTAAAAACAGTCGAATACAAAGACGAAAAACAAATGTTGAAGAACATATGTGAAGCTCAGGAACTTATCTTGCTTAGTCAAAGCGAGGTTGGTTATAGGTGTAGTAGCAATAGCAATAATAGTAGGTCGCTGGCTGACATTACGGCGACAGACTTCGCCTTCTTCGGAGAATGGGGAGTACGTCGTATGAGCCTACCAGAAAGAACTGGTGGAATTATCGATGCCATTATAAACCGCTCAGATCAGATCACGAGATCAAATGGGTGGAAAACCCGCTTGTCCCGCGTGATAGTGACGGATTCGTCCTTTGGGTTCATTTTGAATTTTTAGAGTCAAATATGATATGACGTATATATAGAAGAGCAGGAGCCTTCGGGGGCGCACTTGGCCGGCACGCACTCTCTTCCCCCAAGAGGACAAGATGCAAGTTCGATCTCGCGCTGAGGTTCAAAATTTTGCTATATTACTGAATATTATCGGATATACAATTCTTGAGAACATACATCTGCTAGAACGGTCAGGTAAAAATGATTCTTGCTGACTACATATATCCGCCTTTGGTCGGAGCAACTAGGTTCACTACCGACATGAGATTACCAGGTCAAACCGTTAACGGCTGTTTGTTGACAGGTCGATACCTTGTACTGAAAAGAGTGATAGCAGAACCAGAGCCTCGGTAATGGATTGATTAGCACGCAAGCCTGAAAAGGTGAAAAGCAGGACCGACTCTCCGTTCAAAGTTTAGCTTATCACTCAGCATCGATAATCCACCGGATCTCATGAATCATCTAATACAACGTACGTCCCAGCTCAGAGGCGAGGTTACCAAACGCCAGCCGTTGTACCTCTACTAATACTATACTAGTATTAGTCACCAACCTCGCGTCGGTTAAGCAGGATAAGTCATTATGATTGACATACATTAGGTTGGGAAAGAAATTTCCAGGACGTTTTCGTTTTTGTTGATTATTTTCCATGCGTTTGAGTTGTTGTTCTTCACTACCATTTAGAGCAGATTTTTGCATTTATTTCGATGTAAAACACCTATACATTTGTTTTAGGACGAAATTATTCTCAGAGCAAAACACGCTACATGAGTATCATTTGGCTTCAAGTGCTGCTTTGGCATGCCACGATAGTCATGTAGCTTCAACAATTGTTTTTTGCTGTCGAAACAGTTCCATTTCAAAACAAATGTATAAGTGTTATATATGAAAATAACAGCAAGAAGCTGCTCTAAACGATAACAAAGCAAAAAATCTGAATGAAAAATAATCATTCCCAGAAAACCGACTGTCTATTAACCTCGGCATGCTTCAATATGATTCGTGATTTTCTTCTTTGAGCCAAAACACGAAGTGTTACATTAAACTTTATTCGACAGCTGACGTTTCGGCAGTTCGCCTTCTTCAGAGCCTGGAAAGGTCAAATTGTCCGCAGTCCAATCAGTCAAACACCTCCATGACTCCTTTAGAAAAAATCACCAGACCTAGATTTCAATCGCATCAAGCACAAAATCAACTCTCAACATACTCACCGCTTTTTATATGTGTTCCACTGAATGATCCAAGTGGAGATCACCGGAAGGAGATCGCATAGGCTCGTAGTACACCCTTCCCATCAAAACAACAGTCTTACATACTGGCCCATATCACGAGTGTTTACGAGGCATGTTGAAACACGAAAAAAAAAACAGGTGAGTATGTTGAGTGCTGATTTTTGCTTGATGCGATTGAAATCTAGGTCTGGAATTTTTTTTGAAGGAGTAATGGAGGTGTTTGACTGATTGGATTGCGGACAATTTGACCTTTCCAGGCTTTGAAGAAGGCGAACTGCCGAAACGTCAGTTACTGAATAAAGTTTATTGTAACACTTCGTGCTTGCAAAGAAGAAACAGGAAAAATAATCAATAAAGATAAGAAAATCCGGGAAACTTCTAGCCAGCCTAATGCTAATCACTAATGCCGAGGCTCACAGAAAGCCAATCTTTCGAGATAGTTTAGCTCTACACAGAAAAAAGAAAGGTGTTACTTTCTCTAGAACGTAAAAACGACAAATCAATAAAAAACAGTACAAAAAACCAAAAATGAGTGGATTTCGGAACAGCTCAAACAAAAATCACGAGCATACCTGTGCTTCTACCCTTTTGTTCGTCTCTTCTATCCATTGTCGATCAGCCAATCGTGGCCATTCGGTCATTTAACCTTCAAAAGCTTAGCTTAGGTGAGCTCAGACGAATAAAACTTAGAGTCAAAGAAACCATTTCACAGTTTACTACGGGTCAGAAGCCCTAGTACATGTGCCATAGTGAGCCGGGAAAAGGACAAGCTTCTCCGGAATTCATGAGTAAACCTGCTCAAAAGGACCTTATCTTAGTACGAGGCGGCGCGAGGAAATTTCTCAAAGAAAGTACTCCATGTAGGCTCTGGGTAAGTTATTGACAAGTCAGTAACCTATCGCACATCACAAATCACCTAGACCACATGAAAAAGTCAAGAGCAATCGAGTGCGCAACACTCTGTGTTAGGTGAGAATTTCACTAGACACAGAGTGTAAAATGTTCGTCTTCGATGACTCTCTATAAGGAGTGTAACGCTCTCGAGAGAACTGACTATAAAAAGATCGACAGACGACGGGTTCTGCCCGGCTGATGAGTCTGTAAGGACGAAGCACGTGTCTCGGGCTGTACAAGAGCCCTTACCAGACCACATGACAATTGGCTCAAATAATAATGGAAGGATCTATTGAAATTTGAGCGTGGTCTTAATAAAATACTCGAAATAAAGGTTTATCAATGTAGGGCATTTCGTTCGAGGAAAAGCTGTGACATCCTCACTAACCCAGGATCAAAAGTCTTCAGACACCCTTTACAAGGAGAACAGGCATTTATTCGCCAGACAGCACGAGATCAAAAACCGACCTCATTCGCTAAACAAGAACTTTTAATAAGAGAGTCAGTAAGCGTTCGAAAGCTCAATCTCTGGCTTGCGCCGCGTGTGTGGCCAGTTTTTTGAAAAAGCCTTTGTATAACGTCTCAACAGAAGGAAAACATTTGTGTTTCACACACGCGTTTTTCTCACATGACAGAGCTCTTACTTAGGACTATTAGTAATCATTCGATAGCATAAGAGTAAAGATTCCAACGCTGCACTTCTTTTCTGAAAAGGACCGTTTCTCTGTAGTGCAGCAGGGAAGATAAGACTAACTGCTAACGTGGTAGTTTGGCTATTCTAGGAGGTGGGGGAGGGCGGTCACGGGGCGTATGAGGCCATTTAGTACGGTCATCAATCGACTGGCTCCTTGCAGGGCATACTCGAAGTACGATCTTGTTTGTTATCCATTAGGAATTGGTCCTCCGCTTTGAAAGATAGTCCAGATCGAACGCCTGAATCTATATGAAATTTTCCCCACACGTTCATGTGCTTTTCGTGCTTCCAACGAAGTAATAGTTGAATTGATGCGGCCGATGTATAAGACAAATTTCATTTTAAATTCTACGACGTTATAAAGAGGGCCTTTAGAGAACCAGCCACCTACGGCGCTAGCCAGAGATTAAGCTTCAGAATGATCACTAATCTTCCTATGAAAAGTTCTTGTCCAGCGAAAGGGACCGGTCTTCGATACCGTGACGTTTAACGGAAAAGAACCTGCAGCATAATCAGCTTAAGGACACGGATACTAAGGAAACGAGAAGGGCCCACTACGTTCCTGATAGACCTGATAACCGTGGCTTCCACTTATTATCTGCTGGCTAACCTGAGCAAATATGCGACCTGTCGAGTCATCTGTTTGATGGCAGACGATTAACCTTTCGAGACGGTGCGTATTGCAAAAATAGACGATTTTGTAGGGGCTTTTCTTATTGGGAAAACTCCACATCAGACTTCTAACAAATGTTCCAAGGCTCAAATCTCAGTGATTTCATTGATGCGCTTGGTTTCCAGAAACTTCTTCTTATTGCGTTGTAGCAGCTAAAATAATACTTGTTCACCCTCCTTAACTTATCCTTCGTTTCGAATGTTTTCTTAAGAACACAGCTCAAAATTTCAATATGCCTGATAATCATTTCTTGAGCCACGCACGTCAGTGGTCTCCAAAGGAGGGCTGACTTACAAAGTCCGATACACGTGTTTCGAGCTTGCGATCTCGTCAGTTCTGATTCAGAGTAGCCTCTCTGATCGACCACTGACATGCTTGGCTCAGAAATGATGATCAGCATACTCCCTTAGTTATTTGCTCGGCTGGGGATCGTCAGGACAGCTTTTCGCTGAGCTTTTGGCAGACATTCGACATGCAAACTTTGGCAATTTCAAAAACAAATCTGCATTTGAAAAGAAGTTCCTATTGCGTGTACGCGTAGAGAAGACCACGCTTCACTCCCGAGTTTCTTCGCCAATAAAGATATATGCACAAAAGACCATGAAATACTCAAGAAAAAAATCATAGAACACTACTATACACAAAATACCCGTTTTAAAAATGGAGAAAGAATCCCCAACTAAACAATGAGAATTGCGCGCGCGGGGTCGATCCACTAACTGCCGTCCCCAAAGGAACGACAAACATGCAGACCTTCAGTAAGTGCTTATCAACCAACATGATTTTCTGATGACTTTAAGATCAATTTCTGTTTACCTATGTACATGAACGGATCGATTAAACATACGAATATTAAACTTAGAAACTTCTTTCGTATGAAGATTTAATCATGAGTCAGAAGATAACACGTCACAGACAAACAAAAAGCTTTACCATGGAGTACAACAGAATGACGGTTTAAGAGAACAGCACATGAAAATGACGGAGCTGACAGCTCAAATGGGAATAAATACTACCAAATATAACAGAAGAGGATAAGAATAGCAACTGCAAAGGAAATAAAAGTAGGAAGAAACAAACGCAAACTGAAAAGTATTCAAGAGAGAACATACGAGTGAAACAACTATGGTATTAAAACCATGAGAAATTACGTTGTAGAGAGGAGCAACTTGTTCTTAAGTATTACTAGTTACTTCTTCCAATGGCGTCTTGACGAACGGTTTCTGCCACTTCTCCCGCTCTCATAAGAGCCACCACTACTGTATGAACGCAGCGGGCCCGGAACAATTGGATCGTATCCTCGACCATACCCACCAATACCGCCATAGATAGCACTGTAACTACCTGAAACACAACAGCTGAATCGATGACAACATTACAGGACACCTCTTTGATTACTTCTTGGTGCAACTAAAGCAAGCGGTCTTGGGGCTGGTTGACCGCCAACCACACGCCATGTTAGCCTTCTCATCGTACTCGGCATGTCGTTATAGCCAAATAGTTCCACGTATCTACAACCTCATCATGTTAAGAACAGCAAAGAAAACCATTTGATGAACAAAAACTTAACAACTCGGTGATAAAATAATGAAAAACGATGCCTTTTTCCCATCATGGCTCTATTTCTCGAGAAAGCTTCGTGAGCCTCAGCTGTCGTTCCAAACTCCACCACAGCATCTCCAGACGGTCGCCGTTCATCATTGAATCCCAACTAGAACATTCAATAAATGTAACACTGTAAAACAACCGGGCAGCAAATGAGAAGACACTTCGGACATATAAGATTTTGCAGAAACTTCTTTGTGAACTTTTAGAGCAGTCGTTTCACAAAGCAAATGTCTTATCGCCCAGAACAAATTGAGGATAAATGCACATAAAAACATGTTACAAAGCTCTAAAGCTCGTGTTGATCAATCCTCTAAGGGATGCGCCATGCACTTGCTTTGAATCTTATAGCTTTGTTCGAGGTGATCTGATGAGATCTGGCCTTCAAAATGACTCGCAATGGCCTATCGAGGTATCATGTCAGTGCTGCTGTCCTCCCAAAGATGCATGGAACCAATTCACGGATCCCGAAGGGATGAAGGGTCATGGTGAGCCATGTAGCGGCGCGACCACATACTTTTGCCAAAATGTTACAGGCAGCAATAAAATCACAGGGCTTCGAACTAACACTGATCTCGACACAACGAAGTGGTCGCAAAGAACTGCTCGATCATGTATGCATCAGCGTCGAACGGAAGGCCACGCATGAAAACCTGAATGATAGCAGTAAAGCTGAAAAAACAACAAACATTACATAGCCGTCAAAGAACGCAAAATCATTAACCAGTGACTTATAATCATCTCCATTTCCAAACTTATTCTGTATTGTTTACACTAAAGTAATTGTCACAGGCATTAAAGGATGCCAAGTGTATCAAAGCCCAGAATGTCGCCTATGAGGATAAAAGGATAATGGTCTCAGTGCTACTCAATCACTAAGGAATGCGCTTATATTCCACTACAGCACTGATCTTTCGAGGTAGTTGAATGTATACCTAGCGTTCACAATGACTCGCGCGAGGGTACCCATGTATCACCTTAGTGCTGCAATTCTCCTAACCAGCCGTAGCAATTCGCCAACCCCGGAAGCATGGAAAACTGACGAGCCTTGGTCGCGCAAACGAAGCATCGACCACGTGTGCTTCGCAGGGTACCTCTAAGCACTGCGTCATACCATTCCATCTATGAGATAACAAATTTAGATGAAAGACATCCCTCGCAGGGAATTGTCGTATTGCGGACTGGATCACTACATTAAAGAAATCTGATAGCAAAAAGGCGAGATTCAACGAGCGTACAGACGCGCTTGTTGAAATTCGAGACAGCCATATGTTGTAGAGCACCCACATAGTTATTCATGCCGTTACTTAGGTTGTAAAGCATGCCTACAAAACAGCTATCGCGTCCAAGTCAGCTCAACAACAATGGTGGACTTTAAATTCTTTCTATTTTGACTGCCACTTGCAGTGGTATGATGTTATTGTATACCCAATATGTGGAGTGCTGTGCAAAAACGTTTGCGTCAGCCGGGATTCGAACCCAGATCTCATAGCATACGCTCCCGGAAAGAGATCTGGGGTCGAATCCCGTCTGACGCAAACGTTTTTGCACAGCACTCTACATAATGGTGGACTCTGTCAAACTGCGTTAGTTACAAGTACAAGGAACAGCACACGTAAAGTCCCTATGTACGGAAGAGCAGCTAACTTGGGAAATTTTTTGAAGAAGCGCTAAAGAAGACCAGAAAAACCTCTTTTGGGGTGGATATAAGTGGCCCACGAAGTAGGTTTATGTGAGCAACTATTACTGCATTCACAAATATTTATGCGCCCGATTTTCAAATAGAAAAATTCCAGACGAACCTTCGTAGGTGGAATGAAGTCATCATAGTCGTCATATCGCCCGTATCCCCGCGGAGGTAGATCGTAGGGCGATGACCGTAGCGGTCCACGGTAACGTGAGCTCGAACGGCTATAAAAGTATTGATTTCTATGAAGCGACGAGTAAAGACAATGCTCTCCACTTCGACAGAATTCTTGACTTACGGCAAAAAGTCGTAATCTCTAGTGTCGAAAAGAGAACGAATATAGCCCCCAGATTCATACGATCGAGGGCGGTTACGTTCCATGTCGTCCACAGTGGTTCGAAATACTTCGACATATCTAGACGAGAAAATTTCACACGTGAAGTGCTTCATCAACCATTTGCACAAGATACGTTTGATGGAGAAGTTCTAGAAGAGAAGAGAAAGTGATTCAAAGAGGATCAGAATAGATACGGAATGAGAGAGAGAGAGAGCTAAGTGAACACAAAGAAACCCAAATGTATCATGAGCATCATGAATGAGCAAAAGCTGAATGAAAGACAAGAATGCCATACAGAAAAGACAAGTAAAAACTATCCAGGACCACGATGTAACTTCAAAATTGAGCCCACTCTCCCACCTGCTTCCCATATGTTCCTTGTTGAAATCGAGTGCTTTGGCGGCTTCATCCCTCGTGGCAAGTCGCACGAAAGCTTCCCCGCTAGGTCGCCCTCCCGTACGCCCGAATACCACCTCTTCACAGTTTAGCCCTGATACACACCAACCACTGTTTTTGTAAGAACATTCCCTCAAACCATATTAGGCAAACAATATGCCGGCAAATATTATTCAATACACATAACCAATTACTAAAACATAATATACCTTTCAACAATTACAAAATTCTTATTGTATATGGAAATATTATAAACTTAATATGTGCTGGATTTGGGAAAGAGGCACCGTTGTCCCGACTCCCTCCACAGCAACACTGGTTCTTTGTTCAAAATTAACTTTAACATCTATCAAAATAATTTTCAAAGTCAAAAAATAATTACTGAAAATAGCCCACTAACCTTTGAAGAAATCCTTCACGTCCTGAACTGTCGCAGAAAATGGTAAGCCACGTAAACGGATCACTTTTCCATCGTCTGTCACAAGACCGACGCGCTTCAGATTGGTTAGTTCATCAATTGACACCGTGAAAACTGAAAACGTCGCAGGTGAAAGATAAAGAATACACCTCCCAACGTTGAACAATCCCTGAGGATGCGCAATGCATTTGTCTTGAATCTTTAACGTTAGAGGTCATTGAATGCATGTCTGGCCTTTACAATGACTCGCTGAGGTCTCTCGCTAAACCGAGTTAGTGCTGCTCCTCCTCCCAGACGAGTCTGAGACCAGCCTGGTACCAGTTTACAGACCCCGGAAGGATGGATGGCTTGGTAAGCGAAGAGCGCGAGATTGAACTATCGACCTTCTCTGCGACACAGAGCGCCTCTTACCACTACGCCACGTGCGCCAGAAAACGTCGCATTACTTCCTTAAAAATTTTTATTACATCGTTTCACCCACATATTTTTTTTCCTACTATGCGCTTCCAATAATTGTAGCAATCTATTCGCCTCCTCGCTTGATTGACGATTTCAACTTTTTGACGAACGTCGTAGAATACTGGTCGAGAGCATCTTAAAATCTCGAGGATTTCCCAACAAGGAGCGCTCTATAGGACGTTCGTTACTGATTGTCGGAGAGCTTTGGGAGGCCGTAGGATCGACTGCGCGTGAGTATCACTAGCCACTCGGCCACACAGCCCTTCATAAAAGTAAAGATTCTAAGACACTGGTGATACGGGGAAAATAGATGACTCTGCTACAGAGACGTAGTACTGGTGGTTGTCGCGCGAAACCCAATACTTCTTGCGTTCGATTCGTTACGTGCTCCGCTCCATAAAGATCTCCGGATAACACGGTTGATGCCTTCGTTGCTGCTTGAGGAATTAGCCCTCTCCAGAGACGTCGTAGAAATCTGGTCGAAAAGATCCTTCATGCAATCTCAGAGGTAGCGGAGCTAAGCAATTCCCTAAGGAGTTCACTGATCAATTACAAGAGTGTTGAAGGAGGGTATCAATCGAACCAGAGCTCGAGCTCACTCATCATATCGCTCTCAATACACTGTATTACTTACCAGTTAGCTATATCACCCCTCGAACTGATACCATTTCCGAATATCATACCTTTCAATTCAAGTGTTTCTCAAGACCACAGCTCAATTTCAATATGCCTGATAATCATTTTCTGAGCCACGCATGTCAGTGGTCTGTTAAGGAGGGCTGACTTATAGAGCCCGATACACGTGTTTCGATCTTGCGATCTCATCAGTCGGGCAGTTACCCTTTCTCGTATTTGCTAATCTCTGTGGGTGTGGGGACTTGAGCACACACAGAAATTAGCAAAAGACGAGAAAGGGTAACTGCCCGACTGACGAGATCGCAAGATCGAAAACCACGTGTATCGGGCTCTATAAGTCAGCCCTCCTTAACAGACCACTGACATGCGTGGCTCAGAAAATGATTATCAGGCATATTGATACCAGTTCCATTAGATACTGCTTGCTACCGATTTACGTTTATGCTACAGAAGATTTCTTCAATAAGTTATGCCTAATAACTACGCAAGATACTCGATCTAAATGTCTTTTTTTTTAAATTCTCTCAAACTGTTGCCAGAAGTCATTTGCAAACGTAACAGAACAAAATTCAAACCAACTTTCGATATATCGCCCTTCCATTTTCTTTGCGATGGAACTCTAGAGCCTTCAGGGTGTCCTGTTTCGACGGTAACTCGCAATAACACTCTCCACTTGGTCGGCCATTGTGACTGCTGCTCATCGTAATAGTGGTGACTGGTATTCCTGAACGAAACCTTATCGTTCATATTCCACAAATAGCGCTAAAATAAGCTACTCACCATCGAGAAATGCTCGAATGTCACTTTCCTTTGCCGAATATGGCAGACCTCGAAGACGAACGTAGGTTGTCTGGGGCATTTTCTGCTTCGAATCATTGCTCTCTTGAGATTCATCGGTTGTTGAATGGTCCCTGTCCTCATGGTCACGATCACGATCACGATCACGGTCACGGTCACGGTCACGATCACGGTCATGATCATGGTCACGGTCGTGGTCGTGGTTGTGGTCGTGGTCGTGATCGTGATCATGATCATGGTCATCGTCATTACTTCCATCGTCTCTCATCTCCTGCTTCAAGGATTTGTTTTCCTCATCCATTTGAACCATGAACGTTGCAAGAATGTGATGTTCACCTGAAGAAAAGTCATCGTGGTCCAACAAAACCAAAACCCCTTATGTCATAATGTACAACGACGTGGTCAGATACATGGATCAAGGAAAAGCTCTGGGCCTTGATCGACCCCTCAAAGACTACCCCGCGCATTCGACTTCATCAAAGATCGCTAGCGGTGGTTGGATGCAAATTTGGCCTTCAGAATGACCCGCGGTGGCTTCCAGATGTACCAAGTCAGTGCTGCCATGCTCCCAGGAAGTCCGGTACCCACTCTCCGACCTCGCAAACTGAAGTCGTGAGTGTCGCAGAGCACCTCTACCAATTGCGCCGCGCGTACTCTTTGAAAGATGGAGAAATTAAAGACATATTAGTACTGAATTAACGCTGTAAATGCTCCTATAAGGAAATTATAAGAAAAGAGATAACAATAATACGCAATAAGCAAGAAAACCCCGACCGCTAACAATACAACTTCAAGGAAAAGTACTCAGAAGACACCACCACTACCACCCATCCTCACAAAATTTGGCGTTTCATACGGCGATGGATAAGATGAAAAGACAGTCTGCTACCAATTTACCGACCCCGCAGGGATGGATGGCTTGGTGAGCCGTGGGTGCGATCGAACCCTCGACCTTGTGCACAACGCAGGGCACCTCTAATCACTTCGCTACACACGCTCAGATAGGATAGTGACAGTGAAATGATGAATACAGAAGAATGAAGGACTGTAGGGAAAGAATGAAAAGATGACACACTTTTGATGAATGAAATAGCCCCTTCAAGGACATTCTGAAAACACAACAATGCGACACTGATTTCCAGACTCCTTGAAGTATATATAAACAAAAGACACCACGCAAATATCGGAAGGGAAAAGAAAGAGAGAAAAGAAAACGAGAAAAATAAAGAAAAAGAGAAAAGAAGGAAAGGAAAAAAAGGAGAAAAAACGTCATCAACGGCTATCAGCACCGACCCACCCAACGGCCTACGAACGACGCGTATTGATTGGATACGGCATCGCCTCTCGAGGGGCGGCGTCTCGACAGGACGCCGAACGCGCGCGTTCTGCGTGCCATCTATTCGTCACAGTATGCCCTAATTTCGTGTCGGGACCAGCGGCAGGGTGTGCCCTTGGGCTAAAAAAACCAGGATTCTCCCAGTTTTTTGGTGTGGGGCGTAGATCACACGAGGTGTGTGAACGTATCCCGCGTTTTTGCATACCTTACTATGGTGTTGTTAAACTCGGATTCGAAGGCATGTTTCTACTGCATCAAGCGCATGCGGCGCAGTGGTCAGAGGTGCTCTGCTTTGCACGCGAGGTCAGTGGTTCGATCTCGCGCTCATGGCTCACCAAGCCATTCATCGTTCCGGGGTCGGTAAATTGCTACCGGACTGGTCGCAGACTTCTGTGGTAAGCAGCACTGACTCGGCTCAGCGGGAGGCCACCGTGAGTCATTGTAAAGGCCAGAAATGCATTCAATCACCTTAAGCGAGGTCAAAAAGTCGAAGAAGAGTACATGGCGCATCCCTCAGGCATTGATCAACACCGATGGCTCTATTCTTTATCCTTTATTTTCTACATTACAGGACTTTTCGAATGAAACCCTATGCACAGGTGGATGCCGTTAGTTTTGGGAAACCTCTGGGATGCTTCCGTTGTGACCCCCATAGATCTACATTTTGTATCAACAAGTACTGATTTGTAGGACAACTAGCGGTCTTGTGGTATGCCTGGAAATCATTTTTTGAGCCACGCATGTCAGTGCTCTGTCAATGAGGGCTGACTTATAGAGCCCGATACACGTGTTTCGATTTTGCGATCTCGTCAGTCGGGCAGTCACTCTTTCTCGTCTTTTGCTAATCTCTGTGGGAGCTCCAGTCCCCACACGAAGAGTTAGCGACGACGAACGTTTTACACTCTATGTCCAGTGAAATCATCACCGAACACAGAGCATTGTACACTCGATTGCTCTTGACTAGTATACATAATATATCATATCTTTCGTTTCGAGTGTTTTTCTCAAGACCACAGCTCAAATTTTTTTCTTGAGCCACGCATGTCAATGGTCTCTTAAAGTGACGAGATCGCAAGATCGAAACACGTATATCGGGCTCTAATAGTCAGCCCTCTTTAATGGACCACTGACATGCCTGGCTCAATAAATGATTACCAGGCATATTGAAATTTGAGCTGTGGTCTTAAGAAAGAACTCGAAACGAAAGATATGGTCTTGTGGTAGTTATATGTGAGACGGCGACAAATGAATACTCGATCTCATTCGCTGGACAAGAACTTTACATAAGAGTGTTAGTAATCATTCGAAAGCTTAAATCTCTGGCTAAAGCCGTGAAAGACCGGTTTTCCTAAAGCCTTTTTATAACGCTGTAAAATCCAAGACAAAATTATGTTTTACACGACCACGCGTTTTTTTTTTCTTATCTTGCTTATATTTCGTTGGACCAAATTCTTTCCTTGGAGTGCTAGTACTCTTTCAGTAGCAGAAGTCTCGAAGAACTCAAAAAGGTGTTTGCTTTTTTGGAAAAGCTCTTTGAATTAGCGTTGTAGAGAAAGAAAAATTTGTGCTTTAAACCTCGCCGGACAGAGCATTCTTTAGACTCTCAGTAATCATTCGATAGCGTAGGTCTTTATGATTTCAACGCTGTGCTTATTTCCTGGAAAGACCTTTTCACTGCAGTGTAGCAGGGAAAATAGGATTAAGTTCACATAGTCGGCAAGCTTGTTTACCGGCTAATCAACGCGTTGGGGGCGGGATCATCGCCCGATGACTCAGGGTGATGGACATGTGGGATGAAACTTGTTATATAACTAGGAACTCTTTCTCCGCGTTGAAAGAAATTACAGATAAAACAACATACTCAGTTACTTTGAAATTTTTCTGTAGATTCATATGTTTTTTGTACCTCCAGCGAAATACAAGCGAGCTGAGAAAAAAAAGCGCATGGTCGTGTGAAAAAATATTTTTTTTGGATTTTACAGCGTTGTAAAAGGGTGTTTTGAAGAAGTGGCCACTTATGACTCTAGCGAGAGAAACGAGCTTTCGAATGATTACTAACACTCCTATGAAAAGTTCTTGTCTAAATGAGGTAGGAATTCAACTATCACCGTTTAATGGACAAGTACCGGGGTTTTTTTTTTGCTTCAGTAATTACGTCTATAGAAGAACGTTCAAGAATAATCGAGACCGGAAGATGTGCCGCGAAGCGTCGTTGAAGGACATCGAACCAGTAACTTCTTTCCGATGGCCTGTATCACTCGGCAGTATGGACTTCGTCGCCGAGCGATGCCAGGGATGGCAGCGTGTTCCAATCTATAGCCAAAGCCTTAAAAGGCTTCTTAAATCTCAAGGTTCCGCCAGTACTTATCAAGGGGATTGAGGACACCCTAACATAGTAATCTTCTCCTTCTCAGTGAAACGTGTTCATTTCGTTGGTCTATTTAGTCACTCACACATGAGGGCTGTGAAGATCTTTATAACAGTCAAATTCGAGAAAAAATACAATTTAGCTACTAATTATGACTTTTGGAACACTACAGTTAATGCAAATAATGAGCTATGGGATCACATATCCGATAATCTTGTTACATGAAGCTAACACGCGACTCCAGAAAGGCTGATACGTGGGTTCGATTCCCGTGTGAAGTTCGAAGTTTTACATAGCACTCAGTATTATCGGATTTATATTTGTGACATCACCCGACTGTTAGAAAAGTGGTTAGGTTTTAGGAATCTTGCTGCTCATGGTATTTCCAGCTCGAATAAATTTTTCCGATGAGTAAAAACACAAATCCAAGTTAGGTCGGATACCGGCTTATGCTCAGCACCCGATACCAGCTGACGATTGCTCACGGCTTCGATACCCTGCATCAACTAATAAGTGCTTGTAGACCCGTGGCCTTGATGGTGTATTGGTAGCACATGCCTACGGAATAAGTGAAACACGGATTTAAATCCCGACTGGGATCGACTGTTTTCCATATCACTTAGCATTCTTGGGTATATAGTTCTAACATCATAACACTGCTATGAAAAGCTGTAAATTAAAAAAATTATATTAGATTATTAGACAATAACAATTCAAAAAAATGATTGTCTACTTATATTTTTGCCGTATTCAACTGAATACGAGTATTCGAAAAAAAAAAAGATTGAGCTCCCAGCGTTGATCACTCCCTGAGTAATGTACCTTAAATTCGACTTTTCAAGCACCGCTGGTGGAGATTGAATGCACATCTGATCATTACTATGACCCACGGTTACCTAACGATGCATCAATTCACGGCTGCTATATTCTCCTAAACAAGTCTGATATCAGTTCGTCATATCCGGGTGGGATGAAATGCTTGGCGAGCCATAGACACGCTGAATCGAAGGATCGATTAACCTTCATGACTCAGGCAGTTATCGCCCAATCTGCTTGCCCTTCGTTTTCTATAAATTCTTCACTCGAGTCTCCTAAACAGGATTTACAGAACTCTGGACGAAGGGCAGCCATACGAACAAGCAGACGAAAAGGATTTAGTACCATAGACCACATCCATACAATTACAAGACTCATTGGAGTTTTACGAGCGTACAAACAACCACTCTGTCTCACTTCCATCGATCTGAAGAAAGCCTTAAACTCGGTGGAAACAGAAGCGGTTATAGAGGCTCTGGATAACTAGGCATCCTCGTAAAACTCGTAAAAGCGCTCGTAAAACTCCAATGAGTCTTGTAATTGTATGGATGTGGTCTATGGCATAATGATCCTTCGTGATCTTTCTGGAAATTTCACGACCGCAAAATCTTCATCCGACAATAATATCACCATCGACGTAAAAAGAGGAGTTCAACAAGGCGATACACTTTCGCCAAAATTATTTACTGCCACCCTCCAAAACGTCATGCGAACACTAGGATGGGACGACATGGGAGTGAAAATTGACGGTCGACAATTAAACCATCTTCGCTTTGCTGACGATATCGTTCTCATAACACCAAACATCAGCCAGGCGGAACGAATGTTGACCGATTTCGATAACGCCTGTGGAAAGATTGGTCTTCAACTGAATCTAACGAAAACAATGTTCATGAGGAACGGATGGGTTTCTAATGACCCATTCACGCTCAACGGAAGGACAATCTCCGAACGCTCCAGTTACGTCTATCTAGGTCGTGAAATCAACATGATGAACGATATAACTCCAGAGTTGAGCAGGAGGAAACGAGCGGCTTGAGGAACGTTCAAGAGCACCGAAGATGTAGTGAAGAGAACAAAGAACATCCTACTCCGTGCCCACCTTTTCGATTCGACGATTATTCCTGCCCTAACACATGCAGTAGAAACGTGGTCGCTACATAACATTGCCAGCTTGATAAATTAAACTTAGATAATACCTGTTTAACCTTTTTCAAACCATAATCAAATTTTTAATTTATAAAACAAATCTTTACAAGATATTAGACCTTTTTATCGAAAATAAAATATACAAAATTTCACGTAAGCAGCATGAAGGATCACTTGGCGTTATCGAACGCGCAGTCGAAAGGTCGATGCTAGGAGTATCCTGTATGTCGCAAAGGAGAGAAAGCATCCGAGTTTCCGACCTACGTTAAAAATCGATGATAAAAGCCGCCTTTCTACATGCCAGGATATCGAAAATAAGGTGGCCGGACACGCGATACGCTTTAACGACAACCGATGGACGAGAGCCGTTACCGACTGGATTCCTCGGGGCATCAAGCGCTGTACAGGAAGACTACCGGTCCGATGGTCCGATTTCATCATGAAAGGCATATAAGAAAGATATGATGCTCAGCGAATCCCTAATGTGAGGAGGACCCACTGGGCTACTATCTAATGGCCGCTACTAGTACTTCTTCGTATTTGACAAACAACCATTTTATCAAAATACGAGCAAAACATGGAACTTGGAGTGGCTACGAATCCGCGAATACCCTTTCCTGGAGGCTTACTAGGTTTTCCATTACACCATCAAAGCCCCTTCTCTACCTTCCACTCACCTGAATGAGGTATAAGACGGTTCGAGACTCTTACACCCGAAACGGTTTTCTTGCCGTTACAATTCACACCGTTGAAATAAGAGTTAGACAGCAGACAAAATTGAAGATAATTTTTATAGATAGTGCAAACAACCCACGAACAATGTTCTCAGTAAGACGAAGAATGTAACCTTTATCGTAACGCAACCTTCTTTTCCTTTTCATAAAATTGCTTCCAAAGAAATCAATTCATATGCTTGCCTCGCGCATATCTGGAGAATGCTCCATAATGTCCTTGTGTGCAAAGGCTTAACAGCTGGCAGTAACTACCTGTAGGAACCAATGGTTGAAGTGCATTTTCAGTCTTACTGTATGCTAACATGTGCCTGCTTGGTTGGAAGAATAACGCCTTTACAGTAATATTTGCTTACTCCAAACCTCATGTAAGAGGATACATGTGCCAATGAAATCATTTCAACACAGTTACTTGGTTTTACACACCTCTTTGAATAGTGGAAGCTTCATCAACCATACATGAGTTGATTATATGAGCATTATTGATGTGCTGGGTATAATATTTCAACTCTGATGCTACTGGTGTACTATTGATGATTCTTCTATATCATTCTTATATGAATTTGTCATTTATAAAAGGTTTTCTTTATCCAGATTTGAGGTTTGGTAAACGTCCAAAACAATTGCAAGTTAGACGTGAAAGCATACATCGTTCGATTCAGCACCTCATCTCAGGTGCCTCAGCGGATCCACCAGAGGATGAAGTAAATAGTACGGATGACACAATGAAGAAGATTATACGTAATGTGTTTCTAGCAAATTAGTTCGGTAGAATATGACCATACCGATAGTTGCTGGGGGTAGGGAGGTGCAAACGAGGTAACTGTCGATCATTTCTCTTTAAGAAGTCATGTTGAGTACACTCCGTCAACTTCCACCTCTTCAAAAATTGATACGTATTCCAGACAGCATTCAAGATGCAGTTATCTTGCACTGTCAAGCAAATAAAGCTATTTACTACGTTCACGAAGAATCCCATGAAAAAAGGTCCATATATTAAGTTTTTCGTTGCCATTTTGCTACCAAAAACTCGATCTAAGTCGCACTTACATCGTTAAATAATCAAGTCTCTAGTTATCATTTCTGATTAGAGGGAACTGTGTGCACTTCTGACGAGAATGTAACACTTTCCCCATGTATTTCCTCCTAGATAGCATTTTTCCTGTTTAACATGATTTTCCCCATCTAAAACTTGTTTCAGAGTTTTTACCTATTCGCAATCGCCACATACGTCACTCGCTTATAACTTGATAACAAAATGCCACTTTTTCTTTGCAGTATTATTGTGCTTATTTCTGCAATAAAAACTTCTCACATTGAATCAACTGTTCTCGCAGACTCATTAGGGTTTATAGAAAACTTTGTATAGTAGCTGTGCTTAGCAACATGTTAGTATTAATAATCATAATGTTATAATGTAATAATATTATAATCATGTACAATATTGCTAAACACAATATATAATATAATAATATTATAATCATGTAATACTAATAAATAGTATATTATGAATAAATGGGCAATAAGGATATGGTTTTCTAGCTTCTTATTTTCTTGAACTTCGTTTTCATAAATTTGATTAAGAGCTTGGAAAGTAGATTCAAATTTTCCAAAATTTGAGAGCAAGGCTTAGGCGATTCAAGAGTAGAGTCAACTATCAGGTTAGAGCAAAAGTAACGGTTGTTTTACATATTTTGACATTGTCGTTTGATATTCAAGGTAATTCTTGAATAAATGTGGTCTGATACATTTTATCTGAGCTCACGTTTATCGTTCTATCTTTGCTGTCAATGACTTTTTACTTGGTCTATTATATATATATATATATATATATATATATATGCGCATATATACATGTATATGCCAAATATTCACTTTTGAGCCACGCATGTCATGCGGTTTGTCACATGGTCTGACATATAAACGTGTATCAACCTTGGTGGTTTCATCAGTCGGGCGGTAGCCTACTCTTCTTTTGCCCATCCTCTCGGGACGCTCAGTCCCCCGTATTGAGAGTAGGCGACAACGAGCTTTTTACACTGGATGTCCGATGAAGCTATTAACGAACACACAGTGTTTTACACTTGATTACTGTTGGCTAGTATCATTATATATCATACCTATCTTTTCGAGTGTTCTAAGAGTACAGCCCAAATTTCAATATGCCAAATAATCATTTTTGAGCCACGCATGTCATGTGTTATGTCGCTGTGTGTTCGGTGATAATTTCACCTGACATAGAGTGTAAAATGTTCGTCCGCCTACTCTTAATATAGGGACTAAGCGCCCCGAGAGGATTGGCAGTAGACGAGAAGGGTACCGCCCGGCTGATGAGACCATAAAGATTGAAACATGTGATCGGGCTCTATAAGTCAGCCCTTATAACAAAGCGCATGACATGCGTGGCTCAAAAATGATCATTTGCATGATTAAATTTGAGCTGCGGCCTTATTAAAACGCCCGGAAAGAAAGGTATGATATATATATAATAAATCTATATTAAATATATATATATATATATGTATATAAGACATGAAAAGAATGCTGACTCGGTGCAAAAATAATTATGGCTCCAGACCTTTAGTTGAAAATGGGTCTTAAAATAGCGAAGACAAATCGCAACATTAGCAACACATTTGCCCAGAACTGCTAGCGACCATATAGATAGTTTAAGAAGTTTCGTAAACGAGACGAGAGCTGTGAAGATGAGGAATGTAGTGGCCAGCGGTGTAAAGTTAGTAACGTTTGAATAGGAAGTAATCATCAAAGCTAATCCTCTTAAGTCTAAACGAAATAGTGCACAGAAACTCACTGCCGACAATTTACGGCCGTGCACTGTTTGAAGCAAATTGAGGAGGGTGAGAAACGGCTAGTCATAAGTAATTCCGGTCAAAATGCATCTGATCGACAGAAACCACGTGGCACAACGAGTATCTTGAAAGTTTGACTACCAAGTCTTGTCTCACCTTTCATATTTTTCGCTGTTCTCGACGACCACATTTTCAAGCATCCTGACAACTTCTTACAGAGAAAACGCTTCCGCAACCAAGTGGATGCAGAAAATGCCTAGCGCGATTTCGTCCAATCCCATGACGCTAATTTTTGAGCTCAGGAATAAGCAAGCGTACTTCTCGTTTACGCGAATGTGTTTATTGTAAGAGATCCTATTTTAATTGGTAAGGATGTGTCTGAGCTAGTTATATTCATTCTATACACTGTTTGAAATCGCCATTACTTTTATACCAACCTCGTAATAACTGTGTATTGGAAAATCCCCAAAGCAGTTGAGTTAAACATCATCTCTAACACGTGCATGACTACGTATAATTTTGTACAAATTGCCTTGGAACTACGGGTACTTATATGTTAAACGGCGATAAACTCATGAAGCGAGCTCATTCGCTGGACAGGTTTTTTTCACAGGAGTACTAGTGATTATTCGGAATCTCTGAGTAGAGCCAAAAGTGGCCGCTTTTTCAAAACACCCTTTCACAACGCTGTAAAGTCCAAAACAAAATTGTGTCTAACAAGAGCACGTGTTTTTTCTTATCACGCTTATATTTCGCTGGACAAAGCTCCTTCTTAGAGTGGTAGCACTCATTCCATAGCAGAAGTATCGAAAAACTCAAAAATTTGTTCGTTTTTTGGAAAAGATCTTTTGATAGCGCTGTAGGAGAAGGAAATTATTGATGCTTTACACCTCGCCTGTGAGCACTCTTTCTTAGGCTAATAGTAATTATACGATGCCGTAACGTTACAATGTTTTCCAACGTTGTGCTTGTTTTTTTGGGAATACCGTTTAGCAGAAAAAAATCGGTAAAGTTTAACATTTTAGACGATCCTGCTTACCGGGTAAAACTGGAGCGGGGGCCGGTGCAAGGAGCGAGAGGATCGATCGCTTTCAAAATATTGTTTCAATTGGCGATTTCCTCACCGCATCGAGAGAAACTTCAGATAAAAACGAATGAATCTGTTACGACAGAAATTTCTTACATGCTCATATGCTTTTCGTGCCCGCAGCCAATTATTCGCGCATATAAAATGAAGGCGCAAAGCAAGTGTGGAACATAATTTCATTCTGGATTTTACAGCGTTATACAAAAGGTGTTTTGAAAAATCGGCGACGCGAGGCCATAACCAAAAATTTAAGCTTTCCGATGACTACTAACACTCCTATGAACCGTCTCTGTTCAGCAAATGAGATCAATTTGTAAATTTGTCGCCGTGTAACTTATGTGTCCCGGCTTAAATCTATATTTTCGCTCGTCGTGTGTATAAAAGTCTGCCAGAAAATTTTCTTGTTGAGTGCAGAAAATAGCCTCTGGTGAACATGTCTGACACAAAATACAAGAAGTACTACTTATGGAAATTTACGAAATATGCAGAGAGTGTCGTTGACGAGTCGAATCAGTGCCCACAAGCAAAAATGAATTTTTTTTCCGGGCGCATGTAGCTCAAACATGAATTGTTTCGTTGCAAATGCGTTGATTAAGGCAAGTTTCGCCTACAAGGAATTAAAAAGATTTGGTAACTTTTGGCAAATCGATTACAATCGTGAACGCTGGCTGGTCTTTTCAATAGCGCGATAAGTGCTTCTCTTCTAACTAAGAATTTGCTCGAGAGTCTAATTGGTAAAGACAAGCGTCCATTTTCGAGCTGATTCGTCGATTCATCTCATGTCAGTCTTTGGGCCTCAATACTGTAGTGAATTTTCAACAGTTCCTTCTAGTCCTCTATAAGCTTTCGAAAAAACGTTGTTACACCTGTGTAGAGGTATTATATGTATTACACAATGTACCGTATTACATATCTGTTTTTAGGGAGAAAAAAGATCAAATATCAAATTTCTCAGCAATTAAGTTATAATGGTTTTTGATTTTGGATCTTAATGTCACCAGACGATGAAGTCTTCACAATAGCAAGCACCGAAAGTAGAAAAAAAAAAGGGAATGTGTTCCAATCCGTATCGTCTATTCACGGCGCGTCACGGTGAAAACGGCATCAGCTTCGTAATTTAAAATGAATTTAGAAGAAACAACTAGATTACCGAGATCATTATCCTTATCTTCGGTCCACAAAATAGGAAAGGAGCGTAAAAGGAACCTAAGAGGCTCAAAAATAGTTGTAACCACGAACACTGTAATGTTTGTGCGGCACGGATTGAGATATCGACTCACTTCCGTATGTATGAATTAACCATTTCAAGGCTTTATGAAGTTATGGATGATACTACTCTTATGAAAACAGCTTTGAAAAATCGATGTCAGTTTGATGTCAACGTGAATGTTGAATAATCAAACTGTTTTGTTTGAACTTGAACGAGGTTGTTGCACAAATTTTCGTTGTAGCTAGCACTTCTACGGCATCTTGTTTTTCGAAACATTGGAAAACTTATGTAAAAGCCCCGTGCAAGCCTAATGAGACAATGAGATTATGTGCGATGGCATTTTTTTAACACTTAGCTACGCAAAATTGATTATAGTTCGGTCAATAGAAGGGCAAAGAATAAAGCGTTTAGCATTAATCTGTCTTTCGAAAAATCGTCATGCCTTTAAGTCTATTGAGCATTATAGAAATAAGTGAACTAATTTTTCTCCTATGCGATAACTTTCTAAGGCCTATAGACGTATCAACTCGCTACTGTTGTCCTTGCAGACAAGTCTGACTTCGATTTCCTCGCTTCAAGGAGAGTCAGGACTTGGTTGACATTGCGTAGATTCGAGCCATTGACCACATGTTTTCCAGAAAATTTCGAAACATTGCCTCATGCGGTCATACACGGCGCTTTGCCACTGCTAATCATAATCTTATCTGCTGCCAATAGACATAAAAAAAAAACAAGAAAAAACTGTAGGATATATTCTTTGTTGTTCTTTTATCGTTTCATTTCATTCATTACACTTTCATTTGTTCTACTATGCAATGAAAATGAACTTGAGTGCATTTTTTTCTTGCAATGGAATATGCGAAAGCTTATTGTTCAAGCTGAGAGTGAACCATAAATCAGTGTGACTGCTACATCTATTTGGAGTATTTTCTCCGCACTTACGATGAGTTTAGGTCAACACATGCCGCCCAAATTGTCCCTTGAAAAATTGCCCTTTGTCATAGTAAATCTCGCTTTATAATTTGCTTCGTAAAAATATCATAGCGAAATTCCCAGTGTTCCCGTTTACAATGGTTCTTGAACACATCTACGCATCCTTTTATGCTTTTTTAACACTTCAGTTCATTGTGCTTGATGAAAAAAAAAATCTTGTGCACTATGCAAATCCTTTCATGTGATGCAAACAAAATGCTTAGCCCTCATTTGAATAAGTAATATAATTTACATAGCTATCCTGTGAGACAAATACTCTGGGATTACCCATGGAGAAAAAGTTTATTCGTTTTTTATTTCCAAGAACATATTCAGTGTGCTGGGCCGTATTCGTAGTTTATATTAAGCGTTGTATTTGCTTCTAATAATAAACTTCTCGTGCACTGAGCTTCACCTCTTTCTGGCCATCTGTAAAGAACGATGAGATTGTAGGTGATGATTTGACAGCTCTGCCACCCTTTACATTTTCTTCATGACTTTGATTTTTGTAGTCTTTTCGTCTGGAAATAATCTCGCTCCATGTTTGCACTTTATTGTGGGTAGTTATTTATTTTACCGCACATTGTCCAGCTACAATATACATTTCAACAAAGCCACAAAAGGTTTTCTAAGATAAAGTCGTATACATTTTAATGAGTTTTTTTTTCTCGCAAAGTCCAACTATACTGCTGACAAATGCATCTCACAAGATTGTTAAGCAGTTTTTCCGGCTTTTTTTAGTTTTCACGCTATATGCACTTCACTGGCCTCTCAGTGAGCAAGTTCTTAGAAATCCAGTCGAAGAATTTCGCTTTTTCTTCGTCGTCGGATGCCTAGAAAGATAGTTATGCACATAAATACTCTAATTGACAACAATTTCCATACGTAAGCATGTCACTCACTATTTCGAGTAGTTGTATAGCCAGAAAGTTCACTCCTCTGAAAAGAGCCTTCATCACCTTCCTCCTTCGATTTTCCACTTTTTTCACTTTCACTTGAATAAACATCACACTTTGTATGGATCTCACAACTTCTTTCATGCAACTCGTTGTCCGCATCTATCTTTCATAGTAAACCTCGAATTGAGCTCGATCTTGGCTGATGTTTGAGAATTTGTCTTCTTCGTGAATACCATGAAATTAAAATTCATTTTATTTGGCCGCATTGTGGTGGTATAATGGTAGTTAGAGTCAACCAGATCCTTTCTGGAATTTTGAAATGACCGTGCAATGACGTTCGCAGATGCTGACCACAGTAGCCGCTAGCCTTCGTGGATAAGAGACAGCACCCTAGACCAATGCAGAACCAAGTTCCTGACCCCCATGAAAATAGGAAGGTATAGCTGACCGAATGTGATGTCGAACCAGGGCACTACGTGTCCCAAAGCGGTATTTATATCGTTGTGCTTTCTGTCACCTTTTCTTGTTTGAATTAAATACTTCCACTGAGGTATTAATGTTGTTTCACTTAAGTCTGTTACAATGCAGTCCTATATTATATAATCTAGTAGTGTAATTTTTCAAAGACAACATAATTTGAGATATCTGTATTTGAATTCGTTTAACGTCTCTGAGAGCTAAATCGTTCCGTTAACCAAAGACAATACAATTATCGTTGGATTTTTTCAACTAAATGGTTAATATTTTGAGGGCCACCGACACAAAACCTTTGAATATTTGGGATTACGATGAAAACATAATAATCGCTTGTGAGAAGGACGTTGTCAGATCTTCAAAAGACCTAATGCATCTTGTATTGGCGATGTTGTTGAGTAAGGAAATGTCGTAGTGAATTATGCATGCAGAATCATGACAAAACACCTCACAACAAATTTATTTTATACCTACTTAGTCATCGATTGCTCATGGAGGTGCTGAAGCTTTCAGCTGTAGCTTGACAGTTTTTTATTCTTCAAAATTTCATAGAATGTCTATCAAGCATAATTCTCTGCAAAATCCTGAAAACTAATTTCACGTGTTCTTCACATCCACCAAAGAAAGTCACTTTTTATAGATTTTCTGCTGCGATTTCAAAGGAGATTTTTTTGCAACAAATTAGGCAACACTTCGTCAACCCCAAAGGCTTGTGCGATTCATTTGGTCCGTTGGGGTGTCGAACGAGAAGCCAAGTGAGCATTTCGCGTTACACTGACACTAACATCTCAAGAATAGATCAGTGAATAAGGGAAGGCAATGTAAAGCACAAGAATATGATGGATATGTTGACGGAATATTGAAATTTCTCTGCTTACTCTGTTTCTGACATAAGTAAATTCTCACTGATACATATTTCGACGGAATAATCGCTGTGAGTAACTATCTACTCAACTGCTTTGCGACTGTTTTTTGTTCTTTACAGTTTTTTTATGGTGTTGTTTAAATATAATCGATAACTTATAAGTGTATTGAGTGATATGTAAAACATCTGACATCATGCGAGAATTATACGCGTGTTTCGCCCATACTGAAAGCACGTGTTACCACTACACCTACCACTACCGCCGTCGACTATGGGTGAAACACGAGTTCAACTCATTCATGATATCGAATGTTTTCTATACCACTCAATAGATGCATATATATATATATATATATATATATATATATATATATGTATTTGACACCGCACCACTGCTAAGAGCAGTAAAAATGTAGTACTTGTTCATAATCCGCGGTTTTCGAAAGCGAATCATTATGCTGGGCATCAACCTGTAAACTTGTTCTGTAAGTCCTGTGAGGGATAAAAGAATGGAGCTCTCAACGTTGATCAATTCCTTGGAAATGCGCCATGCGTTTGACGTCATAGCGCATCATTCAAAGTGATAAAAGAAAAAAAGAGAAGTATATTTGACATGTAAATAACTTCCGATGTCCTACCATTATTAAAGTCTGTGTAATCATTTTCTGAAATAAGTGTGATACAAGGGACGAGGTAGCGCAGTAGTTAGTATTGCGATGTATCACGAAGCAAAAGTGATAAGCAAAGCGCTAGTTCAATTCCTTCCTCCCAACACTCTTTGCAAGTCAATCAACTCAAGCCTTAGCTCAGTTACTCCAACATTGAGAGAAGAATTGGCTGACCAGCATTCCACGACATTCATGAAGAAGACAAAGCCCTCAAGCTGTACTCGACGCAACACGTAAAAATTCGAAGTTCTTAAAATGAGTGTGACGAAACAAATTGAATGCAAGAAGTGCTTAAATCCATGTAGAACTTGTACCGAATAGTGTAGAACAAATAAGTACACAAAAGAAAGCAGCTAACGGAGAGACGGTCATCTATTATTATTGAACAGAAAGTTCTCTGCTGCAGTTCAACACTGATCCTGAGTAAACAAGAGAAATTTAGGTTTTCCGCCTTTGAATAAACATCTTTTAGCCTCAGTTCAAATCAAAATAAAGGGGAGGCATGATGGTAGTATGTTGCAAAAGGCTTCTAAAAATGTGGCGACTTCTATCCCTTGGAAATCCATGAAAACATTTTGCTTCTTACCATGAAAACATTTTTCTTACCGCGCGACGTCAAGTCTTACTCAGCTAATGTGATTGCGGCTTCGCACCTCGTGAAAAAGCCGGAGCATCTCGTGGAAGACAGACGCAGACAGCACGATGGGTGTAAGGAGACGAACCCAAGTTGTATGGGAGCAATATCATCAGAAATTATGAAATTTCATTCAAAATCCTTCTGCAGAGCCTCACTAAAATTGTTCGCAGAGGTGGGAAACTGAACCTCGCATCGTGATGATGAAAGCGCTTGTTGGAAAATAGACGTAAACAGCATGACATCCCTACACAGACGCGCGGATGCCACCCTCTGGGACTGCCGCGAAAGCGACGGCGCGACGCTGCCTGCCTATCAACGCTGGTCCTCAAGGGGCTGTACAGAATGCTTCCTAGCGCTTAAAACCTTGCTGTTGATATAACGGAGTTATCACATGGTTTTATGGACGTATTTGGAAAATCTCTACATCACAATCCAAACAGTTATAGGATGATTCTGATCTAGGAGCAGGTAAACTCAGCGAAAGTTGATTTTACGCAATTAGGGCACAAAATTAACCCATTGAAACTGTGGCATTCATTGTTTTTAGAGTCGAATGTAGCATACTTTCAGTGTTCGGAAATGGTTTTCTCTTCAGTACCTCTGTCATTTTACATCCTTTTATGAGACATCTGAAAACTTCGTCAAAATGATAAAAGGAGTTTTCCTAGTGCATTCCCAACATCGCACACTGTTTTCAAAGCATATAGTGAGAAAACGACTCCGTGCACAACATACTCAGCTTATATTGAACTTTACTAGGTAAAATAGGTTTAGACTTTTTGAATGAAGAACGAGTAAGTGGATGGCTGCTTTCGAGAACAATGAAGAGTCGAGTCTACAGATTTTGCCTGCAGCATTGACGCTATCATTTTTTCATGATGAACTTCTGCTGCTTCGGGTCTTGCGACATTTTTTTTTCTTTAATGCTCTAGCTCGGGTTCCAAGCACAGAAACAGATGAACAAAATTTACTTCTGTGATCTGCAATATTTTCCTTATTTTACTGCTTTAATAACTCAGTTATAACGTTGTAACTATTCACCTAGCGATGCTGAATGATATCAAAAACTCTGGTCCTCAGCGAAAAGTTAAACCCGTTTTTTACACTCACCGGGTTCCATGTTACTACTACATTATCAAACCTAGGATGATTTTCATACTTCTTTTACTTTATTGCTTCACAGCTTGAGTATGGATGACAGAACAAATGAACAAATGGACATCCGGTGTGACGCACTAACGTTCTTCAAAGTTTCGTGGATGTTACAGATGCCACACTTGAGTAGAGATTTTTGCAATTTAGGTTTTTCTTGATCTCTTAACAATTTATTTCTGCATTTAAAATTGAAAGAGCTTTCCATGGCGATTGCATATATTTTTAGTACTAAGAGGTCAAAGCATTTGATTGTCTACGATTTTTATAGCCAAAAAGCAGAGGCGTCCTACAAACCTTCAATTTTCCTGGATAGACAGGTGTTTCAAGTGTGGCTTTTCTCTTCAGCTGTTATAAATTTTCTTTGTCGTTTTTCTGCATCACTTCGATAGTTCGGTGTTTCTCACCAAAATTGTCCATTTTTCTTCAAGTTTTTATCAAAATTCTTCTAATACTTCAGATATAGGGCAAACGACGTTCTCACATTCGACCTTCTGATCATTCAGTAACCGTTAAGTTTGAAAATTTGACGGCTTTACAAAGATATTTTTGTGCAACACTGATATCCTAAGAACACGTATAAAGCAGTGGTACGAGTTACACCGTTATACAAACCAGGTTGTTGGTTCAATCCCTTGCCCTAGGCTCACCGAACCTTTAATCACTCCACGATAGGAAAATCGGTACTAGACATGTCTGGAAGGACGAAAACCTGGTAAGGTACGTTGGTGAGGCACCGAAAATCACAACACAGACCAGATATGCCTTGAATCACTTTTGCGAATTTCGATGAGGTTGAATGTATAAAGTATTTGTGAGAATTTGATCAAGACTAAAAGCTTTGTTTTTTATCATTACGAATATTTTCCTTGTGAATTTGAAGTGATATCATTTCTTCCGACCTAATAAGCTTTCGCGGCTGTGTATCCACGTTACTTACTTTTTGAAAGCAATCATATTATCTCTTTCGTTCCGAGTGTTTTCTAAGACCATCTGCTCAAATTCAATATGCCTGATAATCATTATTTGAGCCACGCATGTCATGGTCTATCAAAGACAATTAACAACACTCTGTGTCCGGTGAAAATTTCATTGGACATAGAGTGTAAAACGTTTGTCGTCGCTAACTCCTAGTGTGGGGACTGGAGCACCCACAGAGATTAGCAAAAGACGAGAAAGGGTAACTGCCCGACTGACGAGATCGCAAGATCGAAACACGTAAATTGGGCTCTATAAGTCACTTCGATAGACCAGTGACATGCGTGGCTTAAAAATAATTACCAGGCATATTGAAATCATAATATCGTCTTTAAATTGATGCACATTTTAATCCAAACGTATGCTGTTATCGATGTGAGAAAGGCTTTGTAATCTGGCAGATTCTACCTATTATGGATGACTTTCAAAGAAGATTTCAACACGTTGTGACTACGTTTCATTTCTCGACGAATATACTTTGCGCTGAAATCGATGCACATAGTCGACTGTGAAGACCCACTTATGCATTAGTATCGATGCATTCTGAAACTTACATGCTCCGCTTTCCAATTACTGTAAGGCTTTTCTTGACAAAAGTTTTATTTGATAAATAAATTATTGTTATTAAAAAAATAAAAATTATAAATATTATATATTAATATTATTAAATTATAAATATATATATATATTATATATATTATATTATTATATTATATATTATATTATTATATTATTATATTATTATATATTATATATATATATATTATATATATTATTATTATATATTATTAAATTATAAATATTATTAATTATTAAAAAAAAAGCAGTCGATAGAAGAAGTATAAATTATTGTATTTTTAATACACATGTCGATAAATCTACTTAGCGACTGGAGTACCCTGTCAACTCTGTCTCGCCATCGGTAAATGTTGATTGCAAATCGAAAATGACGACAGCGTCCGGCATTCGTTGAAAATCATCTATGTGGCGTCTAAATAGATTATAGTTTTTTATGGCGATGTTTGTATGGTAATCAGATTTAGCTTGTTTAGCTTGTCAAAGGTCCCATATGGTTGGGGAAAAACACATGCGAACAAGTTCCATTAAGAGTCGGAGAGACACAAAGGAGTCCCTTACACTGTAGTATGTTAGAGAGAACGTACTTTGTCCCTTTTCTTGAACTCAAACGATACGGCTGCCTAGCTGATACAGGATACGCCATTAATGCTGAGTTAGATGCAGCATTCGTCTACAATTGCCTGATTGCAATATTAGCTTATAGTTCAAGAGCTGTTCGGATATCGTGTTGGTCATTCCTTTAATCTGTACTTCTTCTGTTAGGAGAATAACTTCCGCTGGAAAAAAACGCAGATTTATAACGGAAGTGATTAGATTCGTTACACTACTATTCTGTCATCTCATGGCGAAAGACTGAGTCATTTCCGTTCCCGTTAATTGCAACAGATTACACTCATGATCGTAATGGAATCTCTTCAGTTTCCGTATTTCGTTTTTTGTCCAAGTAGTAGTGCCAATTGTTCGATAACTTTGATGATACTTTACTTAACTACTACTTCACAAAGATTTATCGGTTGAATCTCTGCCAGACTCTTTGTTTTCTCACACTGCCCCTGGATGGTGCAAGAGCTTCCTTATCGCGCGTAGTAGTTAATGAAATAATTGTTCGTCTCATACTGTACATCTTCATAAGTGGATTGTGTTTTGTTGAGCAATATGGAGTGATCACCTACTCTATTTTAATGATTATAGGAGTTTCTGCATATTCATCTTCAGTTCGTCTTAGCCGCAGACTGATTAAGATATTGCGACGTGTTCCCTAATGGAACTGGGCAGACGAATGACTTCATGTCATGGGCTTACTGTAGGTGCACTTCACGTGATTAGCTTTCTAATGATGCAGCTATAAAATGTTGTTGAATTGTCTGATGACGTTTATATAATGTAGAAAAAAACAAAGTTATAGTAACTTTGATTATCACGTAGATCAGAAATGTAGTAAAAAAATTAAGTGTATTTTTGTCGAACTGACCCAAAGTTTTCAATACCGCGTCTTCTTTCATATTTGCTATGTATCTCGATTTTATGTGAACTATACTTTGAATTTATTTCCTGCCTGATACTTTATAATGACAGGGTACGATGTGAAATATAACCACAATCTTCGCGGAAGGCGGAAAGTCTCTTTTCAAGAAATTGGATGAAGAAATCAGAGGAAATTTGGGTGATGGAAACGCCTATGGAGAAATCGAACTACGCCGAATTGAAATTTCAAATTGCTCTCAGTAATGAAATTCCTTTTCTCGAGAAACTCCGTCTTTTAAACATATATCAGTTTTGAATGCTAGGTTAATTTTCCACGTATATCAGTGCTAGAGATTAGATATTAAGGACTTTAGTGACAAACTGACCATATGGCTCCTATGACTCATTTGTAGTCAGAACAAGTTCATCCTTTTAATATGAAGCTAACATATCTCAAGTCAAGTGAATCTTATTGAAACATTCGCGATGAAGCTGGCTATTCGACTACTGATGACCATATCTGGCTCATTGGAATATTGCTTAAGCCATGACTTACATGAATCTATCAAAGAGACTTTGCTGTATCGTTTCAATTATATATATAATTTTGGTCACTTTCATCTATTAACACGATTAGAATTGGGTTCTTCAAAAAATTGAAAAATGAATTGATATTGTCGAAACTCCCAAGATAAAGGCACCAGATAGGAACATTAGAGTGCACTATCATGTCGTATGAACGATATTCCTCCTTTTTATTTGTTTTCATGCTCGAAAGACGATCCTTGATAAGTTCTGTCTCGTTTGAAAGGAAAGATCAATTGAAACGCGATTTCTCTGTGCACCCGCTTCAGTGCACATTTTTCGTGAGACCTGAAAAAGGCATGGTGAACTGGTTTTTGAGATCAACGTTCCACAGATGAGTTTTTTCAGATAGAACAGAAAGAACACAAATATTTCCGGCCAGAAAAAGCAACCACTTGATTGTAGCATCTAAAGGCTGGTTGATTGGTAGATGGAGCTACGGTGTCCGTTTGGAGCAAATTGGGTTAAGGGGCAGATTTGCGAAAAAACATGTGTGATGGGCAAATTTCACATTCACTGAATAAGATTGCTTCTACGTAAAGTTCTGTATAATTATTGACTTGTGTTTCCAACAAAAAGGTTCAGTTCTGCTGAGATATGTAGATTTCAACTCCGAAATCAGCCATTATTGTAGCCAATGCATTTCAAATATTTTGTGTTAAATGGAGAGAAAATCGTTGACTTTACCCTGATATTGTCACTGAGACACACTTTTTAATCTTTTGTCGCAATTGTTATCTGAGTTACTGGAGCACAGATAATGGTTTTTTCCTTCGTTTTTGTCATGACTCGTATCTCGAACATCGAAGAGATTCAACAAGCCGGACTTTGTGTGAATTAGCAAAAATTTCATTGCCACTACAGAATAATCTTCGTTTTTGGCATCGCTCAGAACTTCTTGATGTTTGGCTTCGTTTTAAACTTTTTGAAATGAGCTTACTAGGTTTTATTGTGTATTTTTTAGAAAAGAGCCGCGTGTAGCCTTGTGATCAGTGGTGCACCGCAATAGACACGAGTGATATCAAATCACGTTAGATCGGCGACATCCTTCGTTTCTCCGGGATCGGAAATTGCTATCAGATTTATGTGGAAAAACCACTGACCTCACGCAGTGATAGATGGCAACTGCATAGAAACAGCCGATTGCATAGGAACAGCGTAGGAAAGTGATCACGGTAAACACTCAATTTTTTCCCTTCTATAGAAGTCATTCCGACGTTCATCATTTCCAACGATGATATTTTTCAATGAAAATTTTCTTAGCATACATTTGCACATCAGAACGCTTGCGTTATCATCGGCTCATCTTTTCTAAAATGTGCAATTAACTTTTGGCGCTGATCGATATCTGAAGAATCCGCTATGAATTCAACTTCGTCAAGATTTTTAGAGGTTCTTTGATCGATACCATGGGAGACTTTATGGGACCTACTGATGTTTCTAGATTAAGGCCGCTATCCTTTTGAATAAGTCTGTTATCGAAAAAAAGAGATTTGTTTAATACGTACTTTCGCAGCACAGTAGAACCTATCCAATCACAAGGGGACCTGTTTGTGCAATAAATTCAAAATTCATCTAAAAAACGTTTTAGCGCGGCGAAATAATCTTTTTGAGTTCGCGTTCTATTCTCCAGTTTACAAATTGAGGAAAGTGCGCGCAATGGCTTACGGGGCTTTGGAAGTGGCTTCAAGTTCAACTATTGCGATTATAGACTTGTGTCTACGTGCTCTTCGATGTGTTGAAGTACGAACTTAAATCGCCGTGCTTCGAAAATTTTTTTCTGCACGTTAAGGGTATCGCATAATCAACTCAGGTGCTTTTTATTGGGCGCAGATAATTTCCCCATTACTCAGGAACTTGGCGAGTTGAGGACTGGGCAAGGTTATAAAAGAGGTCTTGCCTTATCGCTATAAGGCTATATATAATCACTTCAGCACACTATTCTAAATTTATCTTCGTTCCTTCTTTTGAATTATTGTGCAAATACTACATTTTCGTCTTGAATAGTTTCTCCGTCCAATATATGAGTTTCGAACGAAAAAAGGAAAGAAAAATTTTTTGTAGAATCACACAAGTCGTGTTTTTCACCTCTGTAGAAAGAAATAAATATGTTTTGATCTGGCACGAATTTCTAGATCACAGTCGTTTTTTTTTCATGAGTAAATTCCTCTATGACCTCAAATATGATTGCTTAGAGTCAATAAGTTCAACTATTCCCGCATGTCCATATTGAAGCCAATGCGCATCGTCGACAACGTTCAAGCAAGACTGATCAGCCGAAGAGGAGATGATGAAGATTAAGGTAATAAGGAAATCAGGAAAGTAATTTTGTTTTCGGCTACTTGTTGGCTCTACGCAGCCTTTTTCAACTAAAATGGTACTTCAACTTTGAATTGTGATGAACACTATCATTAACTAAAATACCAAGTCGAATGCCCTGGTTATCAACCCAAATAGAAGTACAAGCTGGAATCTCAACCGATAAATCGTAGAAAACTTGGCGTGATTGTAATTTTTTTCTTGCATGTGAACTTGAATCACATTTTTTTCAGGCAAATTCCACATTATTGAGCTATAAGCATGTGGTTTGATGTGATTTATCTATAGAAAGCAAGTCGGGAATTTATGAAATCTGCAAAAGTTAGCCCTTCTGTGACCTAAGAGAATTGAGTGGCGAGCATAAGACCTCGGACGGGAGTCGAACCCGCATTCCATCCATACCGGGAACCATTTGTGACCGTCGTTTAGCAGCGTACAACTGGAGCGCGATATCTATGTCTACCCGGATTAGTCTATATCTCCTATGAGGTTCGGGTAAAGCAGTTCGGGTAAAGCAGGGCCCAATGGATTTTTACAGTACATTCAGTCCTCAGGAATGAAAGAAAGCAGATAAAATCAGAGGCTAGAGCAAGACAGCTCTTGAAAGGCGAAATCTAAATTACTATTCAGTAGTGCACAGGCCTTAGATGCTACGCACGATTGTGAAAGGGTTAAACGGAGCTCTAACATGTTGATATCTAACTTTAAAAAGGAATTTATCAAACATCTTTTCCGAGTTCTTAAAAAGTTGAAATTATACTCGAACTAGTCGAAACTTCAAGGGTTTGTCTAAAAACGGCAGGAGCTAGGCTCACAGCAGCAATCTCATAATGCAAATTCATATGCATTTTTTCAGCAACACTCAACAAGTTTATTGAACTGAAATCATCGGAACTCTTTGATTTATTCTGAAAACTGAAAGTTAATGATTTCTAATACCTTGCCCTTTGTAGAGACTATAGCTGTATGCATAACTTTTAGCAAATTAAATTGGTGAGATCCTTATGACATTGGGCAATTTTATTGTACTTCCCCATAATTTCTTTCGCATTATGTACGAATCCGTTGTTGCTTATATAAAGAATTCAATCAACCAACATCATAACCGCTATGATAATCAATGATATGCAACTATTTTCTAAGGAGAGGTTGGATGCCTCTCCTCCAAAATGTATGAGACTGGCAATCAAATAAGTCGGTGAGGTCTTCTTTTAGCTGGTTGTAGTCTTTGAATTTTTCCTCCCGCAAATGTTGATTCATGGCCCGAATGAATGACATATCGACGGAGCAATATCAGAGGATATAAGGTGGATCTCATACCCGTGGTCCAGCTTAGTTTCTCTAGAAGGTGAGGAGTCGACTTTACAGTGTGAGGTCGAGCGTTACTGGAAAAGGGCGACACTGAGTTGTTTCGGAAATTTTTTCACGCTGCTACGGCCGACTTCTGGAGCTATTCTCCAGGAACGCCGGCTCTGAGCACCTGCTTCTTGTCGAGCAGTTTCCTAAACAGCATACTCTGCCCAATCTCGGGAAATCGCGAGCGTAGTCTGTGAGCATAGAAATTAAGCTGGCTTTGGTTGAGCTGGCAGGTGTGGCTGTCTGTATCGTGGCCCTAGTATGCTAGTATCTAGCCATTTTTAGTGTGCTATCTCCTGACTAAAGCTACCACAACACTAGAAACATATCAAAACTTTTTGGTCTAACCCGATTTGAAATTTTAAAAAGAACTGCATAAAATAATAGTGCGATAGAAATTTTTGAACAGCCCAATACTTTCATAGTACTCAGTGCCCGCTCAAAGTACCGGAGGATTTAAGTAAAGCGTTGCTCAAACGACTCTAGAAAACGCTACACGCACGATTATATTGCACTTTAGCTGTGAGCTAGTTGCGGAGATTCCTACCCTCAACACCTTTCTTCATTCTCTCATTCACTTCAACTCTCCCTTCTCGCATTTTTCCTCCCTTCCTGTGATTCATTTGGCAAAAATGATTGATACGCCGTAATATGCAGGTAACCCTATTGAACAATCATAGTCCTAGAATTTGGAGCTCTCTAATGGCTCTGCAACATCAGAAATGGAGTAGATGTCAATTGGGAGTAGATGTCAATATGACTATTGTTAACTTATATTTTGATATACTGATAAAATCACAAGAGGTTGATGTGAACTCTCAACTATGGCTAACATCCCAACACCTTAATTTTTTGGAAACCTAATTCAACTCGTTGTAACACAAACGACGACTGCACTGATCACTTATCTCTAATCACAGCTTTTCTGAAGAATACGAAAAGGCTGAAATTTCAATCAAAACAAGGAACGCTATAACGTAGTTCGTAAAAAGTCTACAGATCCTCACAAAAAGTTTGTTAGGGTGCTTATTCATTATATGGCGATAATTATTCCATTATATAGCGATAGCGTAAGATTTGGAGGTTCCAACGCTGAGCTTATTTTTTGGAAAAAGTTTCTCCGCACTGCAGCAGGACGATAGGATTGAATTCACATTAGCGAGCATGGGTATTTCGGTGATTCGCTATGAGAGAGACTCCAGATTGAAGGTCTGAAAGGAGTCAGAACTTCCTTTGTCGCCATGTTATACATAAGAACCTTTGTTAGCTTTTCAGTACAACAAAATAATAATTATTCACGCCAAGGTTGGATGAAAGTCAACTTCAAAAAATAGCTTTCAGCAATTTATACTATCTTACGGTAGTGTTTTTTGGAGTCTCATAATTCTTGGAAGCGGTAGCGGTTGAAATGTTTTATGAGTTTCAGTTTGTGTTCTATGGAAATTTGTCTATTAGAGTATATACTCCTCAATTCAATGTCTAATTGCTCGGAATTTTCATCTCATAACGACTTCCGCATTGCCAAGGAAGCACGTCAGTGGACAATGGAGAATGTTAACTATTCCAGCGTTATTCTTGTGGTTCTAAGCTAACGTTGTTTCTACAGATGAATTATTAACTCGAACATGCATGATCCATATCATCTCATCAACTAGAATAACTCTAACCCTCCTTTTTATCGTCGGAAATTTTCTCACCATTTCATTAGAAAAAGAAATGATGATCAAGCTTTTGCTTAGGTTGTCCCTGTTGGTTTATTTGAATTCTACAAGCGCTCTCTGCAATTGCATATATACGGGGTTTAGCATTATAGACAATTTTAAACGGCGAATCTCACTATTTTTTGTGCTTCTGCTTTTTATCCTAATCTATGATTCCACCAGACATCATTGTTAAGATAGTGCTAGAACAAATGTGATGTAGTTCCAATTACATTCGCAAGAATTATAATGAAGAATATCATACATTAATAAAAAAGAGGAAAATTTTTTGGGGTTCAATATTCAACAAAGCCTGATAAAGTAGGTGGCAACTCCTAGATCCAGCTCTCCAGTCCGTATGTGGGCACTTTGCCCTTTAAGGTTTTAACTGCATTGCCTCCTTTTCTTCGTTTTTAGTATAATTGACATCTTAGTTTGATTTTTTATTTGCAAAAAATATTTTCCAATATGCACTTCGAACATGCGCATGTGTGTGCTTACTAACAACTTAAACAAAAATAAGATCATGATCTCCCTCTACGACAACCAGCTCGTCGGACGAGTTGACTCCATTTCGCGATTTAACCATTTCGGGATCGCGTGTACCATGAGTGGTACACTCAAATTTTCGCGATTTTTCGTCAGCCATAGAGTAAAAAATTGCGGTTTTGAAGGTGTCCCTGGCTTTTGAAAATATTTTTCAGTGAGCTGTAGCAGCAAAAAGAAAATTGCGTTTTTTCTCTTTGGAGTGTACAGTGTGATTTGCACTCGTGTCCACACTGTTTTTTTCGTACAGCAAAGGTATTAGCCAAATTTCCAGTAATCATTCGATAGCTTAAGAAATGATGATTCTAAATATATACTTGGTTTTCAAATTGATTAGCGAATATAAGTTTTTGAACTCTGTAAAAACGGTCAACAAAAACTGCGTTCTGCTTACGGACTGCTTTGCGTGCTTCACTATCGGTTATGCTTGGCCTTAAAGCTTTGATAATCGTCGATAGTTCGAAAACTGTAGATTTTACAAACTAATTCGGTTTTTTGGAACTGATATTTAGTGCCTTGAAGCAAGGTAAATATGATTACATTTTACACTCTGAGTGAACATCTAATCTATTAGACTTCGTATTGCATGTTTTGGTGATCGTATAGTGAAATCTGTACCTATGAGGCAATTTATGATCAGAATGAATGATATGTTTATAGGCCTCCTATAAAAGTCTTTTTTAGTAGGATGAAAGTCCACTTTTCCCATTTGTCAATACCAACGTAACATCATGAGGAAAATAGAGCATTTCCATTCGTTACTTCTTGTTTTTTGACGATATACAACAGTGTAGAACTGGAAAGGATTTTTTTTTCGATTTATGACTTCTTCAAGAAGCTTATGTAGTGTGAGTTTTGGCACGCAGTGGAATAAGCTTCTATAAAGCCCACAATCATCAATTTTCAGAGTACTTCTCTGAAGAATTTGCATAATCCTCACTCTAAAATTTTCAATCATTTCACTGATGATGTTGATCTTTCCTCTGAAATATTTATTCAGCAAACAATAAATAATACAACAACCATCGATCATTAGCAGTTCACTCAAAATATCAGTGCCGGTCAATATTCACCCGCATTGCATAGATTTGCTGTTGCATTTAACAAGTTATGCGTTCTATAACAATAAACATCAAGTCCTAGAATAATCAGTTCTCGGTTCATGAATGTCTTTAGTATTATACGACATGAGTTTTTGACCTAAATTATATAACTTGTCAAACGCCAAGACGCCTAAAAAACACATCTCCAATGAGCAGTGTTGGAACAAGGTAAACAAATATATATCCCTATACAATCAAGCACATATGCGTCACAATGCGGAAGAACAGTCGGATGTTCCTGACCTGTGAGATTAGATATTGCAAAGCAATATCGCAACAAAATGCACTCACCATTTACATGTCTTCCTGGTGTATGAGCAATAGGCAGCCATTTGGTCAGGGAAATCGACGAACAACTTGTGCCTGTTGTAAATCTCCACAGCCTCGTACTCCTAGGAAGGTGTTTCTTAAAGACGTATGGCTGCTCCAAAAGTTTTTCAGGTGTGATAGCTTTACATCACTCATTTGCATACACAAAGCTACGAATGTCTTCATTTCCTCCGCAGTGGTATCCTCCCAATCGGCCTTCTTCGGAGTGCCATAGATGTTTGTTTGCTCTAAAATCAACTCCCAATGATCGGTCATGAGCAGTTCGTAGAAATGAGCTGCTTGCCGGCATCCGGTAACAATACTGTGTTGAACACCTGCCGCTGGATCATCAAAGGGCAGGACGGTGAGTGGCCGCACATTGGTGGTCCAATCACCATTTACAATGTCAGCATTCAAAAGAGCTCTTTGTGCATCGTCAGTTCCGTCATCGTCATCCTTTGAACCTTGTGGGGTGTGCACATTTTTGTCCATGCTCGCGTGTGCTTCGCTCCCAGTGTCCTCGTCAGTGCTTACAGCCAAACGCTGGAGCATGGTTTCCAATTCTTCATCTTCAGAAACTTCCCAGTCTTCTTCTACTAAGGCTTCACCGTCTTTATCTTCCGACATGACGGCTTTGAACGGTGAGCTCTCGAATATTCGCAAATAACATAGCAAGTCATAGTTGTAATGGAGTAATGAACTCAAATCGATAGTAATAAGAAGAAGAAAAGCGAATACTCTTAAGCAGCTAAACTAACAAAACGATAGCGATGTAACAGCTAGTTAACGAGAATGCTACATAGCAATCAATGAAGCTGTATATTCTTACCTTCGCGCACAAGCTCTTTGATATACCCAATAATGTGGAGTACTACCGCAAGAAGCGGTCAAATAAATGGATTCCGATTGATTATTGATACACAATATTTGTCAGCACAAGTGGGTTCGGTGCCGATAGCGGCTGCCCCGCCAGACCGTAGACGGTCGGCTGTTGATAAATAATGCGTTGTAGCGTAAAAAGAGTGCTGTACAAAACGAGCGTCGGTGGTGCAATGGTTCAGCACATGTTCCTGGAAAGAGTGAGGTCTCGGTTCGAATCCCGGCCGGCTGACGCAAATGTTTTTGCACAGCACTCCACATTATTGGTTATATTACAAGATCGTACTACCGCAAGAAGTGGTCAAATAAGTGAATTCGGCTATGATATACTTACTAGTTCTTCTTTGTACGATTGACTCTTCTTGCACAGAAATTTTCTGCAATCCATAACTCTCCAAGTTCTCGTGTGCATCATTATATAAATTATTGGAAATGAACGAATCACTGCTATATAAACTTGGTTTATGGTTAGAATTATCGGTGCCATGGCATCGCATGCATTGTGCAACACCTTCTTTTGACATAGTGTTCATTGTTATCCAATTTCCAGTCACTATTATAACTCTCAAAAGTTGTTATTAATAAGATATATTGAAACTGATTAACTTATATAATTATATTCTTCGTACAACTTATTACGATTGTCAGAGTACCAACATCACTGCGATTTCGAAGTAAAAGAGAGCTTCTCTTTCCAAATAAAGCCTTTATATTTGCACTAAAAGCATACGAGTGTGTAGAGGAAATCTTAAGCTATCGAACTAAAAGAAAAAACTCCAGATTTATATCAAAAACGATAAAAAAGCCCTAATTAAATACCAAAAATCGGCGATTCGCACTGCCTGTGGCTATTACAACTGGTGATCCCGAAAGGGTTAAAGTATTTGTAACGAGGTGGCATCCCTTGGAGGTGGCTTATCACAGTGGGTTACAGTGGTCAGCACGACATTTTTGTGATCATTTGGTGGCCTACTCCCTTCACATGTTAAACTGCAGCTTGTCTAGAAAGAGATGTTCTCCTAACAATTTCTCGCTAATTTTTTCTCCGCCGGTGTAGTGGAGAGCACGTGAACCCCACATAGGATAATCACTAATTCAAAACCAACCTGAGGTTCCGAGCTTTGCTCATGTCTTATTTTTCTTGTAGTTGTACTACTTCATGTATTTTGAGAGAATGGTGATCTGATTCCATTATAGTCTAGTAGAATGTTTCAAGCAGTTCAGAGGTCTAATATGCTGACGAAAGACGTACGTTTCGGCTTTTTCGCGCACCTCTCAGTTCACATGCGTTACGACTCACCTCTTACTACTAATAACAGCGGCATTGCAGATGTATCAGTCTATACAAAGTGAAATATCATTGATGTTGCGATTTACAATAGGCGCCGAAACGCACGTATGCCACTGGCATACCATAACAAAGGCTTGAAGCATTTTTATAGACTATATTGAATTTTCAAGCCAGCTCTCAAACCTAGTGGATTAAGATATTTAGACTGGATTTATTCGAACGCTAGTCCTTATCTCCCTGGTGAAGGTTCTGGAATTAGGTATTCATCGTACGATCGTTAATGGTTTGTGTAACCAATGTTGATGTTATGCGCGTTCAATAGTTTTTGTTTACGCTCGGATATGTGAAAAATTTTGTGAAAGTTATTTGTTTTCTTCTGCGAAATTCTCTGCTTATTCACAGGTTGAATGCATTTCAAATTTTTTTCCGCTGAAATCAGTGCATAATCTTGCTAAGGCCTTTTTGGGGGTACGTCAACCTCTATGGAACAAAGAAACTGTGGTGCATTGGAACTTGAATAGACCCAGTTCTAGCATGAAAATATAATCATTTGGTTAAATATAAAATGTCTCTACTTAAAAACATACTTAAAAACAAAAATTGCCAGGGTAGTCAAAAAAACTGTAAAGCAATAGATGTACTCAATGCTTAACGAATGCGTCATGCATTCGACACATTCGTATCTACAAAGATGGCTGAGTACATATCTGGCTTATACAAGAGATTACATTGATCTGTCAAATTATCATCTTGAAGTTTTATTTTCTTGACACGTTTAATAGTTTTTCGACCCTGTCAAATGAGGGCTGTTTGGCATTGAAGCGAACTCCACGAGTGTAAACAGGCATCCCTAACCACTGTGCTTACGTGTAATGTAACAAATTGTGCATCTATCTAAGGCAGCTAGATAACTGCCTTAGCATCACAAGAGGGGGAAATAGACGAACCCCGTCATTGAAACGCTTTATGGGACCTTTTCGTGGCTAAACAGCACATCAAATAATCAGACCCTGCCTTCGTCAGTTCTGGCTTTTTGATAAGAAACTAGTACAATTCAAAGCCTGCAAGGATCGGAAATGTCATAATACACACTTTGATTAAGTTATATATGAATGTATAAATGTTTTTAACTTCTTTTAGTCATCTATACAGGACGCTGACTCCGATATTTTCACAAGCTCAATAATTTATGAGGGTCATCCAACGCTTATATGCGTCTTGGCGAATTCTGGAGCTTAGCATAGCATTCATGATGATCTCATTTAGTCAGCTCCTAATGACTACTAAAAATTCATTCGATGCTGCTCTCATTCTTCGGAAGCAGTCAACCTTACAGAAATGAGAAAAGGTTCCGCGTAGGTATTATTAGTACGACAATGTTGCCAGAGGAACCATTTACATAATCATTACGTAAATAGTTTATTAAGAAATAACAGTCTTTGAATAGTTTACCAAAAATAACAGTATTTGAATGACTTATTTTACTTAAAAATTTGTTTGTCAAAGTATCTTTGTGATGTGCAAAGGAAAGGTGCTGTTGTGTTTCAGTCAAAGAGTTCCGCTAATTGCATAGTTTCCGAGTTTCTGTGATCGAAATCACTTGTAGATTTTGTCTGTTTCATTTATTTATCTTCTCCATAATGTGTATGAAAATTCCTCATTAAGCATCTGGTCATCAAAAAAAAAATTAGAATTTGTAAATAGAAGAAGAGAAATGACATCTTTTTGCAATATTCTATACATAGTTGAACCCTTTGTGTAATGGCTTTACTATGCGAAAATTATGCAAACGCCACATACACTGTGGTGTTGTCTTTCATAGATGATTAGCAATGTTTGTCAGAATTGCAGCGGATGTTTCAGATATACTGGCTACATGCGGAGTGTGGACGAATCATGTGGTTTCTGGTGATGAATGTGATGTTACTGCTCATCTGGAATAGGAATACCATCAGCGGCGACTACGATTCGTTTGTACACGAACACACGTCTATAATGGATATCTCGCATCCGTCCGAGCATCATTACAAAACAAGTCGCTATAGGTATGTGAATGTAGTGAGCTAGTTTACTTTCCAATTATAAAACATGGAACTCGACTCTTCCACTTTGTAGCAAGAAAAAAATGATTTGATGAATTCCTCAAAGTGTGTTTATAAAGTTATTAGATCACTATCGTATACGATTTTGGATAAAAGCTTTGCTTGTAGTCAGCATTAGATGAATGGCAACACCTCTCTCATTTAGGAAGTTTGAGTAGTCGCATCGTTTATATTAGAGTGGGTTCGATATTTTGATGGGATTTTTTTATATAACGGAAAGTTTATTTCCCTTGGTCCACGATTGCAATGTGTTTAACAAATGATCATTTGCTAATGCATTTTGTAAAATTGCCCATCACCTTCCTTGCTACACTTCACGAAAATTACGTGCGGGTTTCAATCTTAAAATTTCGAAGAGACAGTTGTTTTAGGTATTGTGCAATAAAACCATTTATGTAACTAATCTACGAAAATTTTTTATTCTACCGCTTTAAACACAAGTGTTACGATATGATTACCATATGACTAATATTGTTGAGTGATATGCAAAACTTTAAACCTCAAGCACAAGTTGGCCACTTCTCTGCTGTAGCTCTTTGCATGTAGGGTATCGAAGCTGACAGCAATCAACCGTCAGCGGGTTCGATCCAGTGAGTGCATATCGGCATTAATTTCAGTTAAGCTGATATCGCAGAAAGAGCGAGAGCAGAGCAACGGCCTCGGTAATGTACTGTTAGCACGCACCTTCGGTAAGACTGTAGTTTTGGTTCAACTTCCGCCTGAGGTCTAGAGTTTTACACATTACTCAAAATTACCAGAAAGTGGTTATTTTCTGATTAGGGCATAAAATCACCAAAGTTGTCAAACTAACTCTAAAATAATTGCCAATTCTAAAAGATATAATTTTTACTAGTTTGGAAAACCGACCTCCACTGAACCTCGTATGAGTAATAGAGAACAACTTGTAAAGTGTCCTTTAATTCAAATAAAACTTGCGCAAGGTTAGTATTACTCTATTCCAAATCGATGGCTAACGTTTCAACAATTTCACTTTTTTCACCGGTGTTTTTTTGCCCCGCCGTCCCTGATTTTGTCCTTGTGAGGCTTCTCAACTTGTATTACAAAGTATCGCCGAACCGAATTAGGCTTGTTCCTCTGATAATTATAAGAATTCATGCAACATGACATATCTAGGTAAGTACGAATTCGAAAAAAAAACAATGACATGAAAATTCTTCTCAGCTAGATGATTAAGCTGCATAGATTTGCAGATGATTGAAGAGTTTTTTTTTTAGTGCAATTTACGACTCTCGTGAAAAAATTCTGACAATTTTTTTCAAAGGAAAAAAACTATGGTCTTTGTTTTTATCAAGATGATATTATAATGAGTAATGACTCTTGAGTCGGTAGGAAAAATGTATAAGCCTCGATTTATTAGACGTGATTTAGAGGATTTAGAAACTGTACAAGGGATACGGATATCATTGATCAGTTACTAAATGGAACTGGCTACAAGAAATTCCGTATACCAGGTATGTGAAAGGATATCGTTGTTACTGCAGATTAATCGAGGAAAAAAATGACGTCCACATTGCTCAGTATCAGAGCTTTGTTATCAGTCCGTAATCTTATATTCTGCTGTTTTCTGTTTTCAACTTTTTCCGTTCATAACGACTATAGAAATCGTTGCGCGCAGCGTGAGTTACAACGACTTTCTTTACTTATGATGTTTTCTTCTTTTTCTCAAGAGACTTTCTTGTGTCTCTTGTTTTTTTTTTGATACATCACTAATTCCTCTACACACTCATATTCTTCTGGAGCATATATGGCTCTTATGAGTGAAAAAATTACGCTATTGACTACGAAGTCGCTGCCTTTGGCATTCAGTCAATTGTAACAAGCTGTGCAAAGGATATTACAATATAAATTTCCGATTTTTCATAATTTCATTATATACATTATTATCAGAAAATGGCGAATGATTTACTGCACGCAGTAAAACTTTATCGATGATCTTAGGAGATATTTGGATCATTAGTGTACTTCAGGAGTTGAAACCTATGTAGAAATAGGAAATTAACTTTGTTCTATCGTTTATGGCTATCTGTTTCTAAAATATCTATTTATACCACACCATGAGCATTATTCGACGTTGCAACATTTCCTGAAACCTGACACGTCGTCGATCTTCCCTAATACTACCTTTATAGTAGTTTCCTTCATGTTGCTCTTTCTTATAACAATAAAGTGATTTTAACAAATGAACTTTACTTATGAGTATCAATAAACTCATCATTAGCAACGGGCTAACTACTTCGGACTCAAAACGTGCTCCACTTTTCGCTCTTACAGCGCTTTACAAAGATCTTCTATATAAAAAATAAGCTTCAAAATCGACGAGATTGGGCTATCGACTACTAAAGTTCAACGCAAAGCCATCCACTGATCTTAGCCGAGCAATTAAACAAACCGCGTGTAAAACATAAATTTGCTTTCCTTGCTGCAACTCAATAAGAAGAATCTTTGAAAATCTAGTCCATTGAGATAATTCTGAGATCTAAGTTTTCGAAAAGTTACCAGGGTCTGAGGAAAATTCCTGCCCGGCTAAAATGGCCTTTGGAGAGTGGTGTACCAGCACAGGTACACGTTGTTCCGAACGGGATAGAAGCTTTTCGCCCACAATTTTCTCTCAGTTTTACAATCTTGACAATCAAACAAAAAAGAATGCATGTGGCGCAGTGGTTGAAAGTGCTGTGCGTCGCACACAAGTGGTTCGATCTCGCGCTTATGGCTCACCATACCATCCATCCCTCCGGGTTCGGTAAATTAATACCAGATTGGTCTTAGACTTGTTTGGCAGGATGAGCAGCACTGAATCGGTTCAGCGGGAGGCCACCGCGACTTATTGTAATGGCCAAATATGCATTTAATCACCTTAAACGAAGTTAAAAATTGAAGGCGAATACATGGCGCATCCCTCAGAAATTGATAAACGCCAAGAGCTTTATCCTTTATCCTTTTCTAATCTTTTTATCTACAAAATCTTTCCATTCCGTGCTAACTCTATGAATTAGACCTTCCATCTCACAAAAATCTTTCTTGTCGTGCTGTCAAGTTGCCCTAATATTTAATAAATTCGTTTGGAATTTTTCGCAGGCTCAATATCTTCATAGTAAAAAACATCGTTGCACTTCTTCTATTCAATGAAATGGAATTTGAAAAGCGCTTATTCGTAAATCTTTTAAGTGAAGTTTATTACACTAATTACAACGAATTATGTATAGAGTTCCAGCTGGACTACAAAATAATAACTAGCCTTGTTCTCAACTATAATAACTTGTAAACCAGCTCACTTGCCTATTTATGGAGTGAATCCGGAAACTATAATTGTCACCAGAAATTGTGAAAAGATTTCAGTAGTAATCAAGTGAGAATAGAAGAAATCTTGATTTACTGTGCTTCAGAGCGGGAAAAATGAAGAAATTCAAGATTCGTGATGTACTCATTTCTGTTAAATTTCTTCGTTTTTTTTTGTCTGAAAAAGTCTAAAAATACTTCCAGAGATCGTCTTGTTTTGTCTTGATAGTACAACGAGTGTTGATGAAATGGTATAATTAACAGCATTATTTCGATTAAAGAATCACATGACTTTCCAGATGACGATGGGATGACAGTCACTGTGGAGATATGGATCCAGGCAATCACATCGATTAATGAACTCACCAATGACTTCGAAATGGACATTTATATCACTGAAAAATGGCTAGATCCAGCACTAAACTTCGAGAATTTGTCACCATGTAAAGGTAGCCTTATAGAGATAAATAACATGTCAAGACACTATTCTGCTAGGATGAAAAATCTAGAAAGAACAAGATCTTCTAAACGAATTTCAAATTAGATAGGACGATAAAAGCTTAGAGTTGTTAATGGAATGCTTATAGCGCAGTGGTTAACTGAAGTGGGCAAAAGGTCATCGGTTCGAATCGGTGCACCACACTAATCAAACTTCCCATTCCCATTGAAGCACTTACTGTTATAACAACAGACTGTTGTTAGTTACACATTAGACAACGCTGCATTCAATTATTTTTTCAATGCTCCACGAAGTCGAATTCATAGCGCATTCTGAAGAGACTGATCAAAGCTTGAGTGCTGCGCGTTCAAAGCATGATCGGTAAGAATGTCATCACAAATTCCACTACAATGAAAGTTTGACAATGACTAACAAAAAGGCAATGTAATATGTGGTCGTAAGAGATAAAATCATAAATAAAGATAGACTTTAAAGACGGGCTTGCTATTCTCTGAATTATGTTATCCGTACCGTGTATTCATAGTCATTACCGAAGTTACGAGTCTGTAAGGACGAAACACGTGTATCGGGCTGTACAAGAGTCCTTACCAGACAACATGACAAGTTGGCTCGAATAATAATGAAAGGATCTATTGAAATTTGAGCGTGGTTAACAAAACACTCGAAATAAAGGTATTTGTTTGTAGTCATTTATGCAAACGTGTTTGGGTTAAGTTGAATAAATATAACTTAAATACTGTGCATCTCGTTTCCACTAAAGCCGGCCATCATTCTGCATGAGGACCTGTCGTAAAAGCAAAAGTGTTTCTTGTTGAAGTTGCGCTTTATTCACTTATACATTCGACATACATTTTATCATGCAGGTGCGCCTCCACGTATGTATTTGAGTGTGTATTCTATCATACACTTTGACTTGTCTAAAGCTATAGTCATTTGACCAAAGTATATGTTGCGGAAAGCAGTAAGGCGTTGTTAAAAACAGTATAATGGTCAATCCAGACGCTTTCTTTCACTGGTAGAGTAGAAAGAAGCTGGTTAAGCTTGTTCGTTCAAGTTCATTATACCTTTGGACCAGTGAGCATTTTAGATACGATCAAGTGCATATCTGGTCTTAAAATAGCATCGCATTTCACCATCTCAAACATGGCTAATACTGATTTATTGACAGCGATTCGATAGCAGGTGTAGGTGATCCACAGGATCTAACCGAAGACAATACTGCATCGTTGAATAGCTGGTAGCCACTGCGCTATGCGCACTCTCATTTATCCACTTTACGAGTAATTTCTACTCAGCAATAATGCCAATTATGTCATAATTTGACAAACTTGGTTCTCAACGTGCACAATTTCTAGGCAATCTCTCTCTAAACCATCAGGTTTTGGATCGTTTATGGACACCGAATAGTTGCTTCATAAATAGTAAAATTGCACAAATACATGACTCACCATTCAGGTATAAGAATTCTGTCTGCGATCTGCTGGGTCACCATTTCAATGGAATATTTTCAGAAGTGTCTTCCTTATGTTGTTTCCTAATGGTACAGTGATGGTGAACTATCGCGTACGGGTGAAAGGACCATGCTCACTAGAACTCAGCAATTTTCCTCTAGACCTTCAAACATGTGGATTGATCTATGCAAGGTGGGAACTTCTCTGCTTCCAATGTGTTCGACCCTTCTATACTCAGAGAGCAACGATGATGGTTGGTGTTGCCTAAGTAGCACGAAACAAAGTACTCATATTAACATGGATGCTGCACGATTTTGTTGTCCTCCTCAAGAGTAGAAAACGGCTGAGGGGAAATCAAGTCAAGGGCTCATATAAAGATATGACTGGTGATCGCTCATGGCACCGATAAGGTTAGAATATGGTTGAGAAAGTCGAAGGAAAGGCCCGGGTGTGGTGAATAGCACTCGGAATAAACAATCGTCGGTTCAAAGCCACTTGAAATTCCGAATTTCGCTAATGCCCAGTCTCCTCATGATTGAATTTCACACTCGAACTTGCCGTGGAATGAGAGTGAGCAGAAATAAAAGTTGAGAATTATGACTTTGACTGCATCTTTAGCTTAACTGAGGTCTCTGCCAATTTGTGCTTCCCAGATTATCCTCGTTGACCGTTGATTGTTAGTGACACTGATAGGAATCAAACTTGGCCGAGAGAAAGGCGAACCGAAGACCTAATTTGTGAAGTGATTAACCACCGATAATGGTAATCGCAATTTCGCGTCCCGACTGAGGTCCGTGTTATTCACACTCATTATTCTCGTGGTTAAATTTCGCATTGTGGTCTTTATTTGAAAAATAGGCAGTATATAAAAGTCAAATAATGATATTTTCTTCGTTTGTATTTCAGTTTTAACTACAATAATCAAGAAGTTCGAATGCGTTGGTCGAGTGTCAAAGAGCCTGTTGCACCAATGGTGCCAATTGTTTTACCAGATTTCGATCTCTTCAAAATCACAACGGCTCGTAAAGAGGAGGTTAGTTTCCGTTTATGGCTTTCTTCTCTATCCATGGTCATAGCGATATTGCAACAAACTAGATGATAAGCATCAGATATTAGCAGTTTCAGCCATATCCTGCCGGCATGTGGGACGAGCTGCATGTGATGATTATGTTCGAACGAAGATTTATTTGGTTTTTCATGCAAGCGTATTTACCGACGTATCTTACGATTTTCATCAGGTGATTGAGCTATCTCGAGTAACGTGAAGAAGGAATCATCTTCAGTGTACTGGTGACCACTCGCGATTTTTCATCCCATTTATGACTCATATTGTCTGTTGTGCCTCCGCCAACAGCTATATTCTCAAACTGAAAGAAGTCTCATTAACCCATCAGCAAGTCTTTAGGTTAGACTATAAGCACAGTGATCAGCGAATCACAACGAGACTAACGCAGATGTTATAGACAACCGCTTTTACGGTAGGACTAACCCTTTCGGGGTCATCGACATGCGTCCAAAATTCGTACGATTTTCTGTAAGCCTTTTTTGCTGAAAAGAGACTTTTTCGCTGAACTAATGAGTAGCTCGAACTGTTGCCGTGGATGAATTTGTAATCAGACCTTGACAAGACGGGTAAAGCATTCTCAAAGACTATATAGTCCCAGTATCGTTGGACCAACCTAGCAATTCCTATAGGCTAAATCAGTTGATTCCAGACCTGCTTGGAAAAAGTTTCCACTAACTTTGGAGTCCATCGTGACTGCGGTGACGACAATGCAAGATAGCAAAACGAGTAAAATTGCTGAATGCACACAAGTATTTGAAAAGGTGTTACATGTATAAACAAATAGTTGTATGGTACTTACAATTATCAGTAGAATACCCGATAATCAAGATAATCTAAGTTTTTTTTTTGAATAACATCTTCCTCACGTTAAGATTGAGAGATTTCAGCTGGGTGTCATTCGCATTGGGGCCGCGGGCGATTCCTGCACGAACTATGCTTGGTGTCAATGCTCTGCTAGCTATGATTTTTCAATTCGGCAACATCATGCGAAATCTCCCACGAGTTTCGTACATCAAAGCAATCGGTAGTGTGCTTCTTTTATTAACATTCCATGCTTGACTTTCTTGAGTAAAATCTTGCACTCATAAATCATTCACAGTTACTTTTTACATTTACCGCATTTTTTCGACATTAGACAAGTTTATTTCAGATGTATGGATGCTTGTATCGATGACGTTCATATTCTGCAGTCTACTTGAATTAGCTATAATTGGTTACAAAGTGAGAGATGAAGGCAAAGTGATTGGCAAAGGAATTTCCAAAAAAACGAGAGTAAGCTTTGATAGCTTTTGTACGACATTCGACTTTCCTAAGAAATAAGATGTTTGGATCAAGTTAGTGTGATTTCGCTTTCCGAGAAGTCAATAGATATATATTGTTAAGCTTTTGACACCGCGCTTCTTTTAGAAATCTCATTCCTTCTATTAATTCAGGCATTATCGAATGGATCTCCGCGAGGTAATTCGTTCTACGAAAAACGATTCATGTATCCACCTGGGTATAGCCCATCTCGCACTGTTACGAAGGTCAGTACCGAAAACTTTCACAAATCGGTAAGTCGTAAACTCCGTGAGATTTGAAAGAAGTTGCGAAACGGTTTGGAGTTTTCATACCATCATAATATGCCTTTGAGATTCCTAATTGCAGTCCCACGCATCGTGGCCGCCAGAAAAGATTGACTCGATATCAAGCATCATCTTCCCGCTCAGTTTTTTTGTGTTCAACGTGAGTCGACAGTTTGAAAATCACAGATATTAAATACGCAGGGAGAGTTGAGTATTTAGATATACCGTGGGGAGTTTACATCGTTACTGGTTTGGCCCGTGCCCTGGGCAAAGTAACCCCCGATTACTCCGGGCTAGGCAAATTGGTGTGAGACGTTATTGCGAAAATAAGAAACAAGAAATGATATATCGCTAAGCTACCGCAAACCAATGCAGGGCCCAAAAGTGGACCTCTACGATGATTAATGAAATCATGTCACATCTCTACAAGATTTATGGACAATGATAAGGATAAAAGGATAAAGCTCTCGGCGTTGATCAATCCCTGAGGGATGCGCCATGCATTCGACTTCAATTTCTAACTTCGTTTAAGGTGATTGAATGCATATCTGGCCTTTACAATGACTCGCGGAGGCCTCCCGCTGAACCGAGTCAGTGCTGCTTATCTTCCCAGATAAGTCTGAGACCTGTCTGGTACCAATTTACCGACCCCAGAGGGATGGATGGCTTGGTGAGCCATGAGCGCGAGATCGAACCGTTGACCACGTGTGCGACGCAGGGCACCTCTAACCACTGCGCCACATGCGCTCCCATCGACAATGATAGCGCCACAAATTAATACACCACTTTAAAGTCAAAATTGTAAGTGAAGTATTGAGACGACTTTTCAGATCGTATACTGGTCGCACTATTTGCAACGGAAACAAGAAATCTCGGATTTTATGCAAAATTTATAGCGTTTACATCATTTCTCTAGGTTTGATTATGCGAAATAAAAAGTTGGAGTCAACGATGTGCTCTCTTTATTCTCTGTAATACCGTTTATAGTCAACAAATCCGCTTGTTTTCTTTATATCTTGTCAAAGAAGAAAAAGAAGTCTTTGACTGTCTTTCATTTATGACGCTCGACACGCACACTACGACATGCGGTGACAATGGCCCTTTGAAGCCATTTTGTAAGCGCCTTGAGCCCTTATTGAATTACTTTCCGAGTTTATGAGACGAAAAATAGAGCGCTGGTCTTAAGAATAAAGTTCACCGCGTCAAAAATGGTCACTGATTTTTAGATCAATACTTATTGCAACATGACTCTGTGAGTAGGTTGGATACTACGGGCTAACATGTAGGTGTTGATATCGGGGTTCTTTTCGGTAAGAAGTGGGCAATTGAAAAACCGAACTAAATCGCTGGAGAGGGATTTTTAATAGGAATGTTAGAAACCATTCGAAAACTGAGATTTGTGGCTACAGCCCCAGGTCGCCGATTTTCAAAAAGGCCCTTTTTGACGTTGTTACAGAAGGAAATTTCTTCCGATGCAGACGCGTATACTTTGAGCTATTAGCAATCATTCGATCAAAGACGCTCTGTCCACCGAGAAATACGCGTCTTCAAAGCAAGAAAATTCCTTGTGTAGTAACGTCAAGACTAGGTTTTTTTGAAAACCGGCGACGTGGGGCTATAGCCTGAAGTCTCAGCTTTCGAATGGTCACTGAAACTTCTATGAAAATTTCTTGTCCAGCTAATGAGGCCGGTTTTTCACTTGCCCTTTCATTACCGAAAAAAACCGGTATTGATTTTTTTGAAGCTTAAGTATCTAAGGAGTTGGGGACTTTACAGTCTTACGAGGCAGGTTTTGTTATGTCCCTTGCTCTGCTGGTAGAATCGGTTTTCCCAAGACTTTCATACCTTTGGCTCAAAACTCCGACTTTTTTTACACAACTCTTGACACATTCTTAGTGTGTGGATCGCAGTACTTCTAGCATTCAGTATCTCTCCTCGCATTCATCGCTTGCTTCAGGATTTTGTCAACTTCATGAAAGTCGTAGAATGATCATTGGGCAACTCTCCTTGCAAACCCGAGGAAGCCTTACTAAGAAGTTCTTGAGTTAATTGATTGCATGAGAGTATTGTGGGAAAGGTAAAAGCAGCGCCTCTTCCTAATGTTCTGCATCGTTATCACTCGACCATCGTCCCGAAAACACGGATTTGCAAGAAAAGAAGGAAAGAGGAATAATAAACAGAGTCCAGCCTTTGAATGCAAGCACAACAACCACAAAGTCAACGAAAGATTTGATAACATAATTTAGGCCTTTCATAAAGTGTGTCATGGCACTTACAAAGTGCTACACACGTGTTTTGGCCTTTGAGTTTCATCAGTAGCACGGTGCCATTCGTTTGAGCTAATTCTTTCTAAAGAGATATACATTCTACATATAAAGGAATCGACGACAAAGATGCTGCACTGCACGTAAGTCAAGTGATGAGATCACCCGACATTGCAATGATTGACAGTCAATAGCTCATGACTGTTAAATTTGTAGAAATTTTATATTGGACTGTTTCCAAAACGTCGCTTAGAGCAAAGTAATTGATAACATATCCTGAGTGTACCCGATATGTGGAGTACTGTGCAAAAACGTTTGCGTCAGCCGGGATTCGAACCCAGATCTCACTCTTTCCGGGAGACGTATGCTAACCACTGCACTACCGACGCTCGTTCTTGCACAGCACTCTTATTTTACGCTACAACGCGTTGTCTGCCAACAGCCGACTGAACGAGCGGCGGTAGTGCAATGGTTAGCATACGCTCCCGGAAAGAGTGAGATCTGGGTTCGAATCCCGGCTGACGCAAACGTTTTTGCACAGTACTCCACATATCGGGTATACTATAAGATCATACCACTGCAAGTGGCAGTCAAAATAAAAAGAATTATAACTGATTATCTTGAGTCTCTTTTCATTAGGTATAATCAAATTTACCAGCAACAAGCAATTAACTGTCAATCATTGCAGTGTCGGGTGGTCCTGTCAGATGACACACGTGCAGTTAAATACGTTCGTTGTCGATTCCTTTATATGTACAAGGTATATCTCCTTGCAAGGGATTTCTTAAACAAAAGACAGCGTGCTACTGCTAAGGGTGGAAGGCCGAAACACGTGTCTAGCACTTTATAAGTGCCATAACGAGCTTCATGAAAACTTGAAATATGTTATCAAATTGTACTGTTCTGAGCGACGCTTTCAAAGACAGTCAAATATGAAGGAACCATGTATTGACATATTCCTACCGAGCTGATAGAGAAATCCTGCTCCCTCACCTATTTTCTCACTTGTGTTGAAAGCCGCGGAATGGAAAAAAGGGAAAATGCCTTTTGGATTGAAAGCAAAAGATGTTAAGTAATTAAATGATAACCAGAGCAAACATATAAAATCCTTTCACTCATGAAGTCTTCAAGGAGTTGAGATAATTGTTTGAAGTTGGGAAAGAACTGAAAAGGGAAGAATAATTTTGCAGCTCTTGCGATTCATATATGATTATTCAGGTGTGCTCGTTGAAAAACGATACTCTAAAGGTTTACCGCTGAAAAAACAAAGATTTATGTTCAAGAGAACGTAGGAAAAATGTTGAAACAAGATTTTTGAAGAGTTCAGAATGCAGCACCTACCGCCTAAGGACTTTTCATATAACAAATCGTTGACACACACACATCCGTGCTTACTTCCTCTAGATTGTTGTTTTCTACTTATGGTATAGTTTGCATCAAAACCATCAACCTAATTTGGAAGTGAGTGGCCGAAGATTTTGACTTGAACAATTTTTAGAGAATGCATGGACGAAACTGAAAGACATTCTCCAAATACATCACCGAGCAGTTACGAAATTTTTGATCTTCGCCAAATATCGCGTTTTTATGGCTTGGATGTTCACACTGTACTGTAGAAGTAAGATAACTTCATGTATAGTACCATACAGTAAGTTCATGGTAAGGAAAACAGAGAAATTGACAGACATAGTAAACACAAAAATGCTAATTCTTGAATCAATACGAACTACAAAAGCAGCAAGCGTGTCTCACATACAAGTTCAAGTAGTCATCATCTTGAGAAAGTTGGCAATTCGTTTATTGTCAACGGCATCACGAAACGTATAACAAATGACCCTGATAACTAGACGCATGGTTTGGAGAGCAAAGAGCTGTAAAATCAAGATAGCACTTCTCTCCGCTGTTCAAGATTGATGAGATTTGAAAGCTTCTTTCATTTGCGCTCCTCTGTGGCCTCTTCCACCTACTGCTTTCCGGGGGAAATCGTGCGACGTAGTAAGAATTTCGTCATGAAATTGTACTTTAAATGTCTTTTAGAGCGCTAGGATCTTGTCTTCGGAGAAGCGGCTAACAAAGAGTGTTTTAGAAACTTTACATTGCAAGCAGTTTGATAAAAAGAAGCTGCTTTCGATTTGCTATCCTTTCGATGTCACACATTTTTGGTGAATCCAGCTTTTTTCGCATATCTTATTCGCTTCAAGAAACCCTTTTGAAAGGCAAATTTAGTGTCAGAATCACAGTTTTACCTCTCTATTCGACCGCTTTTTATAAACCTTGCTCAAAGAATAATCTGATAAAGATATATCATGTTTTGAGTCAATAAAGTCTAAGTGCTATACAGGCGCTTCTTTCGTCCTACCGGGACTCATCAGTAGCACCGTTCTCGGTTCAGATGATCCCTCGAGGCTATACTCTCCTATGAAAGAATCTACGCAATGCAATAGGTCACCGCAAGTCAGCTGATGATATCACCTGACATTCGAGCCTGTGGCTTTTGAACTGGATTATACCTTCCCATTCGACCGCTTTTTACAGACCTTGCTCAAAGAATAATCTGATGAGGAAGTATCATGTTTTAGCTGCTCCACTGCCGGTCACTGTAATGTCAGGTAGCTCCAACATCTAACTTGCATGACTTATTTTTTTGGCGTCGATTCTTTTATAGAGGAGTATAGCCTTAAGGGATCGGCTGAACCGAGCACGATGCTACTGTTAAGTCCCGGTAGGACGAAACAGGCGCCTGTATAGCACTTAAACCTCAATGGCTCAAAAGTTCTTGCCATGCGCTTATCACCGTATTACATTGAATAATTACTAAACTTTTGCGAAAAGCCATCCACAAGCTCTAGCTCAGCAAAAATGAGCACCAAAGGTAAAACATTATATGATTCTCGCGGCACACCACATTAAAACGGCCTTTCGAAAAAGCAACCCAGTTTTAAAATCACCGAAATTCAAGCTATCGAATGATAGCTAAAAGTCTAGGATGTGAAAAAAGCCCGTCTCAAGCGGGTAAGCATTTTATCTGCCTTGTGGATGGTGGTGAAGTTGGCCCGCTTTGAAATCGTTGGACAGCCTTCCGAGTCTCATTATTGACGCTTAATAACTTTTTGGAATTGGAGGAATTGAGCTGATCTCAAATAGACCTCATGTGCATTCTTAAACACTAAATGCATGAGAGGACTATCGCGAAACGTTGTATTATAGATTTTGGTGTTTTGAGTGGCACCTCCAGCACTGCGCTATGTTTTAGAGAGCTTAGCCAGCAATATCGTCATCTCGCTCGCTTTATCTTCGAATTCACTAAAACTATTTGTAATAGATATTTGGTATAGTGATAGGGCTGATACACTGCATGTTACATCCGATGTGCTCGTAGACCATTCGTTGCTTCGTCACATTTGGATTTTGAGAAAGAAAATACACGTAATTTTTCTACATAAATCTTATCAGGACTATTATTTATGACAAATCTCATTGCTACTCATTACTTTATGACATTCAAAGCGCTCAGTCACGCATTTGTTAATGTAATGGAAAAATCTTTGGTAGCCAAGTAATACAAAACTGTACTCATATATTTGAAAATGATCGAGTGATATGTATACGGGGGGTACGGAGGGGGGGAGGGTGAGGGCATCGTTTAGATGGTTGTCATGCTTCTGGCACGCGCGTGATGCTGAACCTACCACCAGCATCATGCGGCAGACCACAATAAGCGTCCTATGGATCGCCATAACCAAGTTATTGTCGAGAGTGCAAGGAGACGAGCTCAACCTGTACTCTACAGCGTTTAAAAAGAGGACGGAAAAGCAATCGAGTGCAAAAGTACTGGGATACACACAGTAGAAGAAACACTGTGAAGACGTTAATAAAGAGCCAAAGTAAAGTGTCAATTGAAAAATCAAGTGAGCATCAGAAAATCAGATAATTTCAAGTACACGAAATCGTTCCAGAAGTATTTCAAATTTCTCTTCAAGAGCATTTAGCGGTAAAATAACTTCACCGATACACTTTCGCTGCAGCGTTGAGCGATTCGAGCTGGCAGATGCACATCTTTCATTTTCTCCTGTCGCGTGCAAAAATAGCCGAGAGGATTCTTTTCGCTGAAGGGATTGGCTGAGTGAAAGCATATTTCTTCTCGGCTTTTTATGAAGACTGGGGTCTTTGCGTTGTTAATACTCCTGTTGTATGCTTGACACCCAAGAAATGCAGTTAGTAACTGCTTCGATTTATCGGTTATCGTCAAGACGACCATACGTATTGAACCCATTTTATCTCCGATAGCTTGAGGTGTAGGACGCCATCACTAATTTTCGAAAGTTGGCGTATGTCAGAACTTCAGATTCCCTCTCTCACTTGTAAAAGGACGGGATAATTTTAGCATCAACTTTCGACAGGCGCATTCGTTAGCGCGGAGTGACTCTTTATTCGCTTTGGCGGCGATCAGGACTTTGATGCGTATCTTTAGCGAGAATCGTTGATTCGCAAAAGTGGGCACGAAGAAGGATGTACTTTGTTCTTTTTACTAAATCTTCGATGCTTTGAACGCTTCCTAAAGCACCCAACTCTTCCTGCTCAATTCTGGAGCTAAGTCGTTGATCATATAAACTTCACCCACCACCTGTCAACTATTGTCCCGTTGGTCGCCGGCGTTGTCGTCGCGTGACTCGAGCGTGTAATAGCAACACCTCCATTTCTTCCCATCGCGTGCAAGAGTAGCCCAGTGGGTCCTCCTCGCTTCAGAGATTGCTGAGCATCACATCTTTCTTCTATGCCTTTCGTGAAGAAATCGGACCACTGGATCGTGTCTTCCTGTAGAGCGCTTGATGTCGCGAGGAATCCAGTCGGTAACGGTTCTCGTCCATTGGGATGTCGTTGAAGCGCATCACGTGTCCGCCCCACCTTATTCTTGATATCCTGGCGTGTAGAACGGCGTCTCTGATCTCCGATCGTTGATGTAGTCGGCAACTTCAGATCCCTTCTCTCATTTGCAAGATACGGGATACTCCTAGCATCGACCTTTCGAATGCGCATTCAATAACGCCAAGTAATCTTTCATCCTGCTTACGTAGCGATCAGGTTTCTGCTGCATACGTTAGGGCAGGGATAATCGCCGAGTCGAAAAGGTGAGCACGGAGTCGGATGTTCTTTGTCCTCTTCACTACATCTTCGATGCTTAAACGTTCCCCAAGCTGCTCGTTTCCACCTGCTTAACTCTGGAGCTAGGTCATTCATCATGTTGATATCACGACCTAGCTAGACGTAACTGAAGCATTCGGAGATTGTCGTTCCGTTGAGCGTGAATGGTGCATTCGAAACCCATCCGTTTCCTCATGAACATGTTTTCGTTAGATTTGCTTGAAGACCATCTTTCCACAGGCGTTGTCGAAGTCGGTCGACATTCGCTTCCGCTTGGCTGATGCTTGGCGTTATGAGAACGATATCGTCAGCAAAGCGAAGATGGTTTAATTGTCGACGCGTCAATTTTCACTCCCATTTGTCCCATTCTAATGTTCGCATGACGCTTTGGAGGGTGGCAGTGAGTAGTTTTGGCGAAATTGTATCGCCTTGTCGAACCCCTCTTCTACGTCAATGGTGATAGTGTTGTAGAATGGAGATATTCTGGTCGTGAAATCTTTATAAAGCTCACGAAGGATCATTATGTACCGAGTAGGGACGCCCTGGTTATCCAGAGCCTCTATAACCGCTTCTGTTTCCACTGAATCAAAGGCTTTCTTCAGATCGATAAAAGTGAGACAGAGTGGTTGTTTGTACTCTCGCGAAACTTCAATGAGTCTTGTGATCGTGTGGATGTGGTCTATGGTACTAAATCCTTTTCGGAACCCTGCTTGTTCGCATGGCTGTCCTTCGTGCAGTGTTCTGTCAATCCTGTTTAGGATGACTCGAGTAAAGAGTTTATAGACAACGGACAGCAAGCAGATTGAGCGATAATTGCCTATGTCGTGAAGGTCTCCCTTTTTGAACAACAACACGGTCTTGCTGGTTTTCCATTGAATGGGAACCTTGCATTCTGAACAGGTAGCGAATGAAGAGCCGAGTCATGGTGTTGATGAGAACTGGCGGTAGGTTCTTCAGGTGTTCTGGTCTAATCCTGTCTGGACCGGGTGCTGTTCTGTTCTTCACCGACGATATAGACATGTCGGATTTTGGAAGAGAGGACCGGTGGAACAACATAGTCGCCCTCTTTCAATTATATGACCGCAAGAGGACATGGCTAGCTAAGAAATCCGAGTAATATTGGTGGATGATTTTTTCCATAGCCCTTCTAGAAGCTTTAAGAGTCCTGTCAGGGCATCGGAGTGCAATCATCTTAGTCTTATAATTGGCGAAGCCTCGCTGAGCTTTGCGAATGCCTCTTCCAGCTTCTGCCATAACTGGCTGCTCGTCTCTCTTTGAGGTTTTCTTTTTCGCTTCTCTGCAGCGTTTCGCTAATTCGGACATAAGATTTACGTTGCCTATAGCTCGTGCGATTCCGCGTTTACGTATCAGCTCAGAGTGTCTGCAGAGACAAGCGCGCTCTTCGTAACTTTAGGGCTCTTGGCTTTTCGGCTGACGGTGGTCTACCGAGGTACCAAGTCAGTAATGCTATCCTTACAGACAAGTTTGCTATCAACTCGCTAACTACGGAAGGTTGTAAGACTTAGTGAACCTTAGGCACGGGCTAGAACATCGACCACGTCCATGTCACAGAACACCTTTAACCATTGTACCACACACGCCCTCAATGTGAAGAAAATCTTGCTATTAAAGAAACCTGTATTTGCTTAAGAAGAACGTACTAATCTGTTGATTGCTGGTAATATACTGGCGCACATTATTACACCATAATTATATGTATATATACAGACATATGTATGGAAGTGCATATATGTATATATATATATATACATATATATACATATATATACATGTCATACATACATTAATATACATATATACGTGTCCGTACAATTTAGACATGTATATATACATATACACACGTGTGTGTATATAAATATATGTCGATCTACATCATAGTTTTACAACACAATAACGGCGATAACCTATGTGGGAGATTTTCACATTGCACCACACAATCCAACTTCAATCCAATTATATCAAGTGTATTGCAAAGCTTTTAACATGCGCCAGGAGTCGAAACAGCGTCTCACTCTTTCGCCAGGCGCGTGCTAACCTCTGCACTACCGCGGCTCCCGTTTTGTCGCCACTTTTCCTATGATTCACATCCAACATCGACAGTTTCTATCTAGAAGCAATGCGAATAAAGAGTAAGGCAAAGTCAGCAAAGACAAGCAATACGAATATCTATCGAGTTGGTGAAAAAGTAATTGCGGTTTATGCAGAGTAGTCTGAACTAAAATGTGGATTATGTTATTATAGTCATTTTGATGCGCATTTTTCGCTCTACGTCTCGTCGTCAACGACGTGTACTCGCTGCTTATTTTATATTCAATTTGGACTATACAAAAAAGGTCGGTTGGTGCAAAAGTTATGACGGTTTCAGACAGTGGATTCGAAATTTATCGTAGAGCACTGGAGACAGCTCGCAGCACCAAACAACGCATTCGGCCCACGAATTGCTAACAAACGAATGCACCCGTGCAGCGATGGTTCAAGAAGTTTCGTAAAGCAGACGAGAGCCTTATCCTTTGGGGACGGCAGTTGATCGCGCGCACAAAGCAGCTCGCAAAAGGGGCGCGCGATTTTCGTTATTTTAATTGAAGGTTTCCCCATTTGGGAATTAAATTTTAAGGCTTAGGGGAGAGGGGGGTTGGGGTGCGTTCAAGCCTTTAGGTAAGACCACCAAAAACCGCAATTACTTTGCACCAACGTGATATTGTCCGTGGTCCACGCGAGGGCAGCACATTTGGCAATGTGCGCTCTCAGTCCACCAGCATACACGCGGGGATTTGGTTGTGCGCGCCCCTAAAAAATTCCCCATTGTGCATACTAGAACGGTCGAGTCTGCTTTTCGTGCGTGTCATCTCCTTGTTTACTCGTTTGGTTACTTGTTTGTTTGCTCGTTGTTTACTTGTTTATTCGTTTACTTGACCCAAAATCATAGTTCATTGCGTGGGCGGATCACAGCACTTTGGCATACGAGTCGTTTTTTCGCATTTATCCCCGTAGAGGTTTTCTCGAACAGTTCACGAGTTGTTTCGGCTGCTGGCTTAAGGATTTCTTCCTGTCTGTGGAAGTCATAGGATTCTAGTCGAGACTGGTAAATGGTTCTTCGTAGTCTCTGGGAGACAGTCGAGCTGAGGCGCTTCCTAAGGTGTTGAGTGGTTGCAAGAGAGTGATAGCAGAGGAGATTGAACCGGCGCATCGCTTAACTATTCGCTATCTGACACACTGCATCACTGACCACTGCGCTACCCACTCTTCCGTGTGTTCTCTACTGCTTCCTGTCTTGTTTGGGTTTTATTTTACTCGATCGGACCTCTCACGTTCGCTCCTTTACCGAGACGATTGTCCTTGTAGTCTCCGGGAGATAGCCGAGCTAAGGCGTTCAGTTGACTGATCGCGAGTGTTAGCAAAGGTGATTGAACCAGCGACTTATCAACTCGCTTTCTGATGCATTGATGACTAGCCACTGCGCCACCCACCGTTCGTTTGTTATCTACTGTTATTATCTTGTTTGGGTTCTATTTCACGCGATCGGATCTCTCATATTCGCTGCTTTATACATCATCCACAAAGTCTAGAGATTTATGGTGGATTGGGCTGCTGCTTGGAGATGAAATTTTTCGTCGCACTCATCCTCCACAAAGGTCTCGACCACACCTGGTCCATTCGAGACTCAACCTCGGATATATGGATAACCCGTGTTGAGGCGTCTTCAGGTCTTCGCTTCTCAGCTTTGTGGACCCTCAAAGGGATGGGAGGCTTGGTTAGCCCCAGCGTGTCGAACCAGGGCCTCAGTGAATTCATTCAAAACGGAGCTGATTCACTTTTATCCTCGTTTATACCTCTTTCAATTTGACTTTGTAGTTCCTATATACCTCGCATATCGATATTAGAAGGTTTCGTAGTCCTTTATACCACCATATCGTCGTCTTTAGATAGGATGCGTCCGTTAGACGCCGATGAAATTCGAAAGGCTTGGCTGGAGAGTCCAAGTTTTCACGAGCGGAAACCGAAGGAAAAGTGAGTGAAATTCCTTTACTTCTACCTTGTCATCTTCATGGTACCTTGAAATAATCGAAAGTGTAGCATGGATTTGGTCTGTCTCTCGTACAATCTCTGGTAAAGCACCATGAGTTAGTTAATCTTATCGTCAGCTTCAACGGGAAGCTCGTGCACTCGAACCGACGAGTACACTGTGTATGTACCCTTCTTCTATCAATTTTTAGGATCATCAAAAATCTTCCGAAATTGCTTTTGATATTCCACCGAATATCATCATAAACAAAGAGCGCATGTGGCGCAGTGGTTAGAGGTACTCTGCGTCGCACACGAGGTCAATGGTTCGATCTTGCGCTCATGGCTCACCAAGCCATCCATTCCTTCGGGGTCGGTAAATTGCTACCAGACTGGTCTCAGGCTTGTCTGGGAGGATAAGCAGCATTGACTCGGTACAGCGGGAGGCCACCGCGAGTCATTGTAAAAGCCAGAAATGCATTCAATCACCTCAAACGAAGTTAAAAATTGAAGTCGAATGCATGACGCATCCCTCAGGGATTGATCAATGCCGAGAGCTTTATCCTTCATTTTTTATTATTATAAACATATAGCCTCTTAACATATCTTGAGTCTCTCATGAGGTCTGTTATGGCTTTTATACAGGAAAAGACAAGTGTTTCGGCATGACAGCCTCATGAGTAGCACGGTGGTTTTCGATTCAGCCACTCTTTTGCATGAGGATATACCCGCCACATATAGAGGAAAGGAATCGATGCCAAGTTGTTTACGAAATCACCGCATGTCAGGTGATAAATTTCCTCGAGATTGCAGTGATTAACGGTCGAGGTTATTGCAATGTCCAGGGATTTTATCACCCGACATGCGATGAATTTATAACTAATTTGGCGGTGATCCGTTAATATAGGAGGTATATCACGAGCAACTGAGTGGACCGAAAGGCACCGTGCAAACTGACGAGGCTGCAATGTTTAAATATGTGTATAGCACTGTATAAGTGCCATAACAGACCTCAAGGGAGGCTCAAGATGTATTATCAGATTACATATTAGATGATCAGATAAAATTCCTTTTTATTTAACCGCTTCTAGTGGTGGTATGATGTGACAAATATACCCACTGGTGTAGAGTCGTATGCAACCTTTCCGTGTTCCGATGCACTACTGACGCCCGTTTTGCTCACCACTCTTTCTGATGCGTTGTAGGGTAAATAGAAACAAGTGGGGAGTCAAGCGGCCGTTACTAATGTCAACGGGCTAGAGCACGTGCATCCGGAAGGATGAGATGTGGGTTCGAGTCCTGCCTGACGCGAAACTTTGCACATCACTATACGTCAAAGATTGCATGTAGTTTTGAGCGAGGTATATAGAAACAGTCGAGTGTTGGGTATCATATTCAATATCTTAGAGACTTAACTTGATTAGCCGACGCGAGGTTGACAATAGTTGTTGCAGTAGCAGCAGCAGTAGTAACAGTGGTTCAGTGGCTACGTTTTGGCGACTCCGGCTTCTCCAAACCCTTGACGTAGGTTATATCTGGACAACTGAATGACTCGGTAGATCATAGATGCCATTTTGTTTTCCCGTCCGATAGGTCAAAAGATTAGACGCAGAAAAGGCGCTATGTGTAGTGTGGTAGTAAAACAGTCTCACTTTTAGTTCATTTTGAATTTAGGGCGTTTATTCAAAAAGCTTCAAAAGTTTTGCTCGCTGATGCTTTTGATCTCTGCGCCAGGGTCGTGGCAGTCACGCTAAACCGTTGTGCTTTTATGCCCCCCCCCCCCCTCATGTGGACCTAAAGGTGCGTTTTTTCGAGTTTTGAATTTGTCATTTGGGTGCCCTCTCAAGCGAACATAAAATGGTTTACCCCGTTTCGCCATTGTATTCATCTTACATGGCTTACGCGACAATGAATATATTGTCCAGAAACTCATACAACTCCCCTTTCTCCCGTTCAGGGCAGATGATGTAGTTTTCTGAACTGCGCCATCGTTCGTAGAAACGATTGCGCACCAGCTGATGGCGCAAGTTGAGAGGTGAGAGTTCAGTAACTGTTACAGAACTTTCTGCTGAATTTTGGGTTAAACGCCAGGAGGTCAAAAATGAACCAAAGAGACGAATGCTTTACCATCGCGCGGGATATGGCGGCTTTTCTTTGTTTGATCTTTTGTCCTTGACCTAGGCGGCATATAGAGGCATCGGCAATCCACCGCGTCATTCAAATATTCATGTGCGACCTATGTCCTTGCTATGAAGAAGGCGGAGTAGCAGAAACAGCCACCAAATTACTATTACAACGATTGTTACTGCAACTACTACTACCAACCTAGCATCGGCTGAGTCAGATAGGTCTTTGAGAGTTACATATTTTGATGCCTATATTCATAAAAAGTCGGTCTTTTGAACTATGGATAGAGATTCGTCTATCTGGAGGAGAATAGCAAACGAATTCATACATACTCGTTATGGTGTTCGGTGAAAGATGAAGAAAAATTTGAGAAGAAAGTATGTACCCTTCTGTTTTGACTTGGCAGTGTTTTCCGGATAGGTAATTTGTGGTCATAAGGGGACAATTGAAAACCCGACCTCATTCACCGGAGAAGAACTTTCCATAGGAGTGTTAGTAACCATTCGAAAGCTGAGATTTCTAACCCCCGGCCCACAGCCCCACGGCGCCGATTTTATTCCAAACAGGATTTTGTATTGCTATGAAATCATGAATAAAACTAGCCTCCGAAGCGCATATTTCTCGTCGGGCAGAGCTCTTTCTTTGGACTATCAGTAATCACTTCGTCAAAATGAGGGCCTTTCGAAAACTGGCAACGTGGAGCTGTAGCATGAAGTCTCGGCTTCTAAATGATTGCTAACACTCCTATGAAAAGTTCCTCTCGAGGGAATTAGATCGGTTTTTTATTTGTCTCCTTGTAACCACAAAGTACCCCAGATGTCATGTAATTTTAAGTAAGACCGCCTTTTTAGCGATTTCTTTATAATTTAAGGTAGGATACTCTTGATTACAGTCTGTTAGGTTCCCATTAGGTGTATTATAGTCTCTCATGATTCCTGAGATATGTTCTTTTCTTATGACTTCGATCATTCCTTATTATCATATCGAATAGCAATCACAAAACATGATAATACTTTGGGACGTATCTTCCTTTGATCTAGCCTCGTCTTTCGACTTGAATTATTGGCTCGAAAGTAGACGAAGGCATCGAAACTCAGCCGATATTCCATCTATCAACCTTGTGGTATCAGTGAAGTCATTAGAGAGGCAGTTACACCAAATAGCGTAATTCATCGAGAGGAACACTCGTGGATCGGAACATGAGTGCGTAGTACCGTTTTGATCAGAGGGGATTTCTGATATATCCGATTGCTAAGCGAATTTCTTAGATTTGGTAGAGCGCTACCGTCAACACGAGGCTGAACAAAGTCTCACTGAATTACTAGATAATACGCATAATTTCTCATTTTAGGCTCGTGCCAGTGGAAGGAAAAAGAAATATTTTGATCACCTCCGCTCTTCCCTATGTGAACAACGTGCCACATTTGGGAATATCATTGGATGTGTGCTCAGCGCTGATGTGTTCGCAAGGTTTGACTTCGTGTATTTCTACTCGTTTCCATCAAATTAGAGACAATTCGTAGCACATATAGTCTTGTCATTCGTAGAACTACGCGAACGGGCAACAATAAGACTTCTTTATTTCGAGTGCTTTATTAAGACCACGCTCAAATTTCAATAGATCCTTTCATTATTATTTGAGCCAACTTGTCATGTGGTCTGGTAAGGGCTCTTGTACAGCCCGATACACGTGTTTCGTCCTTACAGACTCGTCAGTCGGGCAGAACCCGTCGTCTTTCGATCTTTTTATAGTCAGTTCTCTCGGGAGCCTTACACTCCTTATAGAGAGTCATTGAAAACGAACGTTTTACACTCTATGTCAAGTGAAATTTCCACCTAACACAGAGTGTTTTCGCACTCAATCGCTCGTTGGCTGGTATTTTTATCATTTGAGCTCCCGAGAGAGCTGACTTTGAAAATATCGAAGGACGACGGGTTCTGCCCGGACTGACGAGTCTGTAAGGACGAAACAGTGTATCGGGCTGTACAAGAGCCCTTACCAGACCACATGACAAGTTGCTCAAATAATAATGAAAGTAAGACTTCTATTTTTCTCTATCTTGTGCAAGATACTCCAGTGGATCCTCATCGCTGTAGGGATACGTTGATCAGCAGGAAGTCTTTTCTATATGCGATGTTTATAATCTGTGGTAAGTGCCCTGGAATGTGTGAAGAATGTCTTAGGTATTGTCGTATGCGCGGACACGAGACTTTATTCGTCTGTGGAACTGACGAATATGGTACCGCTACGGAAACAAAGGTACAGCTCGTTCATTTGATCAGATTTTCGACTTAGCACTTCTAAGTACAATTCAGGCCTCTGTTGGAGGGTGTGACGCCTAGAGAGATATGTGACAAATATCATATCATTCACAAAAGCATCTATGAGTGGTTTAACATCGAGTTTGATGTGTTTGGTCGAACAACTACACCACAGCAAACTGAGTATGTTCATATGTTAGACGTGTAATTTGAGGCTGATGAAATTGATTCTTGCTCTTCAGGATTACACAGGATATTTTCTTGAAGCTGCATGAGAACGGCTTCACATCAACTTCCTCCATCGACCAGTTACATTGTCAGAAATGTGACAAGTAGGTGACTTTTGACGTTTGAGCATTGTATGATGCCGAACTCATTCTTATTTGCTGCTATAGCAAACATATGCGCGCTATAGCTATGAGCAGAAGACCCGATGAAGTGGTAATATCATAGGTTATTGGACGGAAAGTTGTCAGTGAACTCCTCCCTCAACTGGTGCAACAGTGTTTACTTGTCTTTCGTTTCGAGTGTTTTCTTAAGACCACAAGCTCAAATTCAATATGCCTGGTAATTATTTTTGAGCCACGCATGTCAGTGGTCTTTTAACAGGGTGTTTACTTGATCGACGACTAAGCTGTTCAGGTCTCGTTGAGTAGTGTGAAATCCGCTGGCTCATAAGTTTGATGTAATTGAGTATTCCCAGGTGTTCACGATGGTATGAGGCGGCATTCTCGGCCATTCTCCTGTAGTGGGGCTTCTGTGCTCGTTCAAGTGTATCAGTGCCAATCGTTATCAGTAAGGGAGGCCGATTTTTGACCCGCCAGTTTTGAGATATGTGACAGCGAAGTGAGACACATTGGCATTATATGAAGTCTGTGATATACGTGACGCTACAGATAGAAAAGGATAAAGGATAAGCAGGTGGTTATGTGATTGACGGAGACAAGTGAAAAACCCGATCTCATTCGCTGGACAGGAACTTTTCATAGGAGTGTTGGTAATCATTCGAAAGCTCAGATCTTTGACTACAGCCCCACGTTTGCGTTTTTCAAAGGACCGTTTTGTAACACTGTAAAATTCAAAATAGAATTATGTTTCACATCCGCCGTTCGCCTTCATTTTCATCATGCCGCGCTAGCCATGAAATGCATACCATCGTGTGGGAAACCTTCGTAGTATCTGTATCATTGTTTTATATGGAGTTCCCTTCAAACGGTGAACAAGTTTCCAACTGAATAGCGAATTGCATCCGTATATCCAACGGCAAGTGCATCGATCATTTGGCCCCGACCGCGACCTCATGGACTAGCCGATAAACAGCCTTGGCGTAAATGTAAAACTCGTATTATTCTTCCCGCTAACGGTATTTCCAAAAAGTCAGCACAGTATCGCAATCACTGGAACTTACGCCATCGAATGATTAGTAATAGTCCAGAGAAAATGTAAAGCACAAATTTTTCTTCCTCCTGCAGTCCTATCAAAAGAGCTTTTCTCAAAAGCAAACACATTTTTCAGTTAATCGAAGTTTGTGCTATCGAAAGTGCTAGCACTCGAGGAAGGAGTGTTTCAGCGAAATATAAACGAGATAAGAAAAAAGAACACGTGGTCGTGTGAAACATAATCTTATTTTGGATTGTACAGCGTTATAAAAGGGTGTGTTGAAAAACTGGACACGTTTAGCTGTAGCCAGAGATTCAAACTTTCGATTGATTAGTAACACTCTTATGAAAAGTTCCTGTCCAGCGAATGAAATTCGTTTTTCATTTGTCACCGTCTAACATATAACTAGCGTTAACCTGTCGACGTTGATAGATTTCTGAGAGATGCGCTATGTATTCCAGTTCATCAGTATCTTAGAAGTGACCAAATATGTGTCCGGCCTTTACAATCACTCGCACGGGCCTATTGACCTCGGAGGGATAGAAGGCTTGGCGAACTATGGACGCTGAATCGAATCATTGACTACGTGCGTGTCGCAGGGCATTTCTAACCATCAAGATACGCACCGTTTTAAATAGTTACTTGTGAATGATGATTACCATTTTTCTTAGGTTGTTAGGATGAGACATTGTTATTAGGAAACCTTTATTCAGCAAATGCTTAGGCGCCTTCAGCTTCTTGAGAGCCAAGGCGATCGATGATCCGAATCGGTTATGTATAACTCTTTTTCCTCGCTATGTGTGGCTACAACATCGACTCGTATCTCTCAAAGTGATCACCGCTTGAATGAAGTTTTCTCACTTGATACGATTTCATTATCTAGAATGTTCTTTCTTCTGCAATCCGACGTGATATACGTCCTTATCCGGCGGCAATGTATCTCGCTGTGGTCGGTATTGTATTGTCTTGGACATAACCAGCAAAGTGTGTTTGTCGATATTAAGTAAGAAGTTACATAGTGTGAAGATATCTGTGAAGTTTCATGGCTTACTGCATCACTCCAGACTTTATAGACCACCATGAAGGTGAACTTACGAAAGCGTTGAGAGGCGTGGTGTATAACATTGTGTCGTGGCTACAACAGCAAATTGCTGGTTAAACTACCTCATCTTCTGGGCATGATTGGATCAGTGACCTTCCGGTGTACAAGTTTTAGGTCTATGCAAGGTTCCTACATCTTCTTCAGAGTCGATGATTCACGTTTTGGCGACTTCGCCTTAGGGTCGTAGGTCTGTCATAGCGGCTTTAAGATCAATAGTTGGCGTTTTGGCGACTTCGCCTTAGAGTCCTAGGTCTGTCAGAGCGGCTTTGAGAAGGCGAACTTGCTGAAACTCAGCCATCCACTTAGAACGAGACATTTCATTAACGTAGAACAAAATTTGAATAATAAGAGTTCGTGAAATGTTTTTCATTTTCATTCTTCATTTTACATACCAGAGTTTAGCGAAAATTCGTGCTTCAATTTACTATACTTTATAGGTTTTTGGCTGACCGGTTCGTCACCGGCATTTGCCCATTTTGTGCCTATGACGACGCGCGTGGTGATCAGTGCGACGGATGCGGTCGTCTTATTAACGCCATTGAGTTGAAGAATCCCAAATGTCACATATGCAAGCAGGAACCCAAAGAAAGTATTTTGGTTGTTGTCCATTTTTATTTGAATTTTCGAACGGCTCGTGTTAATAGTGATGTCTCGCATTCTCGGCGCATTTCCGATTTAACGGATGTATTTTGCTGATTATGGAAGATCTCTTTGTAGGATTACTAGGAACTAAAAGCGCGTCCTTTGGTTTTTCCTTTTATGAGGGGGAGAAAAGAAAGGGTTGGGGGTTGACCACCTTGTTAAGAATCAGATTTTTTGAGGATGTCATTGACCCCTTGCGTTGATTTGCTTTCACAGAGACTTTTTCCATGGAAACGTCAAACAATACAGCTTGGATGAGCGTTATGGTTTAGAAAGTCCACTGTCGCATGCATCCATTTCAACACCCGAGGATGACCTTGGACAACGATAAAGCCACTAAACATTAAGGTCAATATGACTTCCTCGTGATCTTCGCTTTTTTAGGTACGACAGTCGACGCATATATTCCTTCATCTAGATGCTATACAGGTCGGTGTGACGTGACATTTGACTTTGAAAACCACCACTTTTACCATCAGTTAGGCTTTTGCGTCTGCCTATGAATTTGTTCGTTTTAAGAATGAGGTTCGTGAATATGTCGAAAAGGAGATTGCGAAGCCGGATACACGATGGTCGTCGAATGCTATTGCCATTGTAAAAGGATGGATTAAGGTGTGATCAATTGATTGTTCTTTAACTCTCAGCGAGCAGTGTTTTATTGTTTGTGAGATAGTACGTGGCCGGAATTATTTGCGTCTTCTACTCTAAACAAATATGACTTGCTGTGAACTCTATTTGCTGGAATAAAACCTTCGGAGATGAGTAATATGCAGAACTATGAACCTCGAACGGGACTGAACTCGCATTTCACTTTTTCGAGGAGCGCCTGCGAGCCACTGTACGGGGTTCCTCTTCTGCTAACTCTTACTATACAACGCAAGTACTCTTTTTCTGCGAAGATAAAGTTGTGGCTTTATCGAGCATACAAAGCCTTTTTTATCGCTTTACTACATCTACGAATATGTTTCGCATAACGAAGCATCGAACAGTCAGGGTTTCGTGAAAGAGGAAAGGAGACGTTCTTTCAATGCGAAGTGTTGTTTGCATTGCTATGCGCGTTTTTAAGTCGAGACTACACTTTACACCAATGAACTTCTATCCAGTTCGCACTTTAAGCAAGTTCAAATTTGAGCGACAATCTCTAGTGGTAATCTATACACATCAAGCAAGGATCTGGCAAAGCCTCGTCTTTATGACTGTAAAGGTCTCACAGCTCCTTAACCCTCTAGTCATATGACGATCGCTAACAATTATCAGAAATGTGGCGTCGATCGTCATATGATAACCCCCAAATGATCAAATTCTCTTCTTTATTTCGTATGTTCCAGCATGGTTTGGAGAAAAGGTGTATAACTCGCGATCTGAAGTGGGGTACAGCGGTTCCACTTGCTGGATTTGAGAACAAAGTCGGTTTATCAGACTCTATTTCATCTATGCTTTTGGTTTTTGACGTACCCAATGTCTCACGTTATAGGTGTTTTATGTGTGGTTCGATGCTCCCATAGGTTATCTTTCTATCACAAAATGTCTTGTTGGGGATAATTGGGTGAAATGGTGGAAAAACCCAAAAAATGTCGAACTATTCAATTTTATTGGCAAGGTTAGTCCTTCTTCATTCTTTGCTCAGGTTTGAATTATTTAGAGCTTTTGCTTATTGTGTTATTTTACTTTTTAGGATAACGTTGCATTTCATGGTGTAATATTCCCTTGTACTCAACTCGGTGCCAGAGACAATTATACAATAGTGAATAATATTTGTGCTACGGAATACTTGAATTACGAGGATGTCAAGTTTAGGTCTATAATTCCAACTATAATTTTCAGATTTTCTTCTATCAATTTACGAGATTTAAGGCTTGCAAACATTGACAGGAGTTTAACCCTCGTTTTACCGATCCTAAGAACATTTGCTTTTACTACACCGAGGATACCCCTTTTCTATCATTATTTTTCTTGGATATGAACTATCGAACCTGCTAACAATCAACCGTAATTGAGTTTGCACTGCTACAACATATCGGCATTAAACCTCAGCTTAACTGAGCGCTTTTGGGTACGCAAAATCTATACGATAATGTTTTACTGCTTTATAACAAGAGTAGTAGCAGAGTAGTACCTTCAATTGTATAGTGGAAGCAGGCGCCCCCGATATGGGTGAAACGCGGGTTCAACTTCGGCCCAGGGTTGAAGGTTCCGTTATCTGTTAGTGGTACTATGTATGCTGTTACATCTTTGTTCAAAGATATTCTTAAGCAAGTCAAGAAATATCGGTGTGTTTGGTGATAACGCAAAGGATACGGGTATTGAAGCTGATGTGTGGAGGTTTTACTTACTCTATATAAGACCGGAGTCGCAAGACACATCGTTTAGCTGGGAAGACTTTGCACTCAAGGTAGAGTAAGCGATTACCGACGACTTTTTATCATTATTGCTATCGATTTAATGACATTTCAGTGTTTAGGTGAACTCAGAGTTACTTGCAAACCTTGGAAATTTTGTCAATCGAGCTCTTTCCTTTCTTAGTAAGAATTTCGATGGTATAGTGCCTGAAATGGAACTCAGCGACATCGATGTGGAATTGTTACTCGGAATTCAGGTTATCATTCATGAAATATAATCACTCATTTGCTCACTGGAGTGCATGTGGCAGAATGGTTAGAGGTACTTTGCAACACATAATTGTTCCATCAATCGACGGTCTGTGGTTCGATCCTCCCCAATCTTGCCTTCTGTCCTTAGCGAGGTCGGTGATTTGGTGCCAAATTTATTGGAAGAATGGCATCGCTAATTTGATACATCGGTAGGTCGCCATTACTCATTGAAAAGGCCAGATTCAGTTATCTCAAAGGATACTTGGTGAAGTCGAATGCATAGCGGATTTTTCGGGATGATCAGCGCCGAGAGCTATATCTTCTTCTAGCTATTCACTTTTTACTTCTTAATTACGAATGTTGTTAATGTTTGGTGAATATTTCCTTCCAAGGTGTTGAAAAGGTTTCTTTTTTTCTGAAGCTGAAGAAAAAACCATTGAAGGCAGATTCTGTGGAGTGGGATAAGATGATGGATTCAGTTCGTGAGAGGGACGCAGTGCGAACCATTTTGTCGATGTCTCGCAGGGGTAATCAGTACATGCAGACTCAACAGCCATGGGTTCTTGTCAAAGGGAGTGACGAAGAGAGGTAGGGCAGAACTAAATTTGTTATGGGATTCGTATAGCTCAAATATTTTCTACCATCGACTGTGACTTACCAGAAAACGTGCCGGAACCGTCATTGGAGTTGCTGCAAATATTTCCTACCATCTATCTGTAGTTCTGTACCCCATCATGCCAGAGGTACTTCATAAACTTTGGCGAATTCGAATTTAAAAACGCCTATTTATAGGTTTTTAGGTATCATCAAGAATACGATCTCAATGTGGACTCGATAGTTTACCAGCTTTTTCTACTTATCCAATGTCGTATTTGAAGCCAGGACACAGGATAGGAACGGTCGGTTTGACTTTTAGGTTTTTAGACAGTTTAAATCGTTCCACTTTTAGATAGGGTTGCCTGTCTTGTTTAAAGAAGTAGTTATGAGAATTATCACTCATTTTCTAGCCTAAACCTCTGTTCACCAAAATGGAGAGTGCACAAGTTGCTGAATGGAAGGCGAAATTCGGCGGAGCATGCTCTTTTAATGCTTTGAACAATAGTGAAGGTAGATCAATCTGATTTTTTTGATATGCTATCATTCGTCTTCATTAATATTACAGCCCCTTAGCATGTTTTTTATAGTTTTCATTAGCTTAGCAAGCTTCAGTGGAATTTCGCATGGTTTACATTGCTGTCTGATATGCCACTTAATTTGTTCTAGTTATTCTTTTTTGGATCTCCTATATGTACATTTTCTGTCATCCCAATCTTTCTAAACCCTTTTACGACCAAGCGACCACAGATGGCTGGTAATGCGCTTTGAGAAATCAGTTAACGAAGTGCTAGGAAGGTTTAAGAAGCCTCGAAATTAATCCAAAAGAACCGTATGTGCTGAAATCTGTGCATGCTTCGGTTGAAAAGTTTCAGCTTGCATATTCAAAGCTTCTGTGTTAGTGTTTCTCTTGCTTCTATCAGACAGCTTTAGTCTGCTGTCTTTTAGGTTCTGGATGTGTGACTCCGTGTTAACTCCAGGAACGACTCATCGGTGCTTTCCATCTAGCTATTTCTGTTTCCTTGGAGCTTATCTTTATCAAGGAATGGAAATCTTAACACCAAGCCTATCTTACAAGACACCTCTTGTTAGACGAAACATAGAGGCGTTTTTCCACTCTTTTTTTTTTTTACTTCTCTCTCCTATTTTCATCGTTTTCCAGTCGTCACTACAAATCTCCCTTATCCCTGATCCTACAATTTCGAAACTTTGCTTCCTTTTACTGTTTTCACTTCTTTTGGCTTTTTTTCCAAAATAATGTCTTATTTTGTAAGTCCTATTGTGCAACAGCCTATCAGTATATTCTTTCGTAAGCCTGCATGTATACACACGCATATATGTAAACATATATATGTACATATACATATATATATAAGCGCATGTAAATATATGAACATGTATATACGTAATATATACATACACATACATATATAAGCCTGCATATATATATACATATATATATATATATATATATATATATATATGTACATATGGACATGCATATACATATATGCGTATGTGCATAAGTGCATATGTACGAATATATATGTGTACAAGGGCACATTTGTCATCGCTGGAGTTGGTCGACTAATACTTAGTTGATTTGCAGCGCAGAATATCTGTTTTCAGGAAAAGAAAAACCTTCTGGAAGAATCAACGGGATCTTGTCTAAGGGAGAAAAAAGTACGACACCAGATATGGCAGGTGCTGCTTCAAAATGTGTCTTCACTGAGCTCGCTATGAACGAGCAGCACATCGTAAAGTTGTGCGATAGCGTGCTTCAGAAGTTCAATGAAGCCCGTAAGTACTAATATCTATATTTCACCTTGGTAATTTCTGTAGATCTATTCATTTCACTGATAGCGCCGATCTATATAGTGGAGGGAGTGCATCGATTATTTGATCAGGTCGGTTGTTCTTGAAGCGTAAAGGAGACGAACTACGAGGCCAAGTGACTCTACTCCAAAACGAAGTCGAGAGGACACTGCAGCAACTGGTTGATACCGAAGTCGCTGCAGGAGGTATGAATTACGAGAATACTGATTTGCAAACCGCTCATTCCTTAACTAATGATTATTTTTTTCATGAATACTGTGTAACGTGGGTCTTACAGTGAAACAATTCTATACACCAAGATTACTGAAGGCTACACAAGCGTCCGATTCGTCGTCCGTGGCTTCAGAGGAGAAGGACGTTACGAAGAAGTGTGTGGAGAACTCGTCAAAAGAGAAGTCTGTCGCAAGTCAAAAGCAGCCTGCCAACAGTGCCAATAAGAAAGTCGAAAGTTCGTTCCCATGTATATACTTATTTTGTCATATATTATCTCAAATATTTTCGAGGTGTCTATAGTCTAAGGTAACGATCTGTACATGATTGATGTTGATAGTATGGTTGGAGTGAAGCTTCTGGAGCACCCTAATAAGCATGAGAATCATGGATACCATGGCAATATTACAGTTTCTTATGTGGAGATTACCCTCTGAAGGCTTAGATATTATCCGACTCTACTCTCACTATGTTACAAGCATGCGCCACAATTGGAGAAAGGGTCTTTTACAGCGTTGAGCAGTCGACGAAGTCAACGAAGTTGAAGGGAAAGGCACAACATGTAAATCTGCTACTGGAGGCTGGTTTCAACGCTTTAGTGCCGGAAATCTTGTCCTCGAGAGCTAGTCTCGTTCAGGATGTCTAACACAGTTGAAGAAGCCACGTCAAGAATTCTTTGATTTGAAGTCCAAAAATTGGTACATCGACCAGATCTAGAACTTGGCGGACCGATGGCAGCCGTAGGGAAAGATGGCCCTCATTTTGAAGAATACTTATTATTGTTTTCGATTCTCGCATGAATTTTCAGTTTTCTACAAGTGCCCCGGAACTTTCCACGGGTTTAATTTCTCCCTACTATCGAATGTCTTAGCATATTACTCTTAATTCTTGAGTATATAACCCCAACTCCATAGAACACGAAAGAGCAACAAAATAATCATTTCTTACAGGTCTAAATTACTGTTTAACTTTAGATGCATCTGCTGATGATATTGTCGATATCGGACGTCTTGATCTCCGAGTTGGACGTATTATAAATTGTGAGAAGCATCCGGATGCTGACGCCCTGTATGTGGAACAAATTGACGTTGGTGAATCGAAGCCTCGAACTGTCGTCTCGGGATTGGTTCATCACGTTCCACTTGATCAAGTTGGTCTCCTTATATCGATATTATTATGTAGAGGTTTCCTTATTGCGCTTTGAGTTAAGAAGAAATTTTCCGGACATTTTTATTTTTGTTGATTATTCTTCAAGCATTTGAGTTCTTGATTTAACTGTTGTTTAGAGCAGCTTCCTGCGGTTATTTTAATATACAACGCCTAGACATTTGTTTTAATATGGATTTGTCCCAAGATCCAATGCGATTGTTGATGTTCACACGATTCTCTTGTGTCAAAGCAGCACTTGATCCCGAACGATGTTCGTATAGCATCAACAATCGTTGTTGCCTTAGGGAAAATTTCATCTCAGGTCAAATGTATAAGTAAATCTATAGTATATATCAAAATAGTTGCAAGAAGCTGCTTTAAACGGTAGTAAAAGGAAAAACTTAAATCCGAAAACCTTGCAAGCCCAATTTCTGAGAACCTTTTATTTCTTACCGGGTCAATGGAGATGGATTCATTTAATAATTTTCTTCATTGATTTGCAGATGCAAAATCGTCTCGTCGTGGTTTTGTGCAATTTGAAACCAGCTAAAATGCGTGGAGTTGAGTCGCGAGCGATGGTAATGTGTGCTTCTTCTCCCGAGAAGGTTAGATTACTTTCTTTCTCCTTGTTTTTTTTTTCAGAATGAAATTGTAGCATAAGTAAGATAGTTTAATTTAGGTTGAAATCATGGAAGTGGACCCTACATCTGAGCCAGGCACACCTGTAACTTGTCCCCCCTATCAGCATAGACCAGATCAACAGCTGAATCCAAAGAAAAAGGTATTGTAAATTGTCACATCTAGGTTTGTTTGCATCAAATAATCCTCACCTAAAATGCACCCCTAATTGATCTTTTGATCTGTCATGGCTTAATTCCGTAATTCTATTAGCATTCAGTAATTCAGCGGACACGAGGTTGTTAATAAATTATCTGTTCAGTACAAACAGACAGTACAAAAACAATGTACTGCGACCGCAAAAGGTTAAGGCCACAGCAGTGCTCATGTCTTTTTCTTATGTAAGGATCACTTAGCCGCGACAACGTAAACTCCGTTGTGAAGAAAAAATATTAGAAAAAATGAGAATTGCTTATAATGCGTTTACATTCGACTGCTTCTATAGACCTTAGGAGACCTTATTTTACTGGTTTAGCAAGGTAGTAACCTTGTAATTATACATCTAATTAGAGTTACCGCTTCCCTATCACTCTTCTACGTAAACTATCCAAGCTTCCAGAAAGCTATCTTCAACCGGTTTGTTCTGGTAGGAACATGCCGGAACTAAACCCAGTTAAGATAGCCATTGGAAAACAAATTATCTTCAAGAATATCATACAGAAAAGGCGTTAGTAAAAAACATGTTTCAAACAGTGCATAGGGGGAGGAGTAGAATCCGTGTAAACTGGCTTGGAAAACAGGATACGAATTTGTAAACCCTCAACTTGGTCTAGAGAAAAAAACACGCCTCCGAAGGAAAATTCGATTAGGAAAGATTCCGTTCATCCTCCCGTTCTTTTCAAATACGCTAAGTACAGCTGTAGAACGTTGTTTAAACAGGAGCAGATTTAGAGCAGTCGGTAGTTATCATTGAAATACCACCGATTACTCCAAGAGCAAATTAGTAATCGCTTATATGACCGTCTCTGTATAACGGAAGATTGTAAAATATGTCCTAACGGCAGAGACGGTGATTGCATGAGCGTAGGTACAGTCTACCTGATCTCTTGCAAAGCGTGTAGTGATAAATATATTGGCGAAACGGGTAGGCCGCTCAATGCACGCATAGAAGAACACCTCGCTGACAAGCGTCTTAACAGACGGAACACCCGCTAGGGATACATAGAGCACAGAAACACGACGGATGGATTTTGAGATCGAAGTCACCATCGTTGCGCAGGAACATAAAACATCAGCGCGAAAGATTTTGGAAGCACTTTGGATTAATACCACCAATGCGACTATAAACCGCAGGGAGGAATGCCTCGTGATCACCCGTGATATGAGTCAGTATATAAGACTGTTGTTTTGATGGGTAGGGTGCATTGCGAGTCTCTGTGATCGTCTTCCGGTGGTCTGCACTTGAATCATTCAGTAGAACACATACAAAAAGCGGTGAGTATGTTTGAAATTGATTTTGTTCCTGGTGCGTTTGAAATCTCGGTCTGGTGATATGTCTTTCTAAAAGAGTAAAGGAGGTGTGGACTGCAGACAATTTGACTTTCCAGGCTATGAAGAAGGCGAATTGCCGTAACGTAAGCTGTTGAATAAAATTGGTGTAAGACCTCGTATTTGGCTCAGAGAAGAAAATTAGGACTTATTGAAGCATGCCGAGGTTAATGTCGTCTTGGGAGTTGTTAGAATATCATACAGAATTATTTTATATGACCACCTTCAGCGGTGGTATGATAATATAATATACCCAGTGATGTGGAGTGATGTACAAAACTTTTGCGTCAGGTGGACTCGACCCCACATCTCACCCTATTCGAGGGTAGAGGTATTTGAACTGTTGCACCACCGACGTCTGTCCACTCTTTCTACGATACAATTCTACGGTTGAATATGGATAGCGACTACCCACGCCAGACCGTTGACGGTTGGTAGCTTACACATGGGTGCGTTGTAGCGTGGAAAGTGTGGTAGTGCAACGCTTCGCGCACGCCCCCTCCTCCTTCTGTTCCTCCTCCTCCCGATAGGAGGAAATGTGGATTCGAATCCCAACTGATACAAAAGTTTTGCACATCACTCTACATCACTGGGCATATCATAATCCTCAAAAATGATAGCAGATCAATGCCCTCGGTAGTGTAGTGGAGCACGCGTCCCGTCAAGGCTAACACGCAGGTTCAACTCACTCCTAAGGTGCAGTTTTCACACAGCCAACATTCTTGGATGTATAATATCAATGCCTTTTTCTTAATTATTCAACATTTCGTCGATTTCTTAAGCATATGTCACTTTAGGTCTGGGAAACGATCGCTCAAGAGTTGAAAGTGAACGCTGATGGATGCGCTGTTTGGCGTGGTTCTCCTCTGTTGGTCGGTGGTAAAACAAAGATGACAGCACCATCCTTGCGTGATGTTTTTGTGAAGTGATCAATAGTGATCTATCGTTACTCTCCTAATAGGGTACCTATCGTTTTTCAAAATATAATTTGGATCGACATGTATTGAAGGATTTGGTTTTATGAGTTAGATTACATAAAAAAAACCGTTGTTGATTAGTAATGGAGAACTCGAGAGGAAGTTGGTCCTCGCATCTTGTTTCCATTGTGAAATGTTGTTATGGTGTTGTATTTTTATGTTATTTGTGTTTGTATATCCAAGGATGCTAAGTGGTGCGTAGAACCTCCGAGCCCAGGCGCGAGTTGAAATCGAGTTTCGCTCATCGGAAATCGTCTGCTGTCACTACACGAGCTAGGCCACCGTTCTACTACCACTCGTCGATATAAGGCATTGCAGTAATCAGCAACCAGCCGAAAAAAGTGGTAGAAGAGAGTGGCCTCGTTGGTGTAGTGGTAGCATGTGCTTGGATGGAACGCGAGTTCATGTCCCGCATGAGATCGTAAGTTCTACACATCCGGTATCCTTGGACAAACAGATGTTAAGCGGTTTGGGAGGCTCAGATACTGTTTGTCCTTCAGTTTCTTGTTTATGCCTTTGTTGATTCCTCTTTTGTGGATTTTCCGAGCTTCAGCTGTGTACAATGTGATTGATGTTGTATGCGGTGATGAGTAAGTTGTAGTCCTATCCTTTCCAGTTTTTTATTCCACATATCGGGATATAAGTAAAGCTTTATTACAACATGTTGCTCAGTCCTGTTCTTTTGTAGTTGTACGTCGACTAACTGTTATTACATGGTAATCTTGTTTTATTAGGCCTTTGAGGATCAGCGTTGATGGACAGGCGGTGTCAGGCAAGCGGCGTGTGCATATCTGTGCACGTCTGCCTGCCTTCCCACAAGACGCGACGTCGCCGTTACACTAGCTGGGTGACATTTGACATTGCGCGGTGGGCCTAAAAATAGACCCTCATGGTGCCCCAAGGGGTTAGGAAAATAGTCGAGCAACCTAGAAGTTCCACTTCAAACTATGAGCTTTTGTAATTCAGGTCTTTAGATAACTGCTGGCAGCTTCTGGTTGGAGAGAATAGTTAGGCACTTGGAGATCGTAGAGGCATAGAATACAGGTGGGAAGACATTCCAGTTTTGTCACAGTGTCGTTAAAATGTTTTCTCAAGTTGATTTACTGCTTGAGAGGCGAATATCAGTGAGATCAGCGAATGGGAGAGAGACTGCGAGCTTTTTATGAGAGAGTGATCAATGATTCAGTTGTAAAATGGTAAGGCGTGTGTCCTTTCGACGAAGATATGTCAAGGTTAACATGTTTATCGCAGTAATTGTCATTCTTTAAAGTCCTTAGAAAGACTCAAATTCTTTAGTGAGCTAGCTAATCTTCGTAGCTCTTCTGCTTACTATCCCTGGTTATAGATTGCTGCATTTCATTGCCTTTAGTGGTCGATTATCTGAAGATCATTTAGCTATGACAAAAAAGAAAAGGCTGGAGGCATTGGGACTGAGCGATGAGCGGTTTGCACATCTTCGATCGGACCCGAAGTTTTCAGCTCTAAGCAATCGAGAGAAGAAGGTAGATTTAACCCATTCTAGATCGTGGTAGTTATTAGATTACTAAAATGCTTGAGAAGTCTTGTACTGGACAAGTGTTCTGAAGTCGCTTTGCTTGACTGTCTTAGGGTATGCATAAAAATTTTTTGATCATTCCTTGTTTTTAATTTGCTTTCAGTAAAGTTTTGAAAGAATTAAGAATCTAATATTTGGTTTTTTTCCTTGTGAATCACAAACGGTAAAGCGGTAATGATGACATCTTCTCCTATTCAAAGGTGTTCCGAAATAATTTTGAAATTCTCGTAAAGTCGCTGTTATTTTGAAAGATCATTCCCCTCAGTACATCGCTTCTAAAAAAATAAACGACGCTATTCAGCCACAATACGATGGTATATTTTTTGAGACTGCGGGGTTTTATGCTTTATTAGCTAGAAACCACATATACTAAAAATATGATAACCTGGTAATGATTTTTCTCAAGCGAGAACATCAGTGACTTTTGTAGATAGTACTTAGTATGAGTATCGTAAGCGTTGTCATACTGTTTACTCATAGTAGCACTAGAAAAACTGCAAAGAATGAAACACCTTATGCCTGATAATAAAAAAAAATTTTTTTGAGCCGCGCATGTCATGTGGTCTGTTGAGATGGTCATCTCAACATAGCACACGCATGGCTCAAAAATTATTATCAAGCATATTGAAATTTGAGCTGTGGTCATAGGAAAGCACTCGAAATGAAAGATATGATCTATTAAATATACTTGCCAAGAGCAATCGAATGTACAACGCTGTCTGTTCAGTGATTATTTCACTGAACTTACAGTGTAAAACGTTCGTCGACGCTAACTCTTGGTGTGGGGACTGGAGTACCCACACAGGATTGACAAAAGATGCGAAAGGGTAACTGCCCTGCTGACGAGACCGCAAGGTCGAAACAAGTGTATCGGATTTCATAAGTCAGCCCATCTTAACAGAGCACATGACATGCGTGGCTCAAAAATTATCAAGCATACTGAAATTTGAGCTGTGGTCTTAAGAGAACACTCGAAACGAAAAAAACATTTTATATTTTTGTTGACGTTTCACAGAGTTTCGTCATAAATTCATAATTCATTATAGCATAAACTCTATAATTTATGTGAATAGTCCACCATGTCGAGGTATAACAAAGAATGCTAAATGATATGCAAAACTTTTGCACTCAGGCAGGAGGCGAACCCGGGTTTTGCCCATACCAAGGGTACAAGCTATCACTACAGCACCGAGACCACCGCTATGATATCATGTTGAGGAATTCAATGCATAGCCAAGGTGAACCATAACAATGGGACATAATGCATAGCGGTAAAGAAAAAAGGAGAGTAGTGCGGTGGACTCGGTGGTGCAGTGGTAGCTCGCATCCACGGTATAGATGAAATGCGTCTTCAGCTCCCACCTGGGATCGAACGTTTTGCATATCACTTAGCATCTTTGGTTTTTGAAGCTTACCGTTTTCTTGGTTTGTTATCTTTAGGACATATACTGTGATGTAATAATATGAAAGTGATAAAGAATCTTCCTAGGTTATCGTAGAAAAACGATTTGCTGCTGCTTTGAAGGACGAGAAGTTTTCATCGAAAACTCGCGTTGACAAATGGGGTCGACCGGTGAGAAAAACAATAAGTACGTTGCTATCTAATAAGTTGTAGGACTGGATATCTCAAAGCTCTAAATCTCATTTTCAGACAGTCTCTCAAATTTGTATGAGTTGAGAGATAGCGACGACGAAGATGTAGCTGTACAATTACCAGTAAAAAGAGGCAAGATTGGTAAAGTGAGCCAAAATGATACTACAGTTGTAACACACTCGAAGAGTGATGAAAATGACGATATTCACAATAATCATGATAGTCATCGTGGATCGGATGAAGAAGCCGAGTTGAATGAAGAAGATAAATTGAGCAGTAGCGATAGTGATGATGGGCGTCCTTTCAAGGTAATCCTTTAGATATTTATTTGTGCAAGAGAAAGATTTTGATCTCAGCTAGTTGTTTTCCTTTCTAGTTTGATCTTGCACGTGGTGAAGGTAACATCGCTTCATCTTCTGATGATGATGACTCAGAATGGGACGAGGAGAACGATGAAACCGATCAATTAGAGATTGATTTGGCACATCTCGATCAGTAAGTACAGTTCTATATCATCTTCAAATGTGCCGTTATCTGTAATACTCAGACAATCAGTACTGATATGACTGATCAGGGCTCATGTGGAGCTGCTGCTAGAGGTGCCATGCGATGCACACGTGGTCGATGTTTCTCCTGAGGCCAAGGGTCACTAAGCCAGTTATCTCTCTGCTGAAGGCGAATGGCTATCAAGCATGGCTGAGAGGATATCAACACTGACTTGATGTATCGTTAGCCCACTGCGAGGCTGTAAGGGTCAGATATGCATTCAATCACTTCTAGAGATGCCTGATGAAGTTCAGTGCTCGGAGATACCTTTAGTGGTGAACGACGGGAGCTTTATCCTTTACCCTTTACCATTCTTAGCTTAATAAATGCCTTAGAAATGTAGGTACTACTAAAGCAGGATGGAGCAGCGATCAATTCTTGTAGGCAACATTGACAGGGAGATAGGAGGAGGAGCATCCCATGTCACACATGAAATAGGATTCGGTGTTTCAACCCTCACGGAAGAGGAAAGATTGAAAGTACTACTATATACACCAAAATAGTAGAGGATATATCGGTGAAACGCCACCTTGCAACGATAATTAGTTGGCAAGGGGTATTGAAAAGTGAGTTCTACAAGTTTTAGGGACACTTTAGAGGCTCACTGAACAGATGGACAGACTCAAATGAACAGACAATAGGACATTCAGGATTGAATACATTGCCTTCGAGTCTCTGAAGCGGACAAAACCCATCTTGCGGTTTCAGAAGATAGCGGATAAAAGAATTCTCCAAGACTCACCCAAATATATCTGTTCTGTTTATTTACAATCTTTTCTAAAATTATTTTGTAGAGATGCCGAACAAGTAGAGTGGGCAACTAATCGCCTCGCTGCGTGCAACATGGATTGGAATCTGGTGCATTGTGAAGACCTAATGGTGCTAGCGAAATCGTTCACGTGAGTTCAGGTTCTCTTTTTTTGTAATTTATTAATATTTCAGACGGATATAAAACTATAGTAGTTCAAACCACATATTAAGAATGTTGAATATAACTGGTGAGACGCTGGTTGAACTTTCTTTGAGGTTCAAGATTTTGAAGCGTAGGCGGGAGTTGAGCGCTTTTCACCAACACTCGTGGGCGCGCGGTACCACTACACCATCTAAGCCATTGCTTTGCTATCGCTTTTCCTACGATGTAATGTATATAAACTCAGCAGCCAGCCGTCAACGGGTTACCATTCAGCATTCTTGGATATGCAGGTTTTACATCATAACTCTGCTGTAAAATGGTAAAATAAAGAAACTATATAGTTGACTAGTTTTTACCTATGTCTATCTACTTCTAGTAGATTTCCAGGCCTCCTGGTGGTTCTATCCGTCGGATTACCATCTATCTGTCTGATTTTGGTTCTGAACGACTCGCCGAAGAGGATAAATATGGTCCAAAGCTAAAACTCAATAAACCAATTGAAGAATATGATGGCGAAGAAATAGACGAGTGAGTTTATTACCCGATTTAAGTTGTTTCATGTGTAAATCAGCTCAATGTTCATAATGAGCCGACTAGTTATATTCATGAGCTTGATTTGCAATAAGTGCTCAGAAATACTCAGTTAGTGAGACGAGATTGGCAATAAGAAGATATCAAGTGGAGCAACTGCGGTACTATTATGCTGTAATCGAGTGTGACTCGGTGGAAACGGCCGTGGCTATCTACGATCATTGCGATGGTTACCATTTCGAATCAAGCGATCTCAAAATGGACCTTCGTTTTGTTCCAGACGGCATGGAATTTGATGTATGTGACTTGGGATTACATATTTGATCTGCGGGAATTTTTTTATTTCACTGCTCCATAAGTAGTGCTACGATGTTATAATCATATATCGAACGATGCGGAATGGTATGCCAAACTTACGACATTAGTTGGGAGCTGAACTCGTTTTCTACCCACACCGAGGGCTCAAGCTACCCCTTGACGTGATCAAAGTCGATATATACTTACCAAACCAAATCCGTTGACTGTTGGTTGCTGATAGCTACGATAGGATGCGTTGAAGAAAGAGTGGCAGCAAGGAAATGGGCCTTGGTGTAGTGTAGGTGAAACAGGTTCAACCTCGCTATGGGGTTGGGAGTTTTGCATATCACTCAGCATCTTTGAGTACATGTAGCTGTGACTTTGAATTGTTTTGTTTTTCTAGTTTTCATGACTAAATCTTCTTTTTAAGAAGGAAAGAATCAAAGAAGAATTGTGTGAAGAAGACGTCAATATTTCAAAGTATAAATCGAAGGAAAAGGTAGGCTCTTTGGATACACAGTCTCATACAATTCGATAGATTCTTTTCCAAGGGGAAACGGTATGATCAGGATCAACATCTTGTTTTCAAATGTTGCTCCCTAGTTGACGTAATTTCTATGTTAAGCTAAAATCGGCCGTAGCCCTATCGAATGCTCGCATTGCTTGGGACGAAACAGAAGAGCTGCGTTCAAGGAAATTCGCGGAAGCTTTCAAGTACGACTTCATATCCTTCGCTTTTTTTCGCCCCTCTATCCCCATCGGTACGACGTGTACCAAATGTGACACATCGATTGCTGCGCTGCATCTCGCCTTACTGAAGCTCACTGTAGTCGGTGTGCGTCCCGATGCAAACCTGGCACTTATCTGACAAATTTGTTTGATTATTTCTATTATCATACCTTTTTGATCGTTATTTAAACATATAAGATAAGAATCTTTGCAATAGTCTGCAGAGACTTCGAATTTTATTGCCCATTAGGAACTGTTGGCGTTGTTTTAGCTGAGAGTTGCTCTACTGAAGCCTCTTCAGTGATATTTTCTCTTTTATTCATCACAACCCCCCCCCTCTGTAGAGACGATAAAAGTCAGAATTTCGTCACGAAACTACAGCAATGTCATCAAAACGCGCTCTGCCTGCAAATCGACCGCGACGCTTGCCAGGCAAAAAAAAATCACCGTCGTACCGAAAGGGTCAATAGAGCAGTTCAAATGTGAGGTAGAAGATTCGTAAGCGTAAACCAGTGTAGCTCAAGTATTCTCACACGGTACTTTGTGGGTTATAAGGGACAAATGAAAACCGACCTCATTTGCTGAAGAGGACCTTTAATAGGGGTTTCAGTAACCATTCAAAAGCTGAGACTGAAGGCTAAAGCATCACATCGCCGGTTTTCGAAAGGACCGTTTGATCACCTGTATCACCTGTCGTCTCGTTGATCGTCGAGTGACTTGAGCGGATACCAGCAACACTTCTATTTTTCCCTATCGCGTGAGAGTAGCCCAGTGGGTCCTCCTCGGTCTATAGATTCGCTGAGCATTATATCATTCTTCTATGTCATTCGTGAAGAAAGCGGACCATCTGGTCGGTAGTCTTCCTGCTGAGCGCTTGACGTCGCGAGGATTCCAGTCGGTAACGGCTCTTATTCATCGGTTGTCGTTGAAGCGCATCAAGTGTCCGGCCCACCTTATTTTCGATATCCTGGCGTGTAGAACGGCGTATCTGATCTTCGATCGTTGACGTAGGTCGGAACTTCGGATCCTTTCTCTCATTTGCGAGATACGAGATACTCCTAGCATCGACCTTTCGACTGCGCGCTCGATAACGGCAAGTGATCTTTCATCCTGCTTACCTAGCGACCAGGTTTCTGCTGCATACGTTAGGGCAGGAATAATTGTCGAGTCGAAAAGGTGCGCACGGAGTCGGATGTTCTTTGACCTTTTCAAACCGCTTTAATAACACCGTAAAATCCACACAAAACTAACTCTCATACGTGCATATTTGCCGGACAGAGCCTGCTCTTTAGACTAGCAGTATCCATGCGATCGCGTAATCGCTTCTGATTCCTACATTGTGCTTATATTTTGAGAAGACCGTTTTTGTGCAGCGCAGCAGGTAAAATGCGCTTGTGCGGCCAAGGAGGTCTTTGGCCAGCTCACGTACCGCTCAGTACGATCAATAACCTAACATCGATCTTATGACATCGCACCAGCGCATGTGGCGGTCTTACCAGCTGCACGTGAATTGGCCAAAGTCATCTTTTAGCTTCTGAATGGGTACTGATACTCCTATGAAAAGTTCCTCTCCAGCGAAAGAGATGTGTTTTACATTTGCCCTCTCATAACCACAAAAAACCCTTGACCGATTGAACTAGCTCTTCTTGGAGAACATTAGGATTTTTACCTCTGCAAATATGCAATACTTATTGTACAGCATAACTGAGAATCTTGACTATCTAGTAGCGATGAGGAATGTCCAACTGATCTCATTGCTTGTTCCGATTCTGATGGTGACTCTGACAAGGAGAAAAATCGTGAGACTTTGTTGTCTCTTATAAGCAACGATGAAGTTAATGATGGTTTACAAGTAAGTAAGCTTGTTAAACTTTGCTTTGTAGAGATGATATTGATTCAATATCTTGTTCACTTTTGTGAATCCATATAAGTGCAAAGTTATCATGAATTTCTCAAACTGATTGTGTTCTATATAAAGGTGGACTGGTATAAGCGTCGTGTAGAAGGAAAAGAAAGTGAGAACGAGGAGAACGACGATGGAGAGGACGAAGGCGAGGTTAAAGACATCGCCAAGAACCACGGAAGTGACGAAAGCGACGATGATGATGTCGATTTGGCAGTCAAACCAAAAAAGAAAGAGGTGAACATCTTTGCGGAGTAACTTTGAGGATTTATGCTATCAGTTTTGATTATTTATGTTGTGCACCTTAGGGGGGAGTGATTGAATGTATATCTGGGCGCGTGTGTCGTAGTGGTTAGTCTGCACTGAGACACACAGGTGGTGGATGGTTTGATCTTACGCTCAAAGCTCACCAAACCATTTGCATTTTTATCCATTTGCGGTTGCGAATCGGTAGCTGATTCGTCTGGGAGAAAGGAAACAATGGCTTGATACATCTTAGGCCACCGCGAGTCATTGTAGAGGCCACGTATGTATGCAGTCACGTCTGACGGTTCTTGACCTTTTCATACTGTATATCTTGATATTGAGTGAATCTTTCATCAGGAGAGATCGTATGGGCTAAATCACAAGGAGTTTTCCCAGTTTAGGACTAGATTTCTTAGTACGGGAACTGTTTTATACTGAGTTTTAGATGTGAAACTCGATTTGGGTTGTTTTTGTGGTAGCGTATCACTTCGCTTAAGGTCTTGCTTCAGCAGTTGTGAGCAGTTGCTATATTACCAAATCATTTCTTTCAGAAAAATACCTATAAAGCTTATTTGGAGAGACGAAGAGAGAAAAAGGCCAAACGAAGGGAACAGTTGCGTGAGTTGCGCCAAAGAGAACGAGAAAGGCTTAGAACTGCTGGTGATCAAGCTAAAGTAGTACAGAAGGTGAATTTTGACTTTTGACGAACGGAAGGTTTCACCCTAATGCATAGTTGGTCATTCAACTTCTTAAAATTGCAGAAAAATCGTGTTGGCGTGAAAGCTGCAAAGAAAAAAGAAGAGGAAAAATGTGATGGATTGGTAGAAGCAGTGGCCAATGATGAGCGATTTAAGGCTCTATTTACGGACAGTGCATTTGCAATTGAACAAAGTTCAAAAAATTACAAGGTATAGTCTCCCATGTGCTAATTTTATGAAAGCATTAGCTGTTGTTCACCTTGGCAGTTAGTCTTTTTTTTCAATGATCAATGGAAACTGTTTTAGGGTTCGAAGTTGATAGAGAAACAAGTGTCAGTCAAGTGGCAAGCTGAGAAATCGATGAACAAAACTAAAACCAAGGAGAACGATCTCATTTCCAAGTTGAAAGAGAAGTCAGCTAAGTGGAAAGGATGAATGCTTCTGAAATGATTATATCCTTACACTAGTCACTCTCTCCAAGTACTGCCTTTGTAATCTGATATGTACTCTGTGGCGTACACGTTGCAATCCTCACGGATGTTACCGCTGTGGAAAATAATTTGAATGTTGTCGGCAGGTCGACTAGAATTAGCTGCAAATAGAAATTTTTAAGTGCACCAGGATAAGTTCTATGCCTAATTCTGTCATATAAATTTATGATCATCTATTTGTAGATTATTCGGCTTGATTAGGTATTGAGTCATAGCAGATGCTAGTGGTTTTCTCTGGCGGGTGAAGTGGATGTGCGCAATGACTGAAACACGACTAAGTACATTGTTTATCTTTACCTTTGCTCGCGGGTGATTAGTCGCGAATGCAATGGGAGAAGAAGGCTCAAGCGGAATGAATTGTCCCGATCGTGCTTCGACTGTTAATCTGTTGTTTATTTACTACCTAAACACGTTTCAGCGGGATGAAAAGTTTGTGAGTAGGTCGCATAAGTTTTGTGGGTACTGTTCTATTATGGTGGCGCCAAATGAGGCCTACGGTAGAAGCGTACTTTTTGCTATTGCAAAACATTCCTGTAGTTTACGTTTGCACAAATCAAGTCAATTTGAATGGCATGCTAAATCTATCAAATAGCTTATCTTTGGTGCCGTACCAGTCAAAGTAAGATTTTGTTTTTCATTCGAAGATTTCTCGCTGGATAAAGGTTTTGTTGTAATGGTTTCTAATCATTAGATAGAGAAAATTTTTGCGATTACAGTGGTATGTTTGGCTTTCCAAAAGGACTTTTTTGAGCTTTGTAACGACCGAAAGAATATTGAGTTTCACACTCGGTGAGCACTTCTAGTCGCCTAGAGTGTGTGTACAGTTGTGATATCAAAGAGCAAACAAATTTTTTTCAATCAAGAAGAGTTGCTGTATCAATGGTTTCTTATCAGGCGAGAAATCTTCAGATGTAAAACAAAACCTCATTTTGACTGGTACGGCGCTAAAAACAAGCAATACGAGAAATAAAATATATCTTCAAAATTCACTTGATTTAAGCTATCAGATAATCGTACATTCGTCAGGTAACAGCAGAGAATACGCTCTAACCGGAGGCCTTAAGTGGCGCCGCCATAATAGAACGTGCCGTTTTGTGAATAGGTGGCGCGTAAGTGCAGAACATATTTTTCCGCTAGAAATGGTCGTCTCAGCGGCGCCATATATTGGTATTCCTTCGAAAATACTGGAATCCACCGCCTAAAATTACAATCATAAAAAATGCATAATTATGAATTAATATGTTTTTCGACTTGCAGCTGGTCGCTAAACTGTGTTCGTTAGTCGGTTACAGGCGAGCACGTGCGAACTGGCAAGTAGTCGCACCCATTATAGCGGTTCATTCGCCACAGATGTCTTGTCGAAGTCGCCAGCATCCGATCCCATTGCTTGGTTTTCGCAGCGTTTTACCTCACACCTCTCTCAGTGGGTTGGGTCACTCTTGAAAATTCTTTTCTTGACACACTCTGCATACACAAGTCAAAAATCGGTTTTCGACTCTCAAGAACGATCCACGCTCATGGTAGCGATAATGATCCAGCGCTCATCCAGCGCTCCTTACGTTATCCTCACACCTACCTCATAACCGCATCCTACAGATTGCTTATTGTCGTAATTGTCCGTTGCATAAGCTCTAGATATCGCTTTCTACAATAATTTTATCATCCACTGAACCTCTAGTCCAATTTTGTGATGGATTGATATCATTACCACTCTTTAGTGATATCATTGCTCGTCTTTTCCTAATATTGTTATGCATATAAAGGCTAAATAACCCGAGTTCGAGATAAGATTAAAAGGCTTGTATGGCAGGTCATTATTATTCACTACTAGGAAAACCACATAACCTTAACCAAATAGATAATAATAATCAGGTGACGAGTACGGGATTTTTCTGATCTTGTTTTTCATACCAACGTGATGATGGCCTGTACAAGAATGAAATGTGGTTCAACAAAGTAATGGTTTTTTTTTTTGGTTAAATCTCACTTGATAAAATGAAATTTTCTTTTTTAAACCGCTTTCGGTGATGGTATGAGTTATTAATATACCCAGTGATGTAGAGTGATGTGCAAAACTTTTGCGTCAGGCGAGACTCGAACCCATATCTCACTATCCGCGAGCGCGTGCCTTATTCGTTACACCACTGACGACCATTTTGCACACCACTTGTCTACGCTGCAGCGAACCTATCTGTCAGCGGCCTGGCCTGGGTAGTCGCTAGCGACATTGAACTCAAGTCACGCTGACAGATCTTGAGTATTGATGATTAAATGAAATTATTCTTCTTTAACCACTTGGGCGGGGCGTCAGTGGTGTAGCGGATAAGAGCACGCGCTCCCCGATAGATTGAGATGTGGGTTCGAGTCCCAACTTACGCAAAAGTTTTTGCATTACTCTACATCACTGGGTATATTAATAACATCATACCATCGCTACAAGCGGCTAAAGAAAAAGAATTTCATCTAATGACCAAAACCTAATATCTGTTAGCATGATTGGGGTTCAATGCCGGTACCGGCTACGCGGTCCAGGCCATTGATGGTTGGCGGTTGACAGATAGGTGCGCTCTCCCGTAGAAGAGTGGTGTGCAAAATGGGAGTTAGTGGTGTAACGAATAAGAGCACGAGCTCCCGGATAGAGTGAGATATGGGTTCGAGTACCGGCTGACGCAAAAGTTGCGCATCACTCCACATCACTGGGTGTCTTGTATACTTGGACGTCTTCACGAATTGTGCGGACCCCATCACTTCTTCCATTCGTCTCGTCTTCTAGCGATTGTCGTCCATGGTGTTGTTTTCATTCAAGCATGGCCACTGGCACGAGTTTCATACCGTTATCGGTAGAATATCGGCAGATACGAATGCAGCTAATGCGAAGACAGATATGAATACAGCTGATTAATTTTTTCACGAACACATCCGCCCAACGTGTAGGTGATAGTCCTCGGAGACGAGCAAATTCCCATGGCGTCTTTTCTACAGTTCGTTTCATCCATCTGTCGTCTGATCTTCTTACTCTATGACCGGCTCATCTGTGCTTCGCTATCGATGTGAATTCTCTTGGATCACGAAGATGAGATAAATTGCTGAGATCTGAGCTGCGCAAAACAGCTAGGTGTTGTGAGTGCCAACTGATTTTCAGAAGACATCGTTCAAGCGCTCTGTGAGTTGTTCCTAGCATCCTTGACGTGGTCGAAGTATCAGCCTAAGTCTCCGCTACATTGTAGAGTGCTGGAAGGACTTTTGAATTGAAAGGTTAGCGCGTAGTTTGGGATTTGTTATTTGGTTAGCGGCTTTTTTGAGAGGCTCGAATATGGCCCACGCTGCTTTCATTTTTCTGTCAAGTTCCTTCTTCATGTTAATCTCCATATTCAGTGAACGATCAGCGTACACGTACGAGGAGCTATCTTGAATCAAAGATCCATCCAATCTGATATTCTCATCATTGCACCATTGATTTTTCATGAACTGAGTCTTCATGCGATTTATGCGTAGTCCGAAATTCTTTCGCTTCGTTGAGTTCCTTGAGCGTCGCCTCTGCTTCACTATTGCTTTTCGAAAATGAGACATTGTTGTGCGAAAAACGAAGGTTTGATAGGACTTTTCATAGATGCGTATGCCCTTCTCATCTCAATCAAGTTACATCACTATCGACTGCAGTGCAGCGGTGAACAACTTTGGCAACATTGTATAGTTTTGTCCAATGGGTATCATAAAAGGTTGATGAAAGAGCTGTATTTTTGTGGTACAGTCCCCATAGCAGTCTAACGAAGTTCTTATGTTGAACGGATCCACTCCTTGATCGACAAGCGCTGATAGGACCGCGTTCGTATCGACGCTCTCAAATGCTTTTTCATAGTCGATGAAACGTAGGATTAAGGGTAGGTGGTATTCCCGACAGACTTCTATGACCCTCGATAAGGCTCTGATTAGGTCCATGGAGCAGAAGCCCTGACGAAATCTTGCTTATTCAACTGGTTGTGCCTCATCCAGAGTTTTTGATATGCGCAGAAGGATAATCTCGTTGAAAGCTCGTACTTCGGATACCCTTTTTATGGATGATGACTGCGCACGACGTCCTCCGCTGGTCTGGAATTTTTTCCTTTTGAAGGTAAGATGTCATATGTGCCTCGAGAATTACATGAAAATCATGGCCTGCAGCTCGCAGCAAATTGGGAGAGATTTATCAGGACCTGGAACCGTGTCTTTTTTCGTGTTTTTTTTTTTTTCGCGACTTGAACTGTAGAGTGCAGAATCCCCGGCGCTTTTCTCCAGTGGGGATTACGTGGTTCGAGACGAGGATGGTGGTGCAAAAAAAGATTGGTGTAGATTTTTTCCGTTACCAATTCCATATCATAGCGGGAAGTCTTCGTCATGCCATCTTCGTTCATCAGCGCTGACAGCGGAACACTGCAATAACATAGATTTCGACTTCACTTCTTCAAACTAGATCTTTCTTGTGTTACTTCTAACAGTTTTTTCTGTTGGTACCAATCAGATCTTCCTGCAAATCTCCCCTGCAGCTGGTAATTGATATCAACCGAGCCAAATGTGCTGCATTAGGATCGAGCTTCAACTTTGCTTTTCGAGCAACTCCTTCATGGTGGAGGAGATGCGATCGGCTCTTTTGGGTTGAGCAACTGAAGCTAAGTCGGCGCACCTTTTTAGTCCTTCGACAAGCAGCTCGTAGTCTTCGGTCTGATCATCCTTAATCCCTAACGAATGGCCATAGAGATCAAGGACCTGTGAAAGACCAGTGAAACCTGTGCAGCAGCAAGAGGACCTGTGAAAGGTGTGGATTCTGGCTTTCTCTGATGAGGCGGGCGAAACTGCCGAAGCGTTCGTAAGCTACTAATGTACCAACATCGAAATGGTTTTGAACATACTCTCGGACTATATTGAATGTTCACAACAAAATTTTGCGTAACGGCCGAATGTAAGGTTCACTGGACAGAATTTGGCTTATTTTGTTAAGAGGCTAATGTATCCTATCTCTCAAAAAAAAGTGGAACTATATGAGCCCAAGCACCAAGACAACTATTTTTTTGAGCCATCAATGATAGCAAAATCCTAAGTATTATTGCTCTTGCCACAGCTACTAGTTCTCAATGAAGAGATCCCACAGAATTTGGTTCAACACTTTCGACCGTACACAGAAGGTTGGTCAATCCCTCCGCTCGTACAAAAATTTCAGTCTTCTTAACCGCTTCTTGGAAGATTTATCAGATTTGAAGTGTTGAGAAGTAAAAACATGAAGATAATACATGCCATAATCGGAAACTGTTAACAAGAGATCACTTGATAGAAAAAGTGGTTGTTTCCCAAACATGTCAGTGCTTTGAATTCTTAGAAAAACACAAGGACATAAATCTCGTGACAGATTTTATGTAGTGAGCATACTGATCTACCCATATCTCGGCTAAATACAACTGAGAGGCTTTCGAAAAGCTCAGTTAGTAATAGAGTATGGATTTTTTCCTACTCAGGCTTTGGGCAGGATTATAAGAATACAAGTCAGTCGAGAATGTAATTGTACTCGAAGTTGACCAATATCAATGGTTCCACTGCTAGAGTGGCCAGTTACATCACAGCATCTAAGGCTATGGAGCTTCATGTTTGACAACAGCATTTTCAGTGTCAATTTTAGCTACTTTATTGTCGTCATCTTTCTCATCCTTTACCATCGACGACCTCTTCCGTGAACTTCTAACCGATTTGAACTCTTCGAGAGGATGTGTCGACTTCCACACGATTTCTAAACAAAAGTATTGTTCACACTTCTTAACCTTGCTCTGTAGGCATAGCTTTTTCAGCGATACTAATGTGATATTTGAGGTGAAAAGTTCTCGAGTATATAAGTTCAGTGGAATTTCAATAGCTACGAATTTATCATCGCTTTAATTTCCTATGGCCCTCGAGGTAGCTCGTCGCTCAGCGGAAATCTTACACTCCGTCAAACTCCACTGTGGGATTCTGTATCCAATGACTTGCACATATAAAAGCATTTTATGAATTTTTTTTTTGTAGAAACAATAGCTTTACCTACCTCCACTGTACTTCATCTTGTCAATATCCAATGGAATACCCAGAAACTGCAACACACGAGCCATTACATCATCCACTAGTCCATGAATTGCTATATCTGCCATGTTTTCCTGGAATGGACAATTACTCTCCATAAATCGAATACTTTGCAGCTTTTTAAGATTCAAACTAAGTGTTTGTCAACAGACTTGCAAGTAGGCGCTTCCCAACAACTGTAGATAATTTTTTGATAATTACAGTAGTACAGCTGTGATCTGTACAGGCTAAATAGATCTCTAGGAGTTTGCTCAATCACTATAAGGGCGTATGGCATTGTTCTAGAACGTTCTTCAAATTTCACATTTGTTTAGATTTCAAACATACCGTCCATACAAGCAAGCGCTTGTCCTAGGTACCACGTCAAAAAATCTCAGTAATCACTCCGTTAGCTGCATTTTGCAGCCGTACAGACAAACTTGCATGAAAAAGTTTGTAAGTTGAAAAATATAAGAAACTGCTTTTATGGATAGCACCTGGTACAATGTCCGTAATGGAATAGTAATCCATTGAATATGAAAAAGGAGCAAAAATATTTTGTAAAGCAAAACACCAGAACAGGGAAACTGCCCTGGTTTAGCTGTTTTGTTCCCTGGAGCTCCAAGGTAAGCCTAGACGGAGTTTCTTCAGGTCGTCACTACGTTGAAACAATAGCCAGCCTTTGTGGATCATAGGGAATTAGTAGCTCAGTAATTGGAATTAGTACCACTTTGCAATTAGTAGCTACCAAGACAATAGTCGTTCGTGGTACGGTTTACTCTTAGCTAGGCTTCCTTGGTGAGACCGTCGGACTTCTTCTCAGCTTAGGTGGCCCTACTGGGGGTTGAACCACCTGGTCTGCTTTGCAGTCCGACACCCAAAAACACCTCCCAGCCACGATGGAGCGGTAAAGCACCTGACAGGAAGGCAAAATAAACAACAAGAAACACTATAAATGGAAATCAACTCATCCTGATCACTCTACAACTTACCTAAGTGATCAAACCAATCAAAGTCGTGTTGTAAGCGTAAATCTTTTAATGATTTGAATTAGTGAAAGGTACAGCGCAAAATTTCGCTCATCCGGACCGTCTTCTTTCAAGCACTTCATAGTTTCCAAACACTTGAACCAATCCCATATAACTTTACACACATGGAAGCAATTGACAAAGTGCAGAAATAACACATATTGCTCAATGAGGCGAGTAGTGTCCTGGTAGTACTGCTATTCATTACAAATTTCAGAAGATTTAATTGATGACACACATGGAAAATACGAAAATCCCGTAGAACTAGGCAGCCAAATCTACAGTCAAGATTTTTCAAGCCCTTCGTGGTGCTGGTTACGAAGAAAGCGAAACGAATGGACGAAGAGCTGGGATACGCAATCATTTAGGGAAAAAGTACTCGTCAAGTCCAGAACATTCTACCCAGAAATTGGAAATCTATTGAAAACCTACATGTTTCGTAGCTTGCAAGTTCACAGTTACTATTTTGCCACCATTTCGCTTTGCCAAAAGTGGCATGTCACCAACTGGTACAATTTGAAGTGATGTTCCCAAGCATAGAGATAGATCTGAACTCTGAAATAGACTTGAAAAAATTTTAACCGTTCTTATCTTTCAAAAACTATTTTTCCAACAAAGTACGCACCTATTGAAGAACTAAAACCTATCACACTTGTAGGAAATTTTGTTCTGTCATCTAGTAGTGAATATAACGTTTTGGAAATTCTTTCTTCTGAATGTTTACGATTTGAAAATTGGTAGAATTTCCTTTGCTTTTGAGTTTGCTTAAAAACCAAATGAGTAAAACCTTCGGTGTTTTACGCACTGAAGACAATGTATATTTCCTCATAGTTATGTCTTTTTGAAACGTGGAAAAATCAGATTGACATTTAATCTACTTAGTCAACCGTATCCATAACCACAGCAAAGAAAAAGGCCTGATACACAAATTTTCATTTGCATAGAGAACAACTTCCCTGAAATATTCAGATTTTTCCCGACTCATTCATTTATTTGATGGAAACCAACTACACAGAGTCTTACATAAGTAAAGAATGTGTTTAATTTGGGCCAAAAAATTCAACCTGAGGTATGGAATGAGATTATGCGTGATGAAAAGACACCTTTTCTTGCCGTTCATTTCTGGATCATTAAAATTTATGGACCGTATAAATTGTAAAAATTGAACTACCATGAACCAAAAATGAACCGCAAGGGATATCACTTCGTCATCACGTGTGACCACGTGTCAAACCTCACGCAGATCTTTTCTGACCTGAACTAGACACATCTTTCACCCCGGTTTATCTCTCTACGGCTGGTCTTCAACTATTGACTGTAAGGCCTAAAAGAGAATGAAACATTATGTTCGAGTTTTTTGAAAAATGTTAACCATGTGAATGAAAACCTATGCTTGAAGATTTCCTGCTTCAGTTATAGAAGTATTCAAAACTGCATACCAACTTCATCTTTCCAGACTCTGAGGAAAGCGAAACTGTCAAAATTCAAGCACAGTTTGTTGATCAAATCTTGCTAGTAACAGTAACATATAAAGGTTATCAAAAAACTGAATTAATCTTCAAAAAATCGCGTATGTTCTTTTGAACGCACGATTTTACAGAGTGCTTTCCATTGGACACAGATTGTTTGCTAGACTTTCAGTAGGCATTCGAGAGCTTAAATCTAGGGGATTCAGATACTGCAATAAGCCTTTGAAAAGGATTGTTAATAAGCTTTAACAGCCAACAGAATGTTACGTTACATTTACGGCGCACATTTTTGTACAAGTGGAGTTTGTGTTCAACATTTCACTATACTTTCAGTATTCATTAGATAGTTTGGATTTTGGTGCAACTGGAACTGGCCCTAATTTTTGGAAAGGCTTTTTTGATACAGCGCTGCAATAGCGGAAAAAAGTATATGTTCTGAACTCGAGCTATATATGCACATAAGAGTATAAGTGAGTAGTACTCTATAAATGACATAACAAATCTTAAAAAGGCTAAAGATATGTTACCAGATTATATAGCATTTTGATCGAGGTCTATAAAAAAGCCGTCGAAAGTAAAGGTACAATTCATTTAACCAGTCGTTGGTGGTCGACTGTTGGTCACTGCAATGCCGGAGGACTTTGTCACTCACTCGACATACGCTGATTTAAATAAATCGGAGTCGATTCCATTATACGTAGGGATATATTCCCTTACAATAATTTGGCTGAACCGAAAGGCACTATGCTAGTGATGAGGCTGTAATGCAGAAACCCGTGTCTGGCATTGTATAAGTGCCATAACAGACCTCATGAAAAGCTTAAGATATGTTATCAAAGTATATATGAGTTATTTATTCATCAAAGATATGAGGTGCATAGAAAATCATGGAATTCCAAAAATCGAAATGGAGTAAAAGATTTAATAATGTGAAAATCGCGTGCCGCTTACGATTACCGTTGTAAGAGTTAGCGACGACGAACGTTTTACACTCTATGTCCAGTGACGAACACAGAGTGTTGTACACTCGACTGCTCTTGGCTAGTATATTTAATCTATCATATCATTCGTTTCGATAATGTGGGGAAGAGGAACCCACAGAGAATAGCAAAAGACGAGTATGTGCAATTGCCCGACTGACTAGATCGTAAGATCGAAACACGTGTATCAGGCTCTATAAGTCAGCCCTTCTTTAACAGACCACATGACATGCGTGGCTCAAAAATGATCTTTGGCATAGTGCTATATTTGTTATCTGATTAGAAAGTTGCTCCTCCGCTTTGAAAGAAACTCCAGTTCAAATGTATATCTCTGACACAACAGCAAATTCTTTACACTTTCATGTGCTTTTCGTGCTTCCAGCGATATAACAGTTGATTGCGCAGTCAATGTGAAATATGATTTAATTCTGAATTTTATAGCGTTATAAAAGGGTCTTTTCAAAAAACCGGCTAACTCGGCTCTAGCCAGAGCTTAAGGCTTTCGAATGATTACTAACACTCCTATGAAAAGTTCCTGCCTAGCAAATAAGATCGGTTTTTCGTTTGTCACCTCAAATTGACATGGACCTAAAAATCTAGTGAGGAAGCTCTGTTTAGCGAAGAAAAGGTTTAATACTAGAATACTAGAATAATCGCAACATTCAGTTTATATCAGTGACTTATTTATTAAGACGAAGACTAAGTAACATTCGTTGATTATCAAAGCAAATTCTGCAAAGCAGATCATTCACCAAAGCCACATGAAATCACCTTAGCGTAATTTTGGGCGTTTGTAAACTGTGGCTCCGGAAGAGCATCGTCCCAGTCAAGAGTGGTGTCACGCAATCGTCCACGACAAGTACGACCATTCGGATTACCTTCACACGTACGTCCAGTGTATTTCAGACCAACGCTTCCAATAGCAAAGTCGCGGTAGTAATGCCTAGCATGACTATAACACTTCTTCATGCCATATTCCTTTAGAAACACTTTCTCGACTTATGCAGCGGAAGTGAATAAGCAGAACAAATAAAAAAACATCTCAGCTAACATTTCATAATCGTTCATGAATTCATTTTGGCAAAACTATACAAAAGCGGTACCTTGAGCACTTCTCACATCGTTCACAAAATACATTTCCATGGAGTTCAGCTAATCGGTTCAATGGGAACGAGGATCGCGGAAGTAATCCATCGACATTTTGTGAGACCAGAAATCTAAATTCGAACTTGTTTATAAACGACTTATACGTGACGAAACAGCGTCTTACACACTTGATGAGACCTCTCTCTTCAAGTACTCGAAGAGCATGGTGAGTTAATGTAGGACGAGCATGTGTGAAATCAACACTTTCGGCCACACGACCGTCCTTCTCGGCGGTCCACACACCATTTGGCCCACGAAAATCAGGGATGCCAGCAGATGTTGAAATACCTTAAACGACTGTACGACGTCAAAAATGATCAAATACGAGCAGAACTCACCAGCTCCTGCCACAACAAAGACACAACTGCTTTGACGAAGAAGCTTAGCTAGTTCTTCACACTTCTGATTTAGTTCTTCAGGTGAATCAATGAACTGGAAAGAATGTTTTATGGAAAGTGATCGTCCACTTAGTATTGAATAAACAACACTACTCAGATGGAGGAGCAAGTAATCAAACAAGAAAATTCAACTTCCCTCTGCACAAGAAATATCAGTTAGAAAATATTCTCCAAATAGTTGCTACTCTTTAAAATCACGATGCTTTTATGATAATCAATTCAACATTCAACTATAATCATCTTTCGCGACACAACAAGTCAACATTTGACTCTTTTCCAGAACAATTTCGTTCGGAAAAAAACAGTTTTTGCATCGCAAACTCTATGAGCAAGCTAAAGTCCTTTGCGAATTGACCAACTCAAAGCCGTAATAACTTGAATGCCAGAAGTGTTTTGAAAGCTAATTCCTTTATCTTACGCGTGCACATATAATAACTTGAATGCTCTGATGTTCTCGCGCGACATGAAAATTAGCATTAACGAAAGTTTCCTAGTGAACAAGCCACAGCCTACCATCACCGCGCATTTTTCAAAAAAATATCCGAGCTATCTTCTTGGTAACAACCACAATCGCCGTTGTCGTTCCTGTGATCTTCACGTTCAGCTGACACATCACTTCAAGTGAGAAAAACCAAATTGACAACGATACCTGCACGTAGTTACAGCTGTATGTTAATCTAGTATTAACCCTTTAATTCGTCATCTTGTGATACACTAATCTCGCCATGTTGAAATCACAAGTCTATAAGCTAATCTCGAGTGCTGTGAAAGCTGAGGGTCCCAAAGTCACCAAGAAACGTTTGTCTCAAAAAACACACGAACTGACCCCACTGTGAATCGCACATATCACAGGCAACCTACAACTCCGTGCATTGTTGCAAAAGGCTGCAGAAAAGCGAAAAAGAATAATTCGAAGAAAGAATAATAGCCGTTATAACCGAAGCTGCAGAAGCTGCAAAGAGCAACAGTAAAGCCCACCAACGCTTCGTCAACTACGTGACTAAGATCACTGCACATCGACGCCCCGACGGAACAGTTACAGCTTATCAAAAAGAAATGAAGAACATCATCTACAGATATTACTGGGATCTATACAACAGCCAAGTCTTTTTAACGTCACATGGTAAGAAGATGGTTATATTGCCCCGCCGGCTGTTGCTTTCACAATTCGATTTCTTATTTCCTCAGCGAAGAAAGGAACTAAACACCTCGTCAGAACAGGATAAAACCAGAGACTTCAAGAACTTCCTGCCACTCTTATCAACAACGACAATGTAGTTAAGAGCACAGAAAACATCCGACTCCGTGTTTACCTCTTCGTGTGGACCATTACCCTCCTCAACATATGCATCAGAAACTGGTCGCCAGGCAAGCAGGACGAATAACCACTTGGTGTTGGGGAATACGCCTTCGAAAGGTCCCTTGTTAAAAGTGTCCTATACTTTGTAGGCGAGAGAAAGGATTTGAAATCTTGACCAACGCGTTTAGCTGGAAATTAATTGTCAACCATTGCAGTCCATCTCTGCAAACGATTCAATTACCCAAGTTCAAGGCATTCAACCTACGACACCACCACAAGAGTTCCTCGTAGTAAAATATTGCAAATCGCGCATTCTGCTCTGGGCTAGTGGGAATACAGTGTACTAAGAACAGACTCGTAGACCAATTCTAACACCACCAACTGATACATGGATTTTTTACCAATACTAAATACTTTATAAAAACTCGAACTTCCTTTGCAAAACATGCTATTCAGAAGACTTTTGATGGAAATCAATCGCACCTCTGGCATACCCACGTCTCCCTTATTTTCGTACGGTGATAAGGCTTGTGCATAGTTGATCGACATTCCGAAAGAAATCTTAGATCTCTGGAACTGTTAGATAACTAGATTACTGAAACCACAATAAGAACATTAGACTAGCGTAACAGGAAATAATCTCGCTCTGCGAAAACAAAAGTTCGACAATGAATAGATATGAATGAAACACAGAAAAATGCGATGCAATACAAAGCGTGAATAGTTTATCACAAAATTGAAACTGTTTCCAAACGACTTGGGAAATCAAACTGATAAAAGATCTGATAGATACGGAACGAAGATCAATTAGGACAGGGAGGGAATGCTGGAAAAGACTGTTCTTACGCAGCGCTCGAGCTCGCCCATCGCTTCAGAATCTGAAGATAGGATAAGTTTCATTCGGTACAACTCTCCTCCATAGTCAACACACCTTTACTACATAATGTTCTTGGAGATAGTCTTTAGTCAGTCCAAGACAAACTGGTATCCTACTAATTATAGATGCAGCACGACCAGAACAATGTGGATGTTCAGAAATCGCTATAGCTTGAGTTACAAAAGATTCACGAAGATGACTCACATGTCTAAAATCAGAACAATATTGCATGATTTTCGAGAACTGTTTTCGAGATCTCACAGCTTTTAAACAACGATTTAACGCCAAGTACAGCCTAGTGATAGACAAAACTATCGATCACAGACGGAAATGAACCCGTATTTGACCCATACCAGGACGCGTGTTACCGCTACACTAAGGAAGACCTTCGCTACCGCTCTTTTTTAATATGAATATCGAAGCTGTTTCGAGAAGGGCTATGGAGAGAATCATCCATCAACACAACACGGATCTCTTCGCTAGCCATGTCCTCTTACCGTCATATAAATTGAAAGAGGACGAATATGTCGTCGCACCGGTCCTCCCTTCCGAAATCCGACATGCTATATCGTCGGTGAAGAACAGAACAACACCCGGTCCAGACAGGATTAGACCAAAACATCTGAAGAATCTGTCGCCATTTCTCATCAACACCCTGGCTCGGCTCTTCACTCGCTACCTGTCAGAATGCAAGGTCCCTATTCAATGGAAAACCAGCAAGACCGTATTGTTGTTCAAAAAGGGAGACCTTCACGACATAGGCAATTATCGCCCAATCTGCCTGCTGTCCGTTGTTTATAAACTCTTTACTCGAGTCATCCTGAACAGGATTGACAGAACACTGGACGAAGGACAGCCATGCGAACAAGCAGGGTTCCGAAAAGGATTTAGTACCATGGACCACATCCACACGATCACAAGACTCATCGAAGTTTCAGAAGTACAAACAACCACTCTGTCTCACTTTCATCGATCTGAAGAAAGCCTTTGATTCAGTGGAAACGGAAGCGGTTATAGAGGCTCTGGATAACCAGGGCGTCCCTACTCGGTACATAATGATCCTTCGTGAGCTTTATAAAGATTTCACGACCAAAATATCTCCTTTCTACAACAATATCACCATTGACGTAAGAAGAGGGGTTCGACAAGGCGATACAATTTCGCCAAAACTATTACTGCCACCCTACAAAACGTCATGCGAACATTAGAATGGGACGAAATGGGAGTGAAAATTGACGGTCGACAATTAAACCATCTTCGCTTTGCTGACGATATCGTTCTCATAACACCAAACATCAGCCAAGCAGAACGAATGTTGACTGATTTCGATAACGCCTGTGGAAAGATCGGTCTTCAACTGAATCTAACGAAAACAATGTTCATGAGGAACGGATGGGTTTCTAATGCCCCTTTCACGCTCAACGGAACGACAATCTCCGAATGCTCCAGTTACATCTATCTAGGTCGTGAAATCAACATGATGAACGACCTAGCTCCAGAGTTGAGCAGGAGGAAACGAGCGGCTTGGGGAACGTTTAAGAGCATCGAAGATGTAGTGAAGAGGACAAAGAACATCCGACTCCGTGCCCACCTTTTCGACTCGACAATTATCCCTGCCCTGACGTATGCAGCAGAAACCTGGTCGCTACGTAAGCAGGATGAAGGATCACTTGCCGTTATCGAACGCGCAGTCGAAAGGTCGATGCTAGGAGTATCCCGTATCTCGCAAATGAGACAAAGGATCCGAAGTTCCGCCCTACGTCAACGATGGAAAACCAGAGACGCCTTTCTACACGCCAGGATATCGAAAATAAGGTGGGCCGGACACGTGATGCGCTTCAACGACAACCGATGGACGAGAGCCGTTACCGACTGGATTCCTCGGGACGTCAAGCGCTCTAAAGGAAGACCACTGACCCGTTGGTCCGATTTCTTCACGAAAGCGATGGAAGAAAGATATGATGCTCAGCGAATTCCTAGAGCGAGGATGACCCACTGGGCTACTCTTGCACGCGATAGGGAAAAATGGAAGAGTTGCTGGTACCCGCTCGAGTCACTCGACGATCAACGGACGACAGGTGATACAGGTGATCGAAGCTGTTAGCAACCAACGCTTAACGGGTTGTGTCTGGTGATATTTTACAAAGTTAAAGGATGAAGCTCTCGACGTTGATCAATCCCTGAAGGATGCGCCATGCATTCGTCAATTTTTATCTTCGTTTGAGGTGACTGAATAGATATTTGGCCTTTATAATGACTTCGGTAGCCTCCCGCTGTACCAAATCAGTGCTGCTTATTCTCTCAGACAAGTCTGAGACCAGCCGTGTAGCAGTTTACCGACCCCGGAGAGATGGATGGCTTGGTGAGCCACGAGCGCGAGATCGAATCACCGACTTTGTGTGCGACACTAAGTAACTTTAACTACTGTGCAACATTCGCTCTTGACCATCAGTAATATTCATATCATAGAAAAAGTAACAAAACGAAGGCCTCGGCGATGTGGTAGCATGCATCCCCAGTATAAGTAAAACGCGGATTCGTTCCTTCCTGTGGAAAAAGTTTTGCATATCATCTAACATTGTTACATGTAGAATCAAAATGATATTGATCCCGCTCCCGTTGAAGCTCACGTATAACTTACTCCATTCGCCCCATGTTTTTTGCAATCCTTGTCATCGCCATAGCGATAGCCTGAAGACTTAGTTCGGCAGAGTGTGGTTCAACGCATGAAAACCTGAACAGTTACGATCATGAATGAGCAGCTACTCTGTACATACAATTATTCAAACACTGCATAGAAAACTATGCCTATTATCTTTATCTATAGAATTGCTTAGTTGAAAAGACACTCCACTGCACTGACAAAAGGTACTACTACAGAGACAAATGGATATTAAGCAGTCGCAACATATTAGATGGTGTAAAACGTCCGTGCCGTTTTAGTTTCTCGATACGACTTTCTGCAATGAAACTGCATGATATCGATATCATTCAAGCGCACATTTTCTGGCAAACATTTTGGTATACATTTTGCTTGTACTTGCTTGAAGATGGAGCCGGCGTGGGAACAAATTTGCTTGCTGTTCAGGCACAAATGGCGCGTAAGGGAAGATGCTAGTGAAGCGGAGTAACAAGATTAATTGATCTTGAGGCGATAAAACGTTGCATAAAGGATGGCTAACAAGTGCTTCGCAAAGTTCAAAGCTAGAAAGAACATCTGGATGCTTAGTCGCGTCTGGTCGTCCACGAGAAACTTCAATGATAATGCGTGGCGCACCACGTTCATTTTCCCCTACGGCGCCATTCTTCCACGAGTAGCGAGCGAGTCCGTTCTCAAGACAGCTTCATCTTAGAGTAAATATAGGCCAGTTGTATACCAAAATGTTCCTAAGAAAATGCGCAATTAATAGACACCATAATCATGCAATTTTGATCACACCTGGTTGATAAATTTGACGCTTGCTGTTCTAAGGCGAAAACTTATGTAACGACTTTATATATGCCAAATTTTCAGTCATGAACTCTATGCTTGCTCAGTTTACAGTATTGTAAAAGTAATCAAAAGTGACTTTCATAAACAACACTTCTATTGGGATTAATCTAAACTTTTCGGTTTTTTCTTGAGAGAAATGGCAGTTCGTCAGACATTTTTCATTGCTTATGGCAAGATTTTGTGACTGTCTGTCTTTCAGATAGTTACCAAAGGGAGTTTTGTGATCATCAAAAAATATAATATCACTGAGGAGACTTCAATAAGACTATGGGTGGTGGGTACAACATCAATGCTGCCTAATAAACAACACAACAACCAACTGCTTGTCAGGAATGATTGTTGCTCAGGATTGATATTTATGTCTAATGATGCACTGTACATTTCAAATCCTGAGCCATTTCTGTCAACTTCAACCATCTTCACCCCTTTTCTTTTTTTTTTAAGATTTTAGTAGTTCTTCGATAGATCAAATCTGAAAATTTTTAGAGGTGTAATTTTTCTCCTGAAAACGCCTTTCTATTGTGTACTGGCAACGAAAATAGAATTGAGTTTCACACGTTGCGTGTTTTTCACTGAACAGAGCCTTTCCCTCACCCTTTCAGTATTATTCGATGGCTAATATCTCGGCGATTTAAACAGTGTACTTGATTTCCAAAATGCTATCTAAACGCTGTTGCAATCAAAAGATTGTTCGTACTCGGCGCGCATTTATTGTCGGCCAGGGTGAATGTTCGCAATATCGATCGCGCGACTGACTGACTCATCGCGCCACGCGATTCATGTGTGGCGTGCGATTTTTTCTACTACTTGAAGGCTTTCTCTCCTCTTTGAAAAGACTCTAGGTAAAATATATAACTCTGATACTCTTCCTCGACACGTATATACGCTTAAGCTACTCAGGCCCAGGTTTTATTTGACAATATAATATGACGAAAGAAAACTCATACCCATAAAACGACAGAACAAAATTTTTCTCACAATTCTAATAGAAAAAGCTAGATTTTACTACGGAACAAAGGACGAGTTCTTGAATAAGTAAGAGATTCGCGCCCTTTAGGGAAGCCATTAAAATCGCCGCGCGCAACGCTGTATGAGAGACGCGCCATGATGCGCGCTGAAGGTCAAATGTGACATAAAAGCGCTCTCAAAAGCCCTTTTCAGGGACCAAGTACACTGTTGAAATCATCGAGATCCAAGATATCGACTGACACTGAGTGTATAGGGAGAAAGCTTTGTTCAGTGAAAATTAAACCGGGTGTGAAGCTTAATTTCATCTTCGTTGCTTTAGCGTAGTAGAAGGGCCTCTGTAACGAAACTTCAATCGACTACTTCGGGACCTCATTGAGGAACATCCAAATTCTATTGTTCTTGAGTTGCAGTATTCGTTGCATATGCCCCAGCAACAGCCACACGCCATGCAATCAACAATCAGTCATCCTCAAGAACGCCACGGTAATTTGCTTCATCGTACGTCAAGCGTAGAAAGTTCGTTGTTGATTGCTCCAGCTAGAGAAATTATACCTTTATTTCGAGTGCTTTGTTTAGGACCACGCTCAAATTTTAATAGATACTTTAATTATTATTTGGGCCAACTTGTCATGTGGTCTGGTAAGGGCTCTTGTACAGCCCGATACACGTGTTTCGTCCTTGCAAACTCGTCAGACGGGAATAATAAAAAAGGATCTATTGAAATTGAGCGTGGCCTAAACAAACCACTCGAAATAAAGGTACAATTATGATAAAAAAATACCAGCCAAAGAGCAATCGAGTGCGCAACATCTGTGTTAGGTGAAATTTTCACTTGACACAGAGTGCAAAACGTTCGTCTTCGATGACTCTCTATAAGGAGTGTAGGGCTCCCAAGAGAATTGACTATAAAAAGATGGAAAGACGGGTTCTGCCCGGCTGACGAGTCTGCAAGGACGAAACACGTGTATCGGGCTGTACAAGAGCCCTTACCAGACCACATGACAAGTTGGCTCAAATAATAATGAAAGTATCTAGAGAAAGATTCTCGAGGGACTGACTGAAGGAAAAGGTAGCGTGCAACAGATGAGGCTGAAAAGTCGAAACACATGTCTTGCACAGTATAAGCCATAACAGACCTCATGAAAGGCTCAAAATTCATTGTCAGAATATACGTGGCAACTATGCCTTTTCTGAACAAAAAGAACGAATACTGAGAGCTGAATTAGATCGCGAGTGTAACCATAAGTAAGGCTTTCATTCTGAACGTTTCCTTCATAACATCTTTATAAAGAAATTAAGCCGTTCTAGGAAAACACAAGATTTCCCCTTCAAAATGATTTTTTTCTTTGTTTTCACCCGCTCAACAGAATACAGCCTATCTTAGAATGAATTTTTCGAGGTATCAATGTTTGAGAGATGCACCATGCATTCGACTTCATCAAACATCGCTAGTGTGCGTATATGGCTTTTACATTAACTCGCGGTGGCATAATATGTATCAAATCAGTGATGCAATCGTCCCAGAAGATTATAGTAGCGACTCACCGACCCCGAAGGGATGAGATTGGTAACCCTTAACCCTTTCATCAACATACGGTACATTTCGTAACGAGCCACGCGACGTCAAATCTCACTCAGCTACTTATATTGGCTGCGTCGCGTCCCGTGGAAAAGCATGCGGAGAGCCAGACATCCATTCACGGACATGCAGATGTCATCTGCTTGGACAGCCGAGCAAGCGACGGGGCCTGGCCTATAAAACTGTGGTCCCCAAAGCGTTAGGCGAGAAATCAAGCCATCGACGGCGTATCTATCGCAGTGCAGCTCTAACCACTGAGCTGCATGCGCTCCAAAAGGAAGTATACCGATTTAGTGAACATTTGCACTACTCACTTCCCAAGTCTTATGTACACCGAACATTCAAAAGTTCTCAATTTGTGGATAGAAGGAACGTACATTTGATTAAGTTCCCTCAAACCATCTCCTGGATCACAAGTTTCGCATTTTGTTATGATCTTCACAAACGGCGACTGTAGAAGATCGTGTGGCACTTCACGATCCTCTATCACATTGGTGCCCTCATAGTGCCTATATAGGTCGAGATAGAACCACTGCGTATTTGTTCTACAAAAGTGGAAAATCTTGTGACAAAATCAGCCAAAGAAACGTACCTCCTTATTGTAGACACCAAGAAGTCATAATCCACACGAGAAACACGATCAAGGTGTGACTTCTTTAGCAATTTTACCATTTCTTCATGTGCGGCTACAGGAGACATAGCCACTAAAATCTCCAAGCAAAAGCGACGCTCTCGAAGATCCGGAGTGACTTTCAGCAAATCAATTAGAGAAACCAGTAATGAATGGATTGACCTAAACAAATGGAGGGAAAGGGCTGGATAAGAACTCGTCATACCCGTCAATTTTTCTCAAAAGGTGAAGAAAACTGAACGAGGCACTTCAGATATTGGCGGAAAGGGAAAAAGTTAACAAAGAAAAACTCTTATCACGCATGATACTGTAAACCATTTCGTGAATAGAAGTGAACCACTTAAATCTCAATATCCCTTATAACACAAAACTCCGGAGAAGTCAACTTACTTATGATATGCGAAAATTTTTAACATTTTCAAGGAAAGCGCGCTATTATTGTTTCTCGCGATAAGACGATTGAGGTCAGCTCTAAAAGAATAAAGCTCCCAACGCTGACCAAGCCCCCCAGGAATGCGGTCATAGTCTCGCTTTCATCAAACATCGCTAGAGGTGACTGCAAGCACATCTGGCCTTTACAATGTCTCGCGATAGCCTAGCGATGTATCAAGTCACTGATGTTATCTTCGTAGACGACTTTGGTGCCAGTGAGCCAAAGCAAATGGGATGGAAGGCTTGGAGAGCCATGAGCGCGAAATATAAGCACTGACCACGTACGACTCGCGGGATCCTTCAGCCATTGTGCTACACGCGCTCTTAAGGACACCCGACCGGCATGACGTGGGAAAGACTACCTTGTCAAGACTTCTGAGAAATATATTCAGCGATGCAGAGTGATACACAAGATTTCCACGTCAGGCGGGACTCAAACACGCATTATATCCAATCCGGAAGCGCGTGCTCTAGCCCTTACACCACCGACGCCTGTTTGGACACCACTTTTTCTACGCTACAACGCGTCTATCTGTCAGCATCCAACCGTCAACAGTATGGCCCAAATGGTCGATATCGACATTGAAACCCATTCATGGTGACAGCTACAGCGTATTAGATGATCAAACAGAATTCTTTTATTTAACCGATTTTAGCGGTCGTACGATGCTATAGAATTTACCAAGTGATGTGAAGTAAATGAGTGAGTGATATAAGCGAGATGCGGGTTCGAGTCCCGTCTGACGCAAAAAATTTGCACATCACTCTACTTCATTGGGTTCTCACTTAAAGCACCGTTGAGCTCACTGAGCACCATCTCATTATAGCCGACACTTCTTGAAGGGGTTCAATAACAAAGCAAGCAAAACTTGGTAGAAATTAACCATTAGCGTCTTCTTCACTCAAATATAGCGACTTCATTACAAACTGAAATTCAGGTGATGGGACTTCACTCACAAGATGGAGACTGGGAGAAAAAGACGAAAAGAAGAGAATAAGAAGAAGAAAGAATAGAATCATCAGATCGCGAAGGCGACCTAGGTAAAGCTAAGAGTGAGACCCACAATGCCATGACGTGGGAATGAATGGTGATGAAGAGAAAATGGCAATATATAGCAAATTCTTTGATGTTTACTAGGAAATAACCACCACTTACTGCAGTACCGGCGCAGAGTAACAATCCACGTGGCCTAGACTAAGGCGAGAAAGAAAGCTCAGAAGAAGAATACGCTGCAATGATGGCAGTGTGGTCAATGATGAACAGCGTTTGATCAACTAAAGAGATAACAGACGGGTAGGAGCAACGATTCATAAAGGAATTAGAAGTAAAAGATAGGAAACTCCAACCAACTCCATTCCAAAACTTCGTTCTCCTTGAAACGATATAGAATGCTGGCACTATACGACTTTTCGTAATGTATTAACACAAACCCTAACAGGTAAGAATCACTCATTTCTTCTATTTGACTGCCACTTGCAGTGGTATGATGTTATTAGTATACCCAATATGTGGGATACTGTGCAAAAACGTTGCGTCAGCCGGATTCGAACCCAGATCTCACTCTTTCCGGAGCGTATTCAATGTGCACTACCGACGCTCGCTTTGCACAGCACTCTTATTTACGCTATAACGCGTTGTCTGCCAATAGCCAACCGTCCCGAAAGAGTGAGATCTGCGAATCCCGGTGACGCAAACGTTTTTGCACAGTACTCCACATATGGGTATGGTAAGATCATTAGTAAATGGCCAACAACAGATTTTTGCTTAGCTAATGACGACTCGTTAATAGTCATTACTCGGCTACCATTCCGACCTCTTCGTCCTTTTCAGAATCGATTATTCGACTTGACTGTCCACAGTAGTATCTCCTCGTTGGAGGTCTTCGTCTTCATTGTTATTCGTCTCGAATTCTGGCTTTTTCCTCAGACGGCGACAAATGGATATTCGACCCCATTTGTTGGACAAACAAATATAATGGTTCGGCCTTTACTCGCTCTTAAACCCCACGCGGGTCTTAGGAAGGTTGTTGCTCGTTCTTCTGCGGATACGGGATTTAGCTGATAATTTATCCAATAACAACGTATTTCAATAGATCCTTTCATTATTATTTGAGCCAACATGTCATGTGGTCTGGTAAGGGCTCTTGTACAGACCCGAGACACGTGTTTCGTCCTTACAGACTCATCAGCCGGGCAGAACCCGTCGTCTGTCGATCTTTTCATAGTCAGTTCTCTCGGGAGCGTCACACTCCTTATATATAGTTATCGACGACCTACGCTTTACACTCTATGTCAGGTGAAACATTCACCTAACACAGAGTGTTTTCACACTCGACTGCTAGCTGGCTGGTATATAAGGAGTGTGACGCTCCCGAGAGAACTGACTATGAAAAGATCGACAGACGACGGGTTCTGCCCGGCTGATGAGTCTGTAAGGACGAAACACGTGTCTCGGGCTGTACAAGAGCCCTTACCAGACCACATGACATGTTGACTCAAATAGTAATGAAAGGATCTATTGAAATTTGAGCGTGGTCTTAATAAAGCACTCGAAGGAAAGAGTATTATTCCAGAGAGCGGTTGGCGATATACGACTAGTGAGTGTCTGGTGTAAGTACACCGAAATAGTTCGTCTAAGATGAACAAGCTAAATGCACAAATGTTACAATAACGACACTAATCAATATGTACAAGTTCCTGACGCCACATAGATTACGTAGCAGGAAGCTCTTCTCATGTGCCCAAAGACTGAGATTCGGCAATTATATTCAAGAGCAATGACAAGATAATGAGCGAGTGATTGAAGCAACAAGACATCAGGATCACTAAAGGCTGAGTCAGTAACAAGGAGGAAGGAACAATGGTACGCGACCTCACAAAATTAGGACAGCAGCAAGAGTGACGGAGGGATCTGAGGGCACCAGTGCCGATGCTAGGTCATCGTTCTCGAACTTTTCGTGAGAAGTGTAGCGGATGTGGGGCACGATCTCCTCATATGGAACGTGGATGTTTTGGACGTTCCATGTGGTCTTCGTGAAGTCACCGGGGGAGCGAACAGTGGGTTGTTGACATTGAAGGTTACGGAACTTATGTACAAAGGGGGGGAGGTGATTGAATGTGGGACTGCGCGCTTTATCCCCGGTGGCGAATCCCACATGATTTGTTGTAAAGTTCCACCACCTGGTTGTCGTCTCCACTCGCTTTCAGCACAGAGCGCAACTTGGTGATCACCCATTTCTCGGTGCCGATGTTACAATGATACTAAACGGTATCAAAGACAACGATGTACATTTGAACGCTGTATGTCCTCGTAGGTCTTCTCCGTGGCGCGCCCAAGAAGAACTCAACTCCAACCTCCGTATCGTGAGCCCTATACGATGACGTTAATAGCACAGTAGCAATGGGCCAAAAGGAATAAGATAGCAACAAAGCCTTACGGGAGTTGCTATATCACGGTAGCGCCATAAATGGTCGTTTTTTGAAAAAAACCTTTTACAATGCTGTAGCATCCAGTTTACAATTGTTTAACATTGGCCGTGCGCATTCATTTTTATCACGCGTACAATTCGGTGGAAGCGAGAAAAGCATATGAACGTGTAGAGAAAATCCTGTAGTATCTAAGACATTGGTTTTTACGGAATTTCTTTCAAAGTGGAGAGAAAATTCCCGATTGGATAACAAGTTACACCCCACATCTCTAACCCGCCAGGTCATCGATCGATCGCCCCGCCCGTAGGTTAGCCGTTAAACAAGCTGCCGAATATATTGAAACTCTATCTTATTTTCCCTGCTACACTGCAGTGAAACGGTCTTTTCCAAAAATAAGCACAGCGATACAATCACCGAGACTTACGCTATCGAATCATCTCTTGGTAGCGAGTGTTTTCGCACTCGATTGCTAGCTGGCTGGTATTTTCATCATATCTACAGTCAGTGTTTTCGCACTCGATTGCCCGCTGGCTGCATTTTCATCATATGTACACCCTGTGTTAGGTGAAAATTTCACTTGACATAGAGTGTAAAATGTTCGTCTTCGATGACCCTCTGTAAGGGTGCAGAGCTCCCGAGAGAAGTGACTATAAAAATATCGAAAGACGATGGGTTCAGCCCGGCTGACGAGTCTGTAAGGACGAAACATCTGTATCGGGCTGTACAAGTGCCCTTAACAGACCACATGACAAATTGGCTCAAATAATAATGAAAGGATCGATTGAAATTTGAGCGTGGTCTGAACAAAGCACTCGAAATAAACAACTATTTTCGTTTTTTCTACAGCGCTATCAACAGAGCTCTTCCAAAAAGCAAAAACATTTTTGAGTACTAGCAGTCTAAGGAAGGAGTTTTATACAGCGAAATATAAGCGAGAGAAGAAAAAACATGTGCAAATGCGGAACATAATTTCATTTTCGATTTTAGAGGGTTACAAAAGGGTATTTTGAAGAACCGGCCACGTAGGGCGCTAACCAGAGATCTAAGATTTCGAATGATTACTAACAATCCTATGAAAAATTCCTCTCCAGCGAATGGGGTTCAGTATTCACTTGTCGCCGTCTAACAAAAAAGTACCCGAATCTTCCTCGATCAAGCACCGCTTGAATAAAGAATCTTATTCAAGATGCCCTCCTAAAACTACTCTGATTGTAAGGATTGAGCAGTGCTCTATCGCACAAAGTCGACGTGAGCGAAACGAAAGAGAAGATCTACAACGAGGATGAACGACAGTGTAAGGCCCATTCGAATCATCGGCTCTGAATACAACGATGTTAAAACGTATTCCGGATAGAAATCATTTATCTTTTTCATGGTACTGGCTAATTCATGAAAGATACTAAAATTTATTGGTAATGCAGAATTCAAAGCAAACTTTGTCTTTATAGTATCAAGTGCCCCTTCTGAAAATCACTAGATGAGAATGAAAATGAAAAAATGACTCATACGAAATCAACTGGACCAGCTTGCTGTCTTTCAGATTCTCAAAGCCTTCTCAGTCACATACTTGACAGATTTTACATGAATATATATGGATAGGGGCAACATGGCCCAGAGGTTGTGACGCTGGCCCAACCCTCGCCGACAGTTAGAAACGTACGCTCCATGGAACGCCACAGCCAGGCCATCCTCAAGATTGCAGCATGCCCGTTCAGTATTTTATGACGAAGAGAATTGAGTGGTGAACAAAAACAGAATGTTGAAGAATGAGTCGTCGGGCAAATTTGCCTGTGGTGTAGTGGTAGAGCACGCGTCCCCGGAAAGGATGAAACATGGGTTTCGATTCCCGCCTAAGGCCGTGTTTTTTGTTCACCACTCAATTCTCTCAGTTATATAAGTAACATCATAATACTGCGAAGCAATGAAAATACTACAATTTCAAAGTATTCTATGACGTTCAAGAAGAAGACAAATAAGCGAAAAGAATGCTATAAGTCCTGCGATCCGCACATGTGAACATGCAGCAATAAAGTGTCTAAAAGTGGAAAAGTACATGGATAAGAACGAGACATACCAAACAATATTGTAGCTGCACTTCTTAGAAGAAAATCGCTCTGAGTTTGCACATCAATACAATGCCAGAACAAAAAATCAACAAGATCATCTGGCAGTTCTATAAAATAAACATAGAGTACGAAGCTTCAGCAGGGAACTCCGCTTCATTTTTAACGTTTTACAAACTCAGCATGGATAAATCTGTTGGAGGTAACTTACTGCAGTCTGCTCTTGATGTGAACAATTTTAAGGTCTTTAAAACTCGTTGATGAACTCTTTTATCGAGCGATCCATGATTGAGAGTCGTTCGAAATGTCTGGAAAAAACTCAAACATAAAGAACAATAAGTACCAGATCTACGTATATCTAAGAACCATGATACTATGATAGATTTTTAGAAAGCACAGAAGCCATCATTTAATATGTCTTCTACATTCGATAAAATTTTCCGTAACTATATTGTTACTCTTGAACCGCGGGCGGGAGTCGAACCCGCGCCTCAGTCTTTCCAGGAGCGGGTGCTAATAGACTCTTTAAGCTCATTAGCTCCCAAACATACGTGCTCCTCGCCAATGTGTGTTTACCCGATACCATATACCGCAGAAGAGTGATTACAGAATAGGAGCCCTGGTAGGGTAGTACAGTGGTTAGCAAACCCTCCCCCCACCCCACCCCAAAAAGGGTAGGGCACGGACTCGATTCTTTCTCGAGGTTCGCAATTTTTCGCATCACTCAACATTTTTAGATAAATATTACAACATCACACAACTCATAAGAAAATCTGCTAGATGAATAAATTTTGAATATTGCAGCGGTTCTTTTGCGTTCGGTAGCACAGATTTTCAAGCCTATTCTCTACGCTGGGCAAGAAGTTTTCATGGATAGTGTTAGTAATCATTCGAAAGCTTAATTCTCAAGCTAGCGCGATGCGCAGCCAGATTTTCGGAAAAACCCTTTTATAACGCAGAAAAATTAACAATTAAATTATGTTTCACATCGACCGCGCAATCAAACTCTTACTTCACTGGGAGCAAGAAAAACACATGAACGTGTGAAGAAAATCTTCTAGTATGAGAGTCAGACGCTTAATCCGGAGTTCATTCCAAGCGGAGAAACAATCCCCAATCAAATACAACTCAATAAAGCGCCATCGGTCGATGCTCTCACCAACTCGCCCCGTGACTACCACCCGACCGCCCGTGGATTGGCCAAGGCACTTGCTCGCGCATGTGAATCAATCTCATTTTCCTTGCCGCGTTGCAAAGAAATTGCCTTTTCAGGATATAAGCACAGCGTTGGAGTCTGTAAATTCTACGCTATTCAACGATTAACGATACTCTAATGAAAGAGCTCTGTACTGCAAGAGACATGCGCGTGTGGAAAATTCCTTTATTTTGATTTTTGAGGGTTACGAAAGAGTCTTTCCAAAGAACCAGTCACGTACCTCGCAAGCTTGAGATTTAAGCTTTCGAATGATTACTAACACGGTCTATGAAAGCCTCTTGCCCAACGTATGGGATAGGTCCTTTCATTATTGTTTGAGCCAACATGTCATGTGGTCTGGTAAGGGCTCTTGTACAGCCCGAGACACATGTTTCGTCCTTACAGACTCATCAGCCGGGCAGAACCCGTCGTCTGACGTCGTCAAGGACGAAACACGTGTCCCGGGCTGTACAAGAGCCCTTACCAGACCACATGACATGTTGGCTCAAATATCAGCTTATTTGAGATCAGAGATCTAAAGACGATATATGTGTGATAAGGTAACCCGTTGACGGCTGGCTGTTGACAGAGTGGGTATCGTAAAAGGCAGGAAGAGTGACAGCAGAACAGTACCTCCGATAGACCAATGGCTATCACACGTTACCCGAAAAGGGGTAAGACGCGGATCCGACTCCCGCCCGAGGTCCAAATTTTGCAGATCACTCAATGACATTGGATTTATGGATTAACTTCATTGAACTCCTACTGAGGCGGAGAATAACGAATTTTCGTGCTATAACTGATTAAGTCGTCATAATCTGATAGATACATACCTCAAAACAACTTCCGAGTAAAACCTCAAATTTCTCACAAGTAGACCATAGAATTCGAGAAAGAGCCAATGTGCGACTCTCCGCTTTCTTATCGATGAGCTGATTTATTGCCTTGAATTTAAATGACTGTGGAACAAAAAAAGGAACATTCCATTCGAATAGCTTTTACTTGTTTACAAAGCAGTCTTACCCAACCATAAAGATGATCAGCCAAGCAGAAAAAACTCTGATCATGACGATGAGTCGAAAGTATTTCATCAATAACTGAGCAGCCATAATTAACGACAACCTGAAAATAGACTAGTTTCTATCCAGATGGCTACGTTAGAAAAAAATGGGCATGAATCTCTGAAAAATAATTTAACACGTTGGGTACCGCGTGTGCCATTTTTGGACCACTGACTGACGCGCCTGTGCCGCATCTCGCCCCACTGGGATCCACTGTAATGGCTACACACTCCGGCACAAATTTTGTAATCAATTGACAAAACTGCTTGATTACTTTTATTCCTATTCAACTTGATTCGTCATTCTTACAACATCTACGATTAAAGGCTTCACAACACTCTGCAGAGAATTTATATCTAACAAAGCATTTACAGCAACATCTCACATCAGTGTACACAAAGACTTCCGAGAAACAATTTGAGCGCATTTTAGAACATGAACTTAACATCCATTTTGATTTTGACATATAAATAGTTCTTTTATTGCTCATTAGAAAGCGCATGTGGTGCAGTGGCTAGAGGTGCTCTGAGTCACATGCAAGGTCGATAGCTCGATCTCGCGTTCAAGGCTCACCAAGCCATCCATCATTTCTGAGTCGGTAAATTGGTACTACACTGGTCTGACTTGCCCGGGAGAATAAGCTGCACCGTCTCGATACAGCGGGAGACCTTCGCGAGTCATTGTCAAGGCCAGATATGCATTCAATCACCTCAAACGAAGTTAAAACATGAAGACGAATGCATGGCGCATCTCTGAGAGATTGATCAACTCCGAAAGAACTATCCTCTATTCTTTTTCAAATCCTCTTTAGGAAGCATTAGAGTTGTTCCTACTACCGCTTACTGAAGTCTTCCCAGTTGAACTCCATCATTTGACTTTTAACAAAACCCCCTTCACTGATGATAACGTCTAAATTGCATCAAAAAAATTACAATGTCATTCGAGCGTGTCCCCCCCCCCCCCCCCCCCCACCCCCCAATGGGTCGACTGCGCCGCGTGCCGGACCAAAAAACAACGTGGTCCCGATATAAAGAAAAAAAGAATAAGCAAACACTACCTTTAAACGACACCTGGCCACGCTTTCTGATATCACTTTCAGTGATGTTCTAACATCTTCATGAGATCTTACAAGATCAATGAGATCCTAAAACATTGATACTCTCTGAAACAAATGTATAACTTGCATTTAAGATTACAGATACTGGAAAACACCTACAATGACCGGAACGCTTTTAAAAAACTGCAAAAATTACTCACAATGACGTATCTTGCAAAAAGCCTCTGGTCCCATCCTGCCTTATCAAGATTTGCGTAAAGAACATCAAATTCAGGACATGATTTCAAGTCACAAGAACCAGAAATTTTCAAGCATTCCTCTAATGTTTCTCGTGCTGATTGAGGACTAGGAAGAGGTAGTGTGGCTCCTCTTATCTCTTCGGGCAGATAGCTTATCTCAAGCTAGAAAAAAAAATAATCGAACTTGAACAATTGTTCATTTTATTAGCAACTTTATGACTTCGTAATTATGAATCCAAGAATTTCGAGTGATATGCAAAACGTTTAACCCCTGTTGGGAGTTGGACCCGCGTTTCATCCATACCAACGGCACGTGCCACCACTACACCACCAAGGCCACGAGTGTGTTCATTGATTACTCGGCTAAACCCATTGAAGGTTCACTGCGAACAGGTTCGATGGCTTATATCAAAGAAAGAGTAGTAACAAAACGGCAGCCTTGGGGGTATAGCGATAACATACGAAACGGGTATGAGTGGAACACGAGTTCAACCACTGCCTGGGGTTGGAAGCTTTGCCTGCCACTCAACTTTCTTAGTCTAAATTAGTTTCTAATTTTAAGAATAATACGCATTTAATCAGTAGAAAGGCGACGATGTCATCAGTAACGAACCTGGGTACCTTCTTTGCTCTGTAGGTTATTGAACTCCTTTAAATACTCTGTTTCACCCTCAGGGGACATTTTGCATGAGATAAAGACAGCATTGACGGCTTCACGCAAGCTTGTGAGTGAGCTTGAGGCGTTGCATATGATGAACTCCTCTAAACGACTGGGGATCCAAATCAGAGGCACTGGAAGAATACGACTTGAACTTTTATGGCTAACGAATACCCAGAACGGAATGATATTTCGGATCCTCCAAAACTTCTAGGCATGTTGTCCACAAATGGAAAGCTATCATCCGAATTTCAGGGAGATGCCACTTCATCCCAGATTGGATCATCTGCAATTCACATTTTGACAATAACGCGATGTGAACGGAGTGAATAACTCCAAGAACGTTAACAAACCGGGTCATTGCAACTCGGTCGGATCCCAAACCGTTGATTTAGAATACTCGTCAGTTGGAGGTAAGCGTTCAGTACCAAATCATCATGCCATAGAACTTCTCCACCTTCTCCTTCTTCGTCATCTAATTGTGGATTGATACAAGACACATCCTGTATAAGAAAAAATGAAGAGGAATAAGACCTTTTTACCACATATTCTTTGTCGATTAAGTTAACAGCACGAAGTTGGTAAAACAAGTTTTTTCTAATATATTTTAAGCTTTTCAGAGATCTTTTATGGCACTTATAAGGTGCAAGACACGTGTTTCGGCCTAACAGACCGTCAGTTGCGCGGTTTCTTTCGGTTCAGTCAGTCCGCTAGCAGAAGTACACCGAAATGTACCGAAAGATAAGTGCCATGATAGATCTTTTGCAAGGCTTAGATATGTTACCAGATTATTTTGTTCAAGCGAAGTGTCAAAAACACTCGAAACAAAAGGCATGGCAAAAATTTTGCGCTCAAAATTTCGACATTTTCCTTCTTTTCACAGCGAATAAGTCGAGTCGATCTCCACTGCTTCTCGTCCTCTTCTAGTCTTCGTCTTCGTATAGCGCGACTCGAACCTTCTTTGGTGGAGCATTGCTCAAATGAGGAACCTTATATAACTTAGAGAATTGAGTGGTGAGCAAAAATACGGCCTCGCGCGGGAATCGAACTCATGTTTCATCCTATTCGGGGACGCGTGCTCTAACCACTACACCACAGAGGCACATTTGCCCGACCACTCATTCTTCAACATCTCTATGTTAGCTATCAGCCACCAACCTTCAACAGGTTTTGTCGGTTATGCGATTTCGCTTCATAAACCCAGTTAAGCTGACAACCTCGAATTAATTAGATAAGTATAGTATTTTAATTAATTAAGTATAGTATTATGGTATATTAATAATTATTATAATATAATTGATTAATTTAATCAAATAATTAATTATATTATGAATTATTTTTATCTAATTATAGCATATTAATTAATTAATTATTATATTATTAATTAATTATTACTTATTATTAATTTAGTATATAATTATAATTATAGTTATTTTATATTATTTATTAATATACTATAATACTATACTTAATTAATTAATATACTATAATTTCGAAGTATTATATATAACAGTAGCTGTCAGCTCAACTGGGCTTATAAAGCGAAATCGCATATCCAACCAAACCTGTTGAAGGTTGGTGGCTGATAGCTAACATAGAGATGTTGAAGAATGAGTGGTCGGGCAAATGCGCCTCAGTGGTGTAGTGGTTAGAGCACGCGACCCCGAATAGGATGAAACTCGGGTTCGATTCACGCCTAAGGCCATGTTTTTGCTCACCACTCAATTCTCTTAGTTATATAAGTAAGGCAAGTCTCTTAGTTATATAAGTAAGGCAGACGAATCTGTAACATTCAACTCAAATCATCGCCTTGAAGTAGATAAACACGTCGAACCCTAGTCGAATGAATCTAATTCTATCTAGTTCATGCTAATAGGTCAATGAACAAAGAATATATATAATTGATTGACAGTGCATAAATCAAAGGAAAGTCGGTTTTTTGATTATTAACATAGTTTGGTTTGATATAAAAGGATAAAGGATAAAGCTCTCGGCGTTGATCAATCCCTGAGGGATGCGGTATGCATTCGACTTCAAATTTAATTTCGTTTGAGGTGACTGAATGCATATCTGGCTTAACAATGACTCGCGGTGGCCTCCCGCTGAACCGAGTCAGTGCTGTTTATCCTCCCAGACAAGTCTGAAACCTGCCTGGTACCAATTTACCGACCCCGGAGGGATGGATGGCTTGGTGAGCCATGAGCGCGAGATCGAACCTTTGACCTCGTGTGCGACGCAGGACACCTTTAACCACTGCGCCCACATGCGCTCTTTTGTTTGATATAACTTATTTATATCTACCTCCGTCTCCCAACTACATGGCGGCCAAAGGTCATCGTCAATACCAGAACTTTGGAAGAGTCTGCTGACCGCACGTCGTACAGAAAGAAGGAATTCGGCACTTCCTCTGGTCACTTGTATACGCCCAATCCATCGCAGAACGTTCCAATGTATACTTCTGAATAGATAATAACCGAAAAAAAACTTAGCAGATGAATGCAAAAATATGCATAAGAGAACAACAAACTTCACGTGATGGGTGATATTTCGAATAAAAAGAAGCATGAGATCCGGTGATGTGGGAAATCGCACAACTAGTGCCGCTAGAAAGTCGCCTGCAGCATTTGAAAGCACGTGGGAATTCAGCTGATACGACAACTGGGCACAGATCGTTGGCATCACTGATTCGATCTACAACGTGAAGGTACAACGAAAACATTTTCAATATGCCTTGCAATTATTTTTAAGCATTTTTATTGAATATACTAGCCACGAGCAATCAAGTGTACAACACTCTGTGTTTGGTGAGTTTTTCACTGGACATAGAGTGTAAAGCGTTCGTCGTCGCTAACCTTAGTGTGGGGACTGGAGCACCCACAGAGATTAGCAAAAGACGAGAAAGGGTAATTGCCCGACTGACGAGATCGCAAGATAGAAACACGTGTATCGGGCTCTATAAGTCAGCCCTCATTGATAGACCACTGACATGCGTGGCTCAAAAATTATTGCAAGGCATATTGAATTTTGAGCTGTCGTCTTAAGAAAACACTCGAAACGAATGTTATGACATATTGAAAACATTTTCAATGACAATAATCAAACGATCGACTCTCATTGCACATCGTCACAAAGATAAAAAATCATCTAAAGAACTACATGACTTCTTTGTTTTATTACTTTTTAGCATTATTATCGCTTAACAGTTAAACATCTGAGGGTATTGAGTGGCAAGTAAAACATAAGACCTAGATGGGAGAAGAACCACCAAATCACCTATAGCAAGCGCGCGAGCTACCACTACACCACCAAAAATACGACGCTGCTACCACTCTTTCTTCAGTATAAACTATCGTAGGGTAAGGTGTAGTGGAACACGCGCTCTTGGGTATGAGTGGAACGTGGGTTCAACTCCCGTCTGGGATCGATATTTTACATAAAACTCAATACTCTTGGATGTGCATCATCGAACTATTCTTTTGATGTGAATCTAGCACGAGAGAAGGCGAAGTCGCCACAACGTTTTTCATCGTTCTGATCTACTATCTTGCATCTCTTGCAAAGATTGAATAAAAAAGGACAGTCGATGAGCATTCGAGTGCAAAAACACTCTGTGTTAGGTGAAAATTTCGCTTGACATAGAGTGTACAACGTTCGCCTTCGATAACTCTCTGAAAGGGAGCAAAGCTCCCGAGATAAGTGACTATAAAAATATCGAAAGACGACGGGTTCTGCCCGGCTGACGAGTGTATACGGACGAAACATGTGTATCGGGCTGTACGCAGGAGCCCTTACCAAACCACATGAGAAGATGGCTCAAATAATAATGAAAAAATTTATTGAAATTTGAGCGTGGTCTCAATAAAGCACTCGAAATAAAGATATGATAAAGAGGACAATTTGTGAGATAATGGAGTAGACCTGTAACGCTGATAAAGCATTTAGCTGATAATAATACAATTGGTTTGATCTATAAACTACCTTGTGGCCCACAGAAGAACACGGGTCTCGAAGAAATATTTCCAAGATACCGAATCTACCACGAAGAGTTTGAGCAAGCTCGTAGAAACAAAATTCGAAGATTTCGAACTGAAAGGAGATGCTATGTCGATGCGCCATAGTGTACATAAATCAGGCTGTAGAAATGGTACAAAATCTTCTAAACATCAAGATAAACAGACAAATAACAAAACAAACAACTACTCACCATTTCATCGTCTGATGCGGTCTTGGCAACAAATTTAATAGCTCCTTCGAACAATTTAGAACTATATTCCAACTCCGATAGCATTACAAATGTGACCAGTAGATACCTAAAAGCGCTAAATTGCTCAGAGCTCATTATTGAGTTGGCAAGAAGTTCTCCGGACCTTTTCGTCCCTTTTGACTATTTTTTATCCACTCGAGTTTTCATTTTAATTATCGCTTAGAGCAGTTTTAGTGGTTATTTTAATATAACACTTATGCATTTGTTTCAAGATGGAATTGTCCCGAGAGCAAAAGCGATTGTTGATGTTACACGAGCATCGTTTGGTTACAAGTGCTGTTGAGACTTTCCACCGAAACCAATGCTATGAGCTTTCGGGTCAACTCGTGGTGTTGAATACTGGGAGTTGATGAAGCATCAAGGCCATACAATCAATTCGGCGGTCTATTGTCGCCAATGTGATGAGTTGAATCGACGTTCGGATCGCCGCTCAAAGTTTTCTTTTTTGGTCGACAGTGCAGACCCTCATCGTTCTAGAATGACAAATGCAAAGATCGAAGAACCTGGGTAGGTTCATGTCGATCTCCCGCTTTACTCTCCGGATTTGGCTTCAGTGATTTCCACCTCTTCCAGTCGTTGCAACACTTCTTGAAGGAAAGGCTGTGAAAACATTGATGAGATAGGTGAAGCACTAGAAGAATTCCTTGATTCGAAAGACACCAAGTTTTACCGCCGTGGAATCACGAAATTCCCAAAAAGTGAGAGGAAGTGAGTGAAATTTGTGACGATTACTTTACGTAATAATTTTTTGACCTTATTTATTGAGAAAAAGGGATAAGACAACAAAAAAGGCCGGATTTCTTGCCAACCCAGTGGACTATGGATAACACTAAGTTTCAAAATTTGAGATAGACATAAGCGAAGAGATGTAAGAAATTAGAGAGCAATAACGAAGAGAAACCCACCGATGAAGAGCCTCTATCTCACTGGCAGCGAAACATTCCGTCAAATGACTGCCTTTCTTGGCTAGAACCTTCGCCAGACTTGACAAGAACATAATCTCGTCCTCAGAATCACTGAATAGCAAAAGATAAAAACACAAGGGACCACGCCTTCATTATGAAAGTTGTCGGAGAGGTGGTCGAGAATATCCTTCTTCCAGTCCTGGAGATAGCTAAGTTAAAACGCTTCCATAAGCGATCATTGGTTGATTGCAAAGGACTATAGGGAGGAAATCGAACTAACGCCTTTACCACAATGCCGCCTGATACACCGTATCTTTAACCACTGCGCTGCCCTGCCCCCTCTACAATTGATTACTCACTTGGATACTTTGACGATCTCTCTTCACGAATTGGGCGGACTCCAGCACACCTTCCACAGTTTCGTCTTCTCGCAGCTGTCGTCCATGACGGTAGTTTCATTCAAACATGGCCACTTGCGCGAGTTTCATACTGTGATCTGTAGAATATCAGCAGGTACGAATACAGCTGATGCGAATACAGATATGAATACAGCTGATTAATTTTTCTCACGAACACATTCGTCCAACGTGTAGGTGATCGTTCTCGCGGACGAGTAAATTCTCATTGTGTCCACTTTACAATTCGTTTCGTTCATTTGTCGTCTGATCTTCTAATTACATGACCGGCCCATCTGTAATTCGCTATCGATGTGCACTTTTCTGGATCACGAAAATGAGATGAATTTCACAGACTTGAGCTGTATTTTTCGGAGTTTTCCGGTGCGGCAAACCGGCTAGATGATGTGAGTGCCGACTGATTTTCAGAAAGCATCGTTCGAGCGCTCTGTGAGTCGTTCGCAGTAGCCTTGACGTAGTCAAAGTATCAGCTCACGTCTCCGCTGCACAAAAAAGCGCTGGGAGGACTGCTGAATCGAAAAGGTTGGCGCGTAATTTGGAGTCCGTTGTTTGGTCGGTGACTTCTTTGAGAGGCCCGAATACGGCCCACGCTGCTTTCCTTCTTCTGTTAAGTTCCTCCTTCATATTGTTCTCCATGTTCAGTGAGCGACCAAGGTACACGTAAGAGGAGGTCTCCGTAATCAAAGATCCATTCAGTCTGATATGCTCATAATTGCATCATTAGTCTTTCATGAACTGGGTCTTCATGGGATTTATGTGTAGTCCGATCTTCTTCCCCGCTTCGTTGAGTTCCTTGAGTATCGTCTCTCTTCAGTAGTGCTTTTTGAGAATATGACAATGTCATCCGCAAAACAAAGGTTTGATTGAAATATCCATAAATGCGTATGCCCTTCTCGTCCCGGTCAAGTTCTATCACTATCCACTGCAGTGCGCGGTGAACACCTTTGGCCATATGATATCGCATTTTCGAACCCTTTTTCCAATGGGTATAGTAAGAGATCGATGAAGGAGCTGTATCTTTCGTGACGCAGTTCCGATAGCAGTCTGATAAAGTTCTTATGTAGGACGGATCCACTCCTTGATCGACAAGCGCTGAATGGACTGCGTTTGTTTCAACGCTATCAAATGTTTTTCCATAGTCGGTGAAAGTCAGGATTAAGGGCACGTGGTATTCCCGACAGACTTCTATGACCCTCGACACGGTCTAGATGTGGTCCATGCAGCAGAGTCAAAGCCGAAATCCTGCTTGCTCAACGGGTTGTGTCTCATCCAATGTACTTGATGTGCGCAGAAGGATGATCTTCTTAAAAGGCTTGTAAAGTATGCTTAACAAGCAGATTGGACGATAGTTGCAAAGATCCCTTCGGTCACCCTTTTTGTGGATAATGACTGTGCGCGACGTCCTCTACGAGTCTGGAATTTTTACCTTTTGAAGGTAAGATGTCATCTGTGCCGCGAAAAGTGCATGTAAGTTATGGCCTCCGGCTCGCAGCAAATCGGAAGAGATGTTATCGGGTCCTGGAGCAGTGCCTTTTTTCATGCTTTATATCGCACCTCGAACTTCAGAAGGCAGAATCCCAAGCTGTTTTTCTCCAGTGAGGGATTACGGGATCCGAGACGGGGATGGTGGAACGGAAAAGGTTGGTGTAGAATTTTTCCGTAATCAATTCCACGTCGTGGCGCGAAGTTTTCATGATTCCATCTTCGTTCATCAAAGCTGACAACGGAACACTGTAATCACGCAGATTCCGACGGCACTTCTCAAACTAGATCTTTCTTGTGCTGCTTCTAACAGTTTCTTCTGTCGGTACCAATGTAGATTCTCTGCAAAACTAATTTGCAGCTGATATTTTATATCAACCAAGCTGAGTGTGTTGCGTTGAGATCAAACTTCAGCTTCCTTCGCTTTTCGCGCAACTCCTGCGTGGTGGAGGAGATGCGATCAGCTCCTCTGGGTTGAGTGAGTGAAGCTAAGTCGGCGCGCTTTTTTAGTCCTTCGACAAGCAGCTCGTAGTCTTCGGTCGGATCATCCTTGATCTGCCAGTCATGGTTGGATAGGATTTCGTCTAGAATGTCGTCGTCTTAGATGGTTTGACGACTTCTTCTTGGTAAAAAACATGAATTCTTTTCCAGCTTAGGAGTGAAATCGTCGATCCAAATTTTCCAATCTTGTGTTCGCTCTCGTTAGTTGTTCCTAATCTGGCACTGAAGTCTCCGATAACGAATTTGTAATACGCCTTATCATTTAGGATGACTTCAACTGGTGGTAAAACGCGTCGAGCTCGTGTTCATCAGCTGTGTCGGTTGGTGAATAACAGTTGATGACAGTAGTTTTAGTATTACAGCTTAAGCTGGAGTCGAATAGCTAGACGAGGGGAAAGGACTTCCTAAGAGTCGACAAGATGGGTGATGGACGCGTGAACAACAAAGCCACGCCTCCGACATTTCGTGATGGCACCTTTTCTCCGCGAATTACGAGTGTGCCGTTGTTCACTTGACGTATGTCGGTCTTCTTAGTTTTAGTTTCTTGCACGGTAAAAAAATTTTATGCGATTTGCTGCTTTCAAGAAATGCGTGAAGAACGTCGTCAGTGGAGAGTGCTCTTGCATTATACGAACAGCAGTAGAAAACAATCTCTATGGCGTGTCGATTGCGTAGTCAACAGATCCGAACCAATGGCGTCCCAATATCCTTCGAATCTCGTGGTTTTGAGGCCTTTCAGTGGTTGCCTCGCCGCTTGACGCCACAGACGGGAACACCGAGTCTACGGGGTATTGAGAGGTGATCTTATTGCTGATTGTGCAAATCGATATTCCTTGGATTACTGACTTAACCTTGCATGCGGGTTTTTACGTCTTCAGATCTTGATGACGTCGTCTCCAAGAAATTTGTTCGGCATCCGGTCCTAGCAGTCGGATTTCCTTTCAGTTTTATAATTGCTTAGTTTTCAGATTGGCGGCCACGTTCGATAACGCGATGACCATAGATCTTTCGGGCATATGAACGCGTAGAGAAGTATAACGTCAGCAGTTCACGTGGGCGCCTCACCCACAGCACATGGATTGGCCAAAGACCTCCTTGTTTGCATATGCTAAATCAACTTATCTTACGGGCTGCGTTTCAGAAAAACGGTCTTTTCAGGGTCTAGGCACAGCGTCGGAATCAAATGCGATTACGCTGTCGAATGATTACTATTAGTCCGAAGAAAGAGTCTTGTCATGCGAGAAATATGCGCGTCTGAGACATAGTTTTTGTGGAGATCACAGTGTTATAAAAGGCTCTTTCGAAAAGTGACGACATCGGGCTGTAGCCTGATGTTTCAGCTTTCGAATGTTTACTAACATTCCTCTGAAAAGTTTCTGTCGAGACGTGAGTTCGGTTTTCATTTGTCCCCTAAAACTGTTAGTACTCCCTGCTCCTAGAGGCCGTAAAAGAAATCATAATTGACAGGAACGAGTACATTTTCTGAACCCAGGTCAAAACACTCTACAATTCCTTGTATTCACGAACTTTGAAGGTCTTCTAATGCAGAAGTACCTCATTGACACAACTATGAACAGTGAGAAGAATAAAGATCTCGGCGCTGAACAATCCCTGAGGAATACGTCAAGCATTCGACTTCATCAGGTATCGTCAGAGATAGCTGAATACATTCCTGGCTTTTGTATCACTCGCGTTGGCCTAGCGATCTACCAAGTCAGTGCTGTTATCTTCCCAAGCAATGTGGTAAACGATTCACCGACTGCGGAAGGACGAAAGGTTTGATGAAATTTGAGGGTAAGATCCAACTCATCGACCACCTTTATGTCGCAGGGCACCTTCTAACCACTGCGGCGCTCGCGTTCTTAACCGGTGACTTCCGTAAACCCAGAGGTGTGTCCAAAGACTCTAGCTCCTTCAAACTGAGTGGACGCCGACTAAGCCTACTTTTGTTGCATGACCCCACAGCTAAGTTTTGCAATGATTCGTGTGCGGTCTGCGCCGGCGTATTGACTGCTGTTTCTTGATGTTATATGTGCAAGTGTGGTGTCAGCATCAAGAAATGGCAGTCAATACGCTGTCGAAGACCGCACGCGAACCATCCCGAAACTTAGCTGCAGGTTCTGCAACATAAAGTAGCTGTAGTCGGTGTCTAATAGGGCAGAGGAAGTGGAGTCGTTGGACACGCCCTGGGTCCACGGAAGTCAACCGACTAGCGCAACTACAGTATTAAGAAAGCCGTTTTATTGTGAACAATAAGACCAGAGAGAACAAATGCGGCAATGTTCACCTACCCGACCCGACGTTTCTCAAATAACACCATCCATGTCTTGATAACGTCAGTTGTACGCCGATCGGTAGTGGATTCCTCGAGCATCGCTGTTAACATTAGCCATTCAGCAATGGGCCGATTAAGTGAGTTCTCTCCGTCCATATTCTTCTTACGTACTATAAGCCTTGCCGCAGCAAGTCTGGTAGCACGTGGGAACTCAATAAGGACAATAAGAAGTACTTAGTTGCATAGCAATATGCTGTGACAGTTTCATTCATCATCTTCTCATCGATACAATGATAATACTTATCGGAATGACTCAAGCTTTTCGTTAGAAAAAAAGGCTTCGGTGACAGTTTTATGAAGTTATGGGTCCCTTACGCCTAGTAGAACGGGTTTTCAAGCCTCTCAGTACACTGGACAAGAATTTATTATAAGGAGAGTTAGTAGTCATTGTGGAGCTTGAATCTTAGCTAGCGCTATACGTGCACAGTCCTCCGATAAGAGCCCTCTACAACGCTTCAACTAAAGGAAAACTTTTGCGTTTCACGTGCGGATATTTCTCACAGTACAGAACTCGTTCTTTAGACTATCAGCAATAATTCGATAGCGTAGGCCTTACCGATTCTGACACTGCACTGATGTTTTGAAAAGACCGTTTTTTTGCAACGCAGCATGGAGAATAAGATTGATTCACATACACGAGCAAGTATTCTTTGGGCAATTTATGGGCTGTGGGAAGGGTGCAGTGGGAGTAGGAAGGTCTGCGGGAACATCGATGGATGGCGCCCATGTGGAGTGTATTAGATTAAAAAATGTTTCTTCGCCTTAGAAAGAAACCCCCGATGATAACAGAAGACTTTTTCTACAGGTTCATGTGTTCTTCGTGCTTCCAGCGAAGTTTTAGTTAGATTGCGCGGCCGACGTGAAACTTAGAAATATTCTAAATTTAGAGCCCTACAGAAGGGTCTTTCGAAAAAACCTGCCATATACAGCGCTGGCTTGAGATTTAAGCTTTCGAATGATCACTAACACTCTTTGTGGAAACTTCTTGTCAGGCATGGAGGATAGGCTTGGAAATCTGTGCTTCCAAACGAAAAGAACCAATTTATGCCTCCGAGTGTGTGACATGCAGAACTCTGAGGCTCGGGCGACAGTTGGACCGTACCTATTGTTCTCACGAGGAAAAAGGGGAAGAGAAAGGTGTGGTGGTGCTGACCGATGCACTCACTACCGTGTGGAGTCTAACCTGGATTTAATGCTGATATGGGCTTACCTAAAGAGCAAATGTGGCGCAGTGATTAAAGGTGCTCTGAGGCGCACACGAGGTCAGTGGTTCGATTTCGTGCTCATGGCACCAAACCATCCATCCTTCCGAAGTCGATAAACTGTTACCAGACTGGTCTCAGACTTTGATGGGAGGATAAGCAGCACCGACTCGATTCAGCGGGAGGCCACCGCGAGTCATTGTAAAGGCCAGATGTGCATTCAATCACCTCAAGCGAAGTCAAAGATTGAAGACGAATGCATGGCGTCCCTCAGTGATCGATCAACGCCGAAAGTTTTCTTCTTTTTAGCTTCATGGTTTACCAAAACAAACGCGTTAACGGTAGGTTGATGACAGCTCCGATATCTTATATCGCAGAGAGATTGGTAGGACAACAGGAACTCCAGTAATGAGCGCGGTGATTAGCGCTCTCCAACGGAGCGGGTGAGACGCGGTTCAACTCCTGCTCGAAGCCCAAGGTTTAGCAAACCACTCAATATTCTTGGAGGTCTCTAGAATGTGATACCATTCGCGAGTATTTTCTTAAGACCACGCTCAAATTCCAATATATCTGATAATTATTTTCTAGGTATGTATATGCCATGTGGTCTTTTATGCGCACTTATAGAGAGCCCAATACACGTGTTTCGGCCTTGACAGCTTCGTCATTCGGACAGTACCCTTCGTCTTAGCCAATCCCTCTTGGGGGAAACCCAATCCCCCCCCCCCCCCCCTCCAACCCGTGCAAAGAGTAGACGAAGACGCATTATATACACGTGTTAGAAGTGAAAGAGATCGCTTGATCACTTAACAATGCCGATCTAGTGATTTATTACACTTGACAGCACGTTTACATAGTACGTCGTCGCCTACTCTATGTAGGGGGGCGTTGGGTCTTCTCCAAGAGGCTAAGACGAAGGGTAGTGTCCGACTTACGACGCTGTCAAGGGCGAAACACGTGTATTGGGCTGTATAATTGTCCATAGCAACCACATGACATGTATGGCTCATAGAATAATTACGAGGACGATTAGAAATTCTGCTGTACATCCTACTTAGACCAAACATTATCGGCTCCAGTCGAAACCCTTCCTTAACATTCCTTGTTTATAACAAGAACTCTTGCTCAACGTCAAAACGTCTCGTTGTCGAATCTAACAAAATAGACCAGATAATGAAGCAGAAGGAATGCTTCCACAACGTGAGCGTTGGTAGCGCAATTAGTCAGCACGTGCATCCTAAAAGGATGAAAGATGCGGGTTCAAAACCCGTCTAAGGTTCAGAGATTTGCAAAGCTAAACGGATAAAGCTCTAGAGGTCGATCACCCCCTGGGGGATGCGAGACATTTCCCATTTTCTTTCGTTTTCATTATCTAACTTCGTTCGAGATGTTAAATGCATATCTGGCCTTTACAATGACATGCGGTGGGATCCCCCTGAAACGAGCCAATGATGCTTATCGTTCCAGCCAAGGATGGCAACTATTTACCGACTCTGGAAGGATAAATCGTCTGGTGGGCCATGAGCCGAGATCGAACCATCAATCTTGTGGACGCAGAGCGGCTCTAATCACTGTGCCACTTGCGCTCTGGATTTCTGTATATCACTCAAAAGTGATGGTTTATATTATAAATATATAACCATCACTTTTGAGTGATATACAGAAATCCAGAGCGCAAGTGGCACAGTGGATTAGAGGAGCCGCTCCTGCGTCCACAAAGATTGATGGTTCGATCTCGGCTACATGGCCCACCAGACGATTTATCCTTTCCAGAGTCGGTAAATAGTTGCCATCCTTGGCTGGAACGATAAAGCATCATTGGCTCGTTTCAGGGGGATCCCAACGCATGTCATTGTAAAGGCCAGATATGCATTTTAACATCTCGAACGAAGTTAGATAATGAAAACGAAAGAAAATGGGGAAATGTCTCGCCATCACCCCAGGGTGGTGATCGACCTCTAGAGCTTTATCCGTTTAGCTTTGCAAATCTCTGAACCTTAGACGGGTTATTGAACCCGCATCTTTCATCCTTTTAGGATGCACGTGCTGACTAATGTGCCGCTACCAACGCTCACGTTGTGGAAGCATTCCTTCTGACTTCATTATCTGGTCTATTTTGTTAGATTCAGACAACGAGACGTTTTGACGGTTTTTGAGCTAAGAGTTCTTGTTATAAACAAGGAATGTTAAGGAAGGGTTTCGACTGGAGCCGATTAATGTCTATGGTCTAAAGTAGGACTGTACAGCAGCAGAATTGTCTAATCGTCCTCGTATTATCTTTATGAGCCATACATGGTCATGTGGTTGCTCATGTCTATAATGGACAATTATACAGCCCAATACACGTGGTTCGCCCTTGACAGCGTCGTAAGTCGGACACTACCCTTCGTCTTAGCCTCTTGGAGAAGACCCAAACGCCCCCCCTACATAGAGTAGGCGACGACGTATACTATGTAAACGTGCTGTCAAGTGTAATAAATCACTAGATGGCATTGTTAAGTGATCAAGCGATCTCCTTCACTTCTAACACGTGTATATATAATGGTCTCGACTTACTCTTTGACGGGTTGGAGGGTAGGTAGGGGGGGGATGGGTTTTCCCCCATAAGAGGGGATGGCCCCTCTCAAGACGCCAATGAAACCCCACCCGCAAGGATAACTGTGTTCCCAGCAAATGAGCGATATCGAAGCTTTGTCAAGGCGGAAACAGTGTATGGGCTCTATATAAGTGCGCATACAAAGAACCAACATCGGAAAAATATACATTACCTAGAACCCAATACTAAGTAATTATCCACG